>CAMZMU010000109.1:10593197-10683998 GCA_947311845.1 Poa pratensis | reverse complement strand
CATTTTCTAAGTGGAGCGCGAGGCAGAGGAGCGTGGCAGGAGCGAGGAGGGAGCTCGAGGCAGGGAGCGCGACGGCGGAGAGGAGGAGGAGAGGAGGCCGGCGAACGGAGGGAGCGCGACGGCCTCGGGCGCGACGTACGGCGGAGGAGAGAGATGATCGGAGGAGGGGGAGGCCGGAGCAGGGGCGCGTGATGGAGGCGCCGGAGCAGAGGGCCGTGCGACGGGCTCCTCTCCTTCTTCTCAGCACGGGCGGCCGGCGTGCGGGCGCGGCGGCACGGGCGTCGAGGGCACCGGCGTCGAGGGCGAAGTTGGGCAGCCTGACGGCGTGCGGGCCGCGGCACGGGCTCCTCCTTCTCTTCTCCGGTCCTTAGCGTTTCTGCGAATGAATCGGGGAAGGAGAAGGGCAACAGTTAAGTAGCAGGGGTCTTGGTCCCGGTTGCTGGAAAGAACCGGGACCAATGCCTCTTTGGTCCCGGTTCGCCAGCAACCGGGACCAAAGAGTGGGTCATTTAATGCCAGATCCAGTGGCGCGCCGATGGACTCTTTGGTCCCGGTTCTTGCCAGCAACCGGGACCAAAGAGTCCTTTTTCAAAATTATTTCGAACTTTTCAGTTCTGAAATGTTGTTCCCGCCTTTTTTTCTTATTTAGGTGTTTGAATATGAATTTCAAATGGTTTTGAATCTGAAAAGACTTTCAACATGAAAAGTGTTTAAATTTGAATAAATAATCCAAAACCATTTTCTGTTTTCTGAAATAATTATTCTAACTATACAAACTATTAACCATTTTGCCATTTTCAATTAAAAATATTAACTTTATTGCATATTTTGAATTGACAAAACTTTCAACGTGAAAAGTGTTTGAATTTGTATAAATAATCCAAAATCAATTTTACATTATTATTGTCATTTTCAATTTAATATGGATAAATTCATATCTTTAAATCCGTAAGTCGAAATTCGACAAATAATCCGTAAGCAGAAGTAAATGCAGAACAATTTCAGTAAACCTATATTTGTAAGATGAATGTTTGGTGTTGTAAAATGCAGAAGAAAGCAGATAAAAATTATTAATTCATTTATCTTAATGCATTACATAAAAGGTTTAATACATTATTACACATGATACAACGTCTCACAAGCGCTTGAAAGAAACACACCCCTGATCCAACATCACCAACATTATTCTACATAAACGGACTTGCTGGCTCGAAGGCCGTAGGATTAGGGGGAACGGCGGGAGGAGCCAGCCCCGTGGGCGGCCGCCCGGTTCTCGCGCGCACGTTTGCGGCGGAGGGCAAGATCCATGGAGGATGAGTCTTTCAGCGCCCAATCCAGATCGGAAGCCTCCTTCGCCTTGAGCTGGTAGGAAGTCTTGGCTCGCTGGACAGGGTAGTCGCGGACAGACTGGAAGGAGGCTTCCATGGCCTCCTGTATCTGCAACCCACAACCTTCTTCCCCGTCGTCGCTCCAGTCGAAGTCGTCGTCCTCCTCCTCCTCCGCGGGAGGAGCGGCGGCGCCTGGTGGAGGTGCAGCGGCGCCAGGTGGAGGTGCGGCGGCACCTGGTGGAGCAGGAGGCCGGTAGCTGGGCATTCCTCTCCACGCCGGGCTCGTGGGCATACGGCGGGATAGACTCCCGCGGTTGCGCCCAAGCGCGCTCTGCCGAGCACGCTCGACCTCGTCCAGAAGGCGCTGCGGCGGGCGTGGCGGATCCATCTCGTGGAGACGATGCGTTCGTGGCTAGGAATGGTGGATTAGGGTTTACCCCGTCGGCGACAATATATAAAGACCTCCAGGGCAGCGCTGGGGGAGGACACGTGCCCAGGGAAGCGCTGGGGGAGGACACGTGTCGTGACCGCAAAGCCCGTCTTTAGTCCCGGTTGGTGTTACCAACCGGGACTAAAGAAGCACACGGATCGTGTGTTTCTTTCAAGCGCTTGTGAGCCGTTGGATCAGGGGTGTGTTTCTTTTGAGGGATTGTGAGCTGTTGGATCAGCAGTATCACGACCACTTCGTGAGCCACATGACCCGGTTGGTGTTACCAACCGGGACTAAAGAAGCACACGGATCGTGTGTTTCTTTCAAGCGCTTGTGAGACGTTGGATCAGGGGTGTGTTTCTTTTGAGGGATTGTGAGCTGTTGGATCAGCAGTATCACGACCACTTCGTGAGCCACATGACCCGGTTGGTGTTACCAACCGGGACTAAAGAAGCACACGTACCCTATATATAGCCGCCCTCCTCAGACAGGTTACTCACTCACACAAAACATTCCAGCGTCACTCGGAGAGGCATCTTTGGGCAACCAGCGGCAAGACGTCTCTGATGACCTGCGACCGTTCCAAACGGTTGCAGATCATCAGAGATGTGTTGCCGGACGGTTGTAGATCATCAGAGACGTCTTGCCGCTGCTTGGATCGAAGTGGCGCTCAAACACAAAACATTCCAGCGTCACTCGGAGAGGCATCTTTGGGCAACCAGTGGCAAGACGTCTCTGATGACCTGCGACCGTTCCAAACGGTTGCAGATCATCAGAGACGTCTTGCCGGACGGTTGTAGATCATCAGAGACGTCTTACCGCTGCTTGGATCGAAGTGGCGCTCAAACTCACGAGCCACCGTCGGGCTGTATGCAGGGGGAACTGTGTTTGGACGGTCGAAGCTGAGGTTTGAGAGGTTCCCACGGGAGGTGTGGGAGCCGACAACCACCTACCACGCGTGTTTCACCGGTCGTCATGCAATTAATTAACAGAAAACAAAAAAGAAAACTCACATGTGATATAACCCATTTCTTCTAGATGGAAACTCCCATTTCGTGTATTATGGTTTTCACCACATAAAGGTTTAATACATTACTACACATCATAATTGCTGACATGTCTGTCTTGTCCTCGACTCCCACGATGTTTCTTTTCCCTGAACCATGGAGCATCTTCATTATTTAACGGGATGCTTGGGTCAGTTCTCACTGTGAAGGGCGGAATTTCATCAAACTTATCATAATCTGCTGACATGTCTGTCTTGTCCTCGACTCCCACGATGTTTTTTTCCCTGAAAGAACTACGTGACGCTTTGGCTCATCGTCTGATGTATTCGTTTGCTTGTTTTTTCTTTTTTTCGGTCTGGAGGACATGTCCTTCACATAGAAAACCTGAGCCACATCATTGGCTAGGACGAATGGTTCGTTCTTGTAACAACCAAGATTCTTGAGATCCACTGTTGTCATCCCGTACAGCTGGTCTACCTTTATCCCTTCTCCATTCATGTTGACCCAACTGCACCGAAACAAAGGGACCTTAAAAGTAGGTCCATAGTCAAGTTCCCATATCTCCTCTATGCGACCATAGTATGTGTCCTTTTGCCCATCGTCGTTTGTTGCATCAAAGCGGACACCACTGTTCTGGTTGGTGCTCTTTTTATCTTGGGCGATCGTGTAAAATGTATTCCCATTTATCTCGTACCCTTGGAAATTCAATACAGTCGAAGATGGTGACGCGGCCAACAAGTAGAGCTGATCTCCGACAGTGGTGTCATTCATGAGCTGTAATCGCAACCAACTGCCGAAGGTCTCCATGTGTTTTTCTTTAATCCAGGAGTCATCCTTCCCCGGGTTCTTGGAGCGTACATAATTCTTGTGTTCCTCGATATACGGAGCCACGAAGGTGGAACTTTGTAGAACTGTGTAGTGTGCTTGAGTTAAAGAATGCCCGTCCCTACATATCAGTGCTTTCTTTCCTAGCGTGCCTTTTCCACTCAGTCTCCCCTCATGCCGCGATTCAGGAACACCAATCGGCTTAAGGTCAGGAATAAAGTCAACACAGAACTCAATGACCTCTTCTGTTCCATAGCCCTTGAGATGCTTCCTTCTGGCCTAGCACGGTTATGAACATATTTCTTCAAGACTCCCATGAACCTCTCGAAGGGGAACATATTGTGTAGAAATACAGGACCGAGAATGGCAATCTCGTCGACTAGGTGAACCAGGAGATGCGTCATAATATTGAAGAATGATGGGGGGAACACCAACTCGAAGCTGACAAGACATTGGACCACAGCCTTCTGTAAACTTGGTAGAGTTACTGGATCGATGACCTTCTGAGATATTGCATTGAGGAATGCACATAGCTTCACAATGGGTACTCGAACATTTTCCGGTAGAAGCCCCCTCAATGCAACCGGAAGCAACTGCGTCATAATCACGTGGCAATCATGAGACTTCAGGTTCTGGAATTTTTTCTTTGCCATATTTATTATTCCCTTTATATTTGACGAGAAGCCAGCCGGGACCTTGATACTGCTCAGGCATTCAAAAAAGATTTCCTTCTCTGCTTTGGTAAGAGCGTAGCTGCTTAAGTATTGACGCCCTTTATCCGTCTGCTTGTTGTATGGGTCTTTCATACGTTGCTGGTCTGCCCGTGCTTCCGGTGTATCTTTTGTCTTCCCATACACGCCCAGGAAGCCTAGCAGGTTCACGCAAAGATTCTTCGTCACGTGCATCACGTCGATTGAAGACCGGACCTCTAGGACTTTCCAATAGGGTAGCTCCCAGAATATAGAGCACTTCTTCCATATGGGTACGTGGTTGTCAGCGTCATTCGGAACAGATAGACTGCCAGGACCCTTTCCAAAGATTACTTCTAAATCCTTGACCATGTCATATATAACATCACCATCAGGGAGGTTAGGCTTCTTCCGGCGATCTGCCTCACCGTTGAAATGCTTGCCGGGCTTTCTTACGGCATGACTGTTCGGAAGAAATCGACGATGCCCCAGGTACACATTCTTGTTTCCCAAATGTATACTTTCAGTCTTATCTAAACAGTGCGTGCATGCATTGTATCCCTTGTTTGACTGTCCTGAAATGTTACTAAGAGCAGGCCAATCATTGATGGTTACGAACAGCAACGCTCGTAGGTCAAATTCCTGTTGTTTGTGCTCATCCCACACACGTACACCTGGTTCGGACCACAACTGCAAAAGTTCATCAACTAATGGCCTTAGGTACACATCAATGTCGTTGCCGGGTTGCTTCGGGCCTTGGATGAGCACTGGCATCATAATGAACTTCCGCTTCATGCACAACCAAGGAGGAAGGTTGTAGATACATAGAGTCACGGGCCAAGTGCTATGACTGGAGCTCTGCTCCCCAAAAGGATTAAAGCCATCTGTACTTAGACCAAATCTTAAGTTCCTTGCGTCATCTGAAAATGTCGGGAACTCTCTGTCGATTTTTCTCCACTGGGACCCATCGGCGGGGTGTCTCAACTTCCCGTCTTTCTTACGCTCTTCTTTGTGCCATCGCAACAACCTGGCATGCTCTTTGTTTCTGAACAGACGTTTCAACCGTGGTATTATAGGAGCATACCACATCACCTTAGCAGGAACCCTCTTCCGGGGGGGCTCGTCATCGCCCTCAACATCACCAGGGTCATCTTGTCTGATCTTGTACCGCAGTGCATTGCATACCGGGCATTTATCCATATTCTCGTACTCACCGCGGTACAGGATGCAGTCATTAATGCATGCATGTATCTTCTGCACATCTAATCCTAGAGGGCAGATAGCCTTCTTTGCTTCGTATGTAGTCTCGGGCAATTCGTTATCCTTTGGAAGCTTCGGCTTCATTATTTTCAGTAACTTCTCAAATCCCTTGTCAGAACAACCAGTCTCTGCCTTCCATTTCAGCAGTTCCAGTGTGGTACCGAGCTTTGTGCTGCCATCTTCGCAGTTTGGGTACAGCAACTTTTTGTGATCCTCAAGCATGGCCTCCAACTTTAGCTTCTCCTTTTCTGTATCGCATTCTCGCTTTGCATCAGAAATGACCCCACCAAGACCATCAGCGGGCTCATCTGATGCCCGATGTTCACCTCTTTCTTCTTCAACGTCTTCCATTACAGTATCACCGCATTCCTCAGGGAACATAGGATAGTTGTCATCATCCTCCTCTTCTTCATTGTCTTCCATCCTAACCCCTCTTTCTCCGTGCTTGGTCCAACAATTATAGCTGGGCATGAAACCTTTCCGAATCACGTGGTCTTGAATGGTTCTCGGGTCAGAGTACTCCCTGACGTTCCGACACTTCTCACATGGACAAGGCATAAAATTATTCACTTTGTTTGCCTCAGCCACATCGAGAAATTTATGCAGGCCTGCAATAAACTCGGAACTGCGTCGTTCGCCGTACATCCATCGCATCCGTGCATCCATCTGCATCATATATAATTAAGTTTATCAAATACCATTACAATAACATCTTGAATAGTGAAATGACCACCGTACATCGACACGTGCAATATTTCTGTATCAATTACAGATGAAAAGGATAAAGTTGCTAACCTCGGCCGAGGATATCATCTTGTGTGAACTTAAGTGTGGCTCGGGCATTTCATCGAACACATCTTGTGCGTGGCAAAGGAAAAAAAACTAGCACCCACTTCCCACCAATCCAACCAGAAAAAAAACAGAGGAGAGAAGAGGGGGGTGGGGGTTATTTATAGGCAGGGGAGGGGTATTGGTCCCGGTTCTTGGCACGAACCGGGACCAAAGCTCCGCGGCAGGCCACGTGTCCGGCTCTGGAGCTTTGGTCCCGGTTCGTGCCAAGAACCGGGACCAATGCCCCAACCGAACCGGGACCAATGGTCCACGGCATGGTCCCGGCACTGAACCGGGACCAATGCTGGAGCGGCCCTGGACCAAAGATGGTTTTTTCTACTAGTGAGAGAACCCCAACACATGGGAGAGAGATTTGATCTAGACAATATGTTTCCTCCAAAGTTGGGAGAAACCCCAAAATCCTTCACAATTGCGTGTCACAAAAGGGGAGGGGGTGGGGGTTTATATAGGAGGACAAGGGGTAGGGTGGCTTGGTGGAGGGGCAAACCCCCCCCCCCCCCCACCGCCCCACCGACCTAGGGCCAGCCGGCCTAGGGTTTCCCGTAGCACCGCCGCCCTCCCCTCCTTCGTTGTCCACCAGGCCCACTAGGGTTCAATCGAAGGGGGAACTTCCCCCCTCGTGGGCCTTTGCCCTAGCGCCGGCCCAACCACCCCTTGGTGGGGTGCGGCTGCCTTGTGGGCCCCATGGGCCCACTCAGCAGCCCCCGCTCCGGTGATTTTATCTATTTAATATATTTTGTCTAATTAATTTCTAAACCGAATATTCCTTTTACATAAAATTACCGGAACTAACCACTTATCATATAAACCTATTTATATGATCTGGGACACCTAGTGTCCGCATACAAAAACATCGGACAAATATTTCCTCTATATAAACCTTTGGATAAATCCAACAACTCCCCAAACTTAATCGATCAATTCTCTGAATATAATTCTATCATGCCGGAACAATCCGAGTGATACTCTCTCTCTACTCCAGACCTACCTATGTACACAACAGACTATTGACGTAAGTGTGTGATCCCTACAGGTTCGACATCGTGCCTATCTAATCACCGGTCGATGTTAGAACCATGGACGTCCGCATCGACTACTACCGTTATACGAGAATGCTCTGATGAACCTGTTGATTATCAAGTATGTTCCTATCACTTCATGATACCTATCATTACCCGAGCGAGATGAATGGCACCACCATGAATAAGACCGTTTATTCAGTATATAACCTTATCCTCGTTACCGGTATGATACCATTACTCGTTCCCATGTTCCAGTATCCCCATGATTTATATCATGTCTATGTCTGCGAAGACTTGTTCATGGATACTATCACACCGAGTGGATCCAGGATGTATCTCTCTATTATCTAGAGGAGCAATTCCCAATCTTGAACTACTATGATTATTGCATGCCTTTAAGATTACCCAGCGACAACCATTTTGATCACCCAGTTAAGTCTGTGATGATTGACTGTGCCAAACTAAGCTCTCCAGAATACACAACCATATATTCTCATGGTCAAAGGAAACAAACAAGTTAACCAATCTATGATGATACTATTTGTGGTTAGCACCAAACTTGATCTCGTAGTATCTCAAATATTTGGGTCTTCCCAGCCAATTGTTGAGACAACAATGTGCTCTCATTAATAATGACAAACATATGTCCATGACCGGAAAACAAGGTCATCCAATAGTAACGAGTTTGTCTAAGATACATGACAAAGGGTAAAAAGGGTTTGATCATGTTTCTACATATGCATATGTGTTTCACTATAAATCTCACGTTCATAGACCATAGCAGTTATAGCATAAAAACATAATTCATTAATCATGAAACAGATGTATATATTCTTGGGCATACATCCAACAAATTGATCGTAGTTAATGATGGAGGCCAGTTAAAAGTCCTTTGAAAGACCCAAAAGATTAAAGGCCTTGGATTCGATAACGATGATTTATGTGTGAATGATGGATTTATCTAGAACAAGTTTCTCCGTATTATTTTGCTCGACAATCAAATTAACATTGGCATTCAATCTTCAATTCTTGAACCCACTCAACATGATGTACTAGAAGATCTTCTTGCCTACTTCATCACGCGTGAAGATGTGATCATCAAGAGTACCCAACAAACGAAGGCAATGCATGGTTCCAGAACTGAAGAAACCCAGACTTGCTTTGAAGGCCAAGCAAGTTTCAAGAGCAATAAAAATAAAGTATCCTATAAGACCTGTCGCCGGTTGCCTCAGGTGGATCGAGACAAGGACCTCGCTCAACTTGTCGTCGCGCTACTCCAACCCTGACACCCCACCAAATCGTCTCGCGACTTGATCCCGCAAGATGACATTGGTGTTGCCCATCTCCTTGTGCAGCTCATCGATAGATTTTGGATCATCTTGAAAAATCCTTGAACAACGGATCCATGAATCCGGTAACAACGTCTGGTTTCCACGTCAGCGCGGGAATTCGGTAACGACGTTTGGTTTACACGAATGGAGTAACGACATCGATTTGGTCATGAATCTGGTTTCCACGAATGGAGTCAGCGCGGAGAAGGGAACTTCTTGATCTATGATAGAAGATATAATGTCTAGTCTAATGAGTTCCAAGTTCAGAATAAAAATCCAGGCGAACAAAGAGAACGAGAACTGGATGAGCAGCAAGCTAGTAGCCTTTCAGTGTTGGTTCTGCGATCCACTTAGATAACTAGCTGGCGTGGTTAAGCCTGTAGCCGATCCCCTTCAGGCCTTGTTTTGTACTAGTGTATTTGAGGGGATTGGTGGGGATTATCTCTGTCAAACCCCTAATTAAATTCTACAGATACCACAACACTGTTTGGTTCTAGTGTATTTGACATGTTTTATCCCCATATTTCCCAACAAATCCTCAAACTCCTGTGCTTTTTTCTCAATACCAAATCGACTACCCTATCTCGGATTTGAAATAAATGGAGATTTGATGGGATTGGGAGAAGGTTGGGGTTTCACCAAATCCCTGTGTGGATTATCCCCACTAATACCTTTAAAACTCTTCTACCAAAGAAGGCCTCACTCAGGTTCGTAATATCTTGGATTTGGTTTGGTAGAAAGCTACCGGCGAGCTGACATTTGGGCCCGCCATGTCAGAAAAATTTAGTCCTATGGAGAAAGGACCTTGTACCATTTTGTATGTTGAAATATAAATACATTACCTATGCAATTTCTATCAGTTCGAACTTTTGGAATAGTTGGCTAATGGCTAGTGCATCAATTTTATATGGTATCAGATCAGAAAGGTTTCAAATTCAAGACACGCAATTTTAAAAAAAGAAAACATTCTACGCATGCACCGAACCCACGCTAAGGACTAAATTAGCGTAAACGTGAGGGAGAGTGTTAAAACATAAATATATTGCATAACCTTTCCATCTGTCTAAATTTTTGAAAAGTTGGCTAGTGTATCAATCCTATACTTCATACAAAAGCTATACAACATCATTGAAAATAAAAGTATATATGGGGATTTAAATTCAGATAGGTGGAAGGCATCGGCCCTCGCACACCTGGACTATGCCTAGTCTGCCACAAACCCTCGCACCATGGAAAGTCTTAGGAGCTCTTTCGATTGATGGATTTTCATAGGAATATTGGAGGATTCCAATCCATAGGAATTTTTTCCTAAGGAATCCCTTTGGATCAAAGGAATGACACCTCCAAAATTCATATGGATTGCATTCCTACACCTCAATCCCATAGGAATTTCAACATCCACTCTAAGGACCTCTTTGGATTGAAGGATTTTCATAGGAATATTGGAGGATTCCAATCCATAGGAATTTTTCTTAAGAAATCCCTTTGGATCAAAGGAATGACACCTCCAAAATTTCTATGGATTGCATTCCTACACCCCAATCTCATAGGAATTTCAACATCCACTCTAAGGCCCTGTTTTGATCACAGGATTGGAAAACACAGAAATAGACAAAACATAGGAATCTTACAGGTTTACCTGTGCAAAACAGAGGATTATAAAACACAGGAAAATTGCAGGAATACTCGTTTGGGTGAAACACAAGAATAACACAGGAAAAGTGCCTCGGTCCTACGCGTTTGAGTCTTAAAAAGAGGTTGGAGTGGATGTTCAAATTCCTATGGAATTGTGGCATAGGAATCCAATCCATAGGAATTTAGGTAGTACCATTCCTTTGATCCAAAGGCAATCGCTAGAAAAAAAATCCTACGGATTGAATCCTATGAAATTCCTATAATCCAAAGAGGCTCGAACCTCTTTTTACACTCATTCGCGTAGGATCGAGGCATGTTTCCTGTGTTTTTCCTGTGTTTCATCCAAACAACTATTCCTGCAGTTTTCCTCTGTTTTGTAATCCTCTATTTTGCACCCGTAATCCTATCAAATTCCTGTGTTTCTCCAATTCCTGTGTTTTCTAATCCTGTGATCCAAAGAAGCCCTAACCACTTTTTTACACTCATTCGCGTAGGATCAAGACACTTTTCCTGTGTTTCATCCAAATGACCATTCCTACAATTTTTCTCTGTTTTGTAATCCTCTATTTTACACCTGCAATATTTATGTGTTTTTCCAATTCCTATGTTTTCAAATCCTGTAATCCAAAAAGCCCTTACGATAATCCACCGCACCGCTCTTGTTGTTTTAATTTATTATTTATTTATTTAACCGCCGGTTCGCTGTCTTTTCATTTTACTTGTGCTGGCTCTGCCGCGCTGGATCGTAGGAATATAGACCATGGCAATGCCTGCAGCCGAAGCACGATGGCAGAAAAAAAGCCTAGTTCGATTTGCAAGGCAGGATGGTAGAAAAGAGACAAGGATGGACATGATTCTGTTCTGTCTCCTTTTTCTCCGTTGCGTCCTCGACCGGCTGGTTGGTACGTGCGTGCGTGCGTGCTTGCTTGCTTTTGGTAGACTGAAGTACGACTACTGCAGTTTTAGCTATGATGCCAAGCTTTGCCAAACACTAGCCCCGAGCTTCCGTCCTTCCGAGACTCATCACGAACCGGTTCTCGGAGGGCAAGGCAAATCAGTGTGCATGTTTGCGTAATGATTCATTGAGATCAAAGAGTATTGTTGGTGCCTGTGAAGTATGAATACTGGCCTTGTGGTTTACACTGATAGATCCAACGGGATTTGGCCACCAGATTTGTCCGACTATCCGGCCGAGAGGATCTGCGCCATCATATCCACGTATCTTGTTTACAGGTTGAGCTTAGCAACGCGGTTCAGCTTTGAACAAAAAAATGTGGCATACGTTTTTCCTCATTACATCAAAGAAAAGTAGAGTTTTAGAGGTGGACAACCGTGCCTAAATATAAAAACCTACTCTCAAAGACAAAAGGGACTTCAAATGTTTCGCGCCGATCTTAGTCCATAACCTAGCGTCGCTCATAATGTTACAAGTGATAGATGACGGCATCGCATATATACGTTTCTGAAGACCCGAACATTCCTCTCGTTCCAAATCACCTGGGAAACCAAGATGGATATCGAGAATAAACCACTATTTTTTATAATTCTTTTTATTTATAAAACATTGATGGTAATTTACGGAAAAAGTGCGTGCAACACTATTTTTCTTCATCGAGCCATCTGGTTTCTCCTCAATAATTTATGATTAATAACACAAGAAAATAAATTATTCCCGGTGAAATATTAATTATTTTCAACAACTTGCATGAATTTATTCAAATAAAATATATTTTATTTGTGATAATAATTTCTATAAGTTGAGTAAACTATTTACTTACCACACATGAACACTTATTTGTCATACAAGAAATTTAGAGCGATCATATACATTATTAGTAAATTATAATATTGAACAATTTTGCATTGAGACAAATTTTAGAAGTCGCGTGTACTAATACGTGAACATTCTATTTGACATACATGCATATTTGTTATAGCAATGAACATATTGTGGAAATTTTATTTTGTACACTCAAAATGTTCTCTTAATAAATGCAATTTACAGGATGAAATTTTATTTTTCAACAAGATTTTAATGTAAAAGCTTAACAAACAAACGGACCCAACTTGTTATAAAGGATAGCAAAGAAACGACGAAGAAAGCGGAAGATCAACCAACAGGGACACGAGATTTAACGTGAAAAACTCCTCTAACAATGGAGGAGAAAAAACCACGGGCGCCAGCCAGCAATACTTCACTATATCGGGTGAGGTTACAAATGCCGGGGATTTACATCTTGCGACTTATCCCAACCGGCGGCTTACAAGATGTATATATGGTGGTAAAACACTAAGTCGGCTGCAGTCTGACTCGGCAACGATACGGCCCAAGCCTACGGCGATGGGCCTCCGCTTCGCTTAGAAATTAGCCTTTATCTTTATATGAATTTGGAACACATCAAAATAATACAACTAGCTTCCCAAATAGGCGGTGCGGGACTAGCTAACTAAAAAGAGGGAGATAGAAACACCATCACCCCACAATTAAGTCATGCTCCGCTCCATTCCATGTTGGACAATGTTTTTCCGTAGCAATACCATGTAGGTTAATTATTGAGTTGAAAGAGAGAAAAATGAAAAGGTGATTTGCAATCTCTTCACTGAGACATGGTCTATTAGTAAGAAAATTAAGAAAATTTTCCCCATTGTATAAAATATTGTCTTAGCTACATTTTTTTGTTTATTTTTAATCATATCATAATTTCATCAGTATGCAAACATTATTTGTTGGAGATAAGATTGTCCTATCAATCACTATACATGCTCTAAGATCTAAGCCCAGAAATTGACCGGTGGTAATTTCAGACAATTGTTCAACGACAGAAACGTATCAAGAAAATTGGTTTGTTCGTCCTACACCTTTTTGTTTCCGTCGAACCATTCTACCACTTTTACACGCGGTGACAGTATTTTATAATGGCAGACAACACACACGCATGGAAGGGGAAAAGATGGAACCGAAGCAAAGCTAGGGAAAGAGGAAAGTGCCTTTCGTTTTAAACTAACCGTGGTTTGCTCCCTAAGACAAAATTACTCGAGGCAAAAGATGAACCACTTTTCGGACTAGTTTTCACTCCAAAGGCGTGCGTGAATGTTTCACCTACGGCTAGCCGGCCAGGGCACGCGTCGCCGCTTTCACCACACACCTCAAAAAGCTGTCGAGGAAACTACTCGAGCGAGCGAGGGCCGTCTCGAGGTGAGCAAGAACGCATTTTGACGACAATGCCATAGAAAATGTACTGCTTCGGCAAGCGCGAAGAAAGATTTCGTCGATCATACCTTTTTCGCGGCACCCATCAGTGGTACACATCATGCGCACACGAACACAGCCGAAAACTTCATCCATGGCTTGGCTTCGCTTCACAGTTTTCTACTCCAGAAGATTCCCAAGTTCAGCGTCTTTTTTCTTGCAGAAATGAATGGGTAGTTCCGTTTCACATTATAAAAAACCTAGCTACACGTTTTTTTATAATGCAACCGGTAATATGGATGGCTTTATTTTAATTTGTGCAGACCATCGCATGCCCTCTTTGGTGAAGCCTTTCTCCATCTGGCTCTTTATCTTTCTGTTTTGGCGCACGAAAAAGGTCATCCAGATCATCGGATGCTTCCTCCGATTGCAATTGCACCAAGAACAAACATATATATCCCACTTCGGCTTCGGCTGTGACACAGCCCGAAAAAAGGAACAGAGATCTGCCGGCTCTGCATGGGAATATTAGGTGAGATCGCTTCACTTTTCCTTTTTCTCAGAGGAACTTGTGTCGCACGTACGCATTCCGAGCCGGCCACAGGCCACTGCAGAATATATTCCCGCACGATTCATCGATCAACCGCCCAATTTTGCATGTGTGTTTATCTCATCACTGAACTTCACTTGGGGACGTAATTTAAGCACCAACCGGGTGTATCTGTCGGGTGGGCGAATGTGTTCTATCTAGCTAGTCATATGTTTAGGCTAACCATAATGAGGAGTAACACGTATATATGTTATCAGTCTATGTTATTACCCTCATAGTGCAAAATGATATCAAATGAGTAACATAGATAGTCTCCTTTGTTAGCTTGAAGACTCATTTTGCCTTTGGAAGCGCTATGTGATGGTAACTAGCTATATTACTCTATTTTCTCTCTCTCTCTGCACATTAATTAGATGTCATATCAACTTTTTTTTCCTTATGTGAAATCTATGTTACCACTTTAGTTACTCTCATTATGAGCAGCGTTTAATGGGCAATCGATGTATAAGCGTGTTTCAATATGTGAGCTTTCTTATGGATTTGATCTCGGAGGCTGAAACTTCACATTTAGCCACAAAGTGCTAACATTTAGACCCTCTTAAATGTCTTTTTACTGGCTTTGTACTAGGATTGAAGATAATTCTCCCCTCTACATTTTATAAGAAAATTCAAATGGACTTGAACCTCCTGGAGTGGCTTATGTTTTACCATGACGCAATGCAACACCATCTAATATAAGCGTGTTTTAGTATGTGACCCTTTTTTTACGATTTTGATATCGAAGGTTGATACTTTAAATTTAGTTACAAAGTGATAACATTCAGACGTCTTAAATGCCCGTTGGTTTTGTAGGATTGTAGATATGTCTCCACTCTACATTTCATAAGGAAAGTCAAATGGACTTCAACCTCTTAGAGTGGCTTATCTTTTTCGAGGACGTAATGTAACATCATCTAATACTCCTCCTCAAATAATGAGACATGTCAAAGCGTTTTCCTTCGTTTCGAAAAAAATCTCTCGTTTTAAGGCGTCCCCGTTATCTTGGTCTCACAAGTGAGAGGACATGTAGCAAAAGAGCCGATTGGATTTGTTTTTTTGACCAAAATTTGATCGTAGAACTTTCATATAAATTTTGAATATTTGAATTTTCTGAACAAAATCTAGCTCAAAGTCTAAACAACTGGGCAAAATAAGGTTATATTTTCTTCCCAGTTTACTTAGATAAGGTAGTTTGTATTAGTTGGCAAGAAGGTTGGATCTTTTTGTTAAATCTTGACTAAAAGATGGAAAATCTATAAAGCATTCAAACAACCTTGCAAAGTGAGCTCATAATTTCCTAGATTAAGCACATTAGGTAAATTTTTTTGATAAAGGGCTTTATTACTTAAGAAGTTTAAGCATTACTAGGTAATTTATATACTAGATTTTTTCTCAATTTTTGAAATATTTTTAGTTTTTATCGAGGCTAGGTATGGTCCGGATGGATTCGATGTGTCGAAACGATGTCGGGCAAACTTAAACCAGGAGATTTTGGTCATGTGAAACAACTTACCACAAAAATTGTGGTTTCTAAATTTTTCTTCGATTGTGGTTTTTTGAAACTCTAACTACAATATTTGTGGTTTGTACTATGTACAACTTTAATATAAGTCTCTGTAGTATCCGTCCCTGGATATTTCAAGACGACATCATACTTCATCTCTTAATTTTCATCGTTTGTATGTTTGAATCCTTGAAATCACGTAGATTCTTATGCTAATAGACCGACGAGATGCCAGAATTCACATTCAAATTGTACGATTTTCACAAATTTGAATGTAAACAAAGATTTGATGATAAAATAATTAAATAACCTAAGTTAAATTAAAACCCCATAAGTGTCAGTTGAGTCTAGTTTTGGTACGTGCATCGCAGAACATAATTCAAAGTTTGAGCTTGAACTTTTAGAAAACGTAGAATAGGAAAACCACATGAATATGATATAGTGTAAAACAGATGATTGAAAAACACATATGTGATTGACGTCAATAGGAAAATCATGACAATAACACATGGTAAAATCGGTGTCAATCCAAAAACAAAATATAGTTGTAATGTTATTATGCATTTGTCTTGTTTCCCCTAAAAATTAATCCACAAAAGGGGGCAAGTGGATTACGGAAATCCGGCATTCCTCCTTTGAATATATGATCAAATAAATGTTCCTCTATTTTTCATTTGATTATTATTTTTAATTTAATCAATAATAATTTCAGCGAGAAAAAAATCCCTTTATAGAGGCCCTTATCTTGAATTTGGTGTGTGCACCATTTGTTTATAAAGAGAAATAAGAAGTCATTAAAACGCAGAGCACATGAGCAATCAAAAGCGTCAAACAGCCAACCCTCCACTCTGCTACAGTCTACTACAGTCTCCAGTCTAGTCCCTGCTGCTGCTCCCACATTTGCTCTCCCTCTCCCTCCTATAGCAATCAAACCACCAGCGACCAGCTCCACTCCCCTCCTCCAACTCCTCCAGTTCATGTCCTGCTGCTTCCCATGTCGCCGCCTCTCGAGCTCGACTACATAGGCCTCTCGGCCGCCGCCGCCGGCGGCCGCGCGGACGACGACCTGAAAGGCACCGAGCTCCGCCTCGGGCTTCCCGGCTGCGAATCTCCCGACCGCCGTCCAGCCGCCGCCTCCACCACCCTCGAGCTGCTGCCCGCCAAGGGCGCCAAGCGAGGGTTCTCCGACGAGGCCGTGCCGCCTGCGCCGGCCGCCGCCGGCGGGAAGGGCAAGGAGAAGTCCGGGGATGACAAGGACAAGAAGGTCGCGGCGCCGCCGCAGCCTGCTGCCAAGTAGGTGCCTATCTCTCCCGCAATTTTGTGGATTTGACGGTTTCTCGGCGGGTTCTGCCGAGTTTGCGGTGATTTGGTTTGCTTGGGCCTTCCTGAAGGGAGTAATTTGGAAACCGTGGCGTACATTTCACTGAATTTGGTCTGTGGATTCGTGGAAGAACTCTTTTTGGGGTACGAATTTGGTGCCTAAAGGCCCATTTTGCGGGTGCTGTTTGTGGGCGCGCGCCTTGAATTTTGCTTGATGTCTTGATTTCAGGAGCGTGCAAGGATAGCAATTTATTCACTTGCGGCTTTGGAGCGCTTTTACTAATTTACTACTTTAATTTTACTCCCCTTTCTGTCTAATGTTAGTTGTGTGATTCTGTTCTTTGAAGTTTCATTAGGGAACTTACAGCGAGAGCTTTACAGCTCCAATTTTCTGCACTTGGCCTGAATTGTAATTGTCAAATTTTGGTCTACCTTTTACTTAAGGTTTACTCTGGAAACTATGAAGTGTATGTCTGATTTGAACTTATCTTGCGATTTATTTTTGTTTGATGGTTAATTTGGTTGCTTTTAGCTCGCATTCATATAGCAAAATTAAATGCTGTGCCACCTCTGTTTTCGGTTCTTATTCTGAATTACTGATGCGCAGGGCTCAGGTGGTGGGATGGCCACCAATCCGCAGCTACCGCAAGAACACCATGGCAACCACCACCAACCAGCTGAAGAGCAGCAAGGAGGATTCTGACGCCAAGCAGGGGCAAGAGTTTCTGTATGTCAAGGTCAGCATGGATGGTGCTCCGTACCTGAGGAAGGTTGACCTCAAGACATACAAGAACTACAAGGACCTGTCTTTGGGGCTTGAGAAAATGTTCAGTGGCTTCAGCACCGGTGAGGCTGCTTGGATTCTGTGCAAATTGACTCTATTTTCTAGTTGTGATATAATTTGATCTCGAGTAGAAGAAACGCATCATTACATTCCACCACCTTCATTCGATGAACAAATAATCGATAGCGGTGTTTGGAAATGTTCTAGCAAAAATTCAGGTTTATGAAGTTGACAAATATGATTCTTTTCAGGGCCGGCTAGGTTTCTTATTGTGATGACATTCATTTTGTGGTTCTTCCTTCCTGAATTTGTCCATATTATCTCCAAGTTTGTTTCGCTTGATGCCTAGTTTCATCATATACTATTTCTGGTGGGCTAAATATTCTCTTCTAATCCAAGGAACTTTTTTCTGTTTAATATTGATCAGCGGAGCAACTAACAGTGTAGATTAGACCGTGTCATAAATATGCCTAATTGCTTGTGCTAGAATTTGTTTGAGGGATTCTACCCCTATCCTCTTGAGTCTGGACATATCGCTCTTAAGACTTTCATAAACAGCAGTGCCACACTGTCAGTATAACCATGGCATCCTATCCATTTTGTGCTTTAAGGTCAGACATGAGACATCAGACCTAGTAAGTAAGAATGTAAGTTGCAGAAAGGTAGATATGTAGGGATATAAAATTACAAAATACCAATGCTATGTTGAGAAGTTTAAGATGAGGAGGAGCGCTTTCTCAGACAGTTTGTTTATTTGACCTTACATGTGATACTGGGCCTAATGTTGTACCAGGGAAGGATGGTGTATCTGAGAACAAAAAGGATGGTGAATATGTGCTGACTTATGAAGACAAGGATGGAGACTGGATGCTGGTTGGTGACGTCCCATGGCAGTAAGTACACTCTCTGATCTAATTGTTAAACAACAAGCAGAGAAAGGAGAACTTTAGAAGATAGTATGGTTCTGTAGTAAACTTGTAAAAAAAAGATCAATTATGAGAGAGTGCCAAAAAATATTGTTTATAATTAGTTCTTTCTGAACGAAATTATAATTAATTTACAGATTGTGCAGCTGCGATTAGAGTATCTGTTCAGATAAATTTTATTTAAATTAGTTTGCATGCTTCCAGATAAATGAACTTGTTCTGTAAAGCAGCCATAATTAGAGTATATCTTCAGCTTATACTCTATCCACCCTCTTTTATTTGTTATTTTAGAATGCGTGCAGTCAACCCCCTTAAAACTCTGTCATAGATATACCCAAATTTATTTAGATTTATGTCTTAGTAATATTGCTATTAGATTTTAGAAGTTCTTTGCGATTGGGGATTGCATTGACACCAAAATAGCAAGTAGAAAAGAACGAATGTAGTAGCCTAGTACTTGTTAATTGGTTATCTTTTCAATTCAGTTGTAATTGCTTCAAAATCTACGACCATGCCGTTTTATTGCTGCCTTATAACTCACTGTCGTTCTTGTGGCTGTTTAATTGTTTATAACTCCGTTGTTAAGAAAACCACGAATATCTGGTGCAACCCCCTCTCTGAGTTTCCAAGTAATTGGTCCTTGTTTTGCTGTAATTGCAGGATGTTTACCGAGTCTTGCCGAAGGCTCAGGGTCATGAAAGGTTCAGATGCCGTTGGACTTGGTATGTTCAAAAGTGTTGCGCTTAATATCCATTTTACTGATCACATGCCGTTCGTATGTAGTTAGTTATTTCATTCAACCATTTTGTTTGCATCATGTTACTGCTTTATTGGTCAAGCTGTTTTTTTTTTTAAACCTGGTCAAGCTGTTTCCCAGGCTTGCTTCATTCTCTGAACTACACTTCAGCGAGAAAGGAATGTACTTCACAAAAGACTCACTGTACTTAAAAGAATCTTTCCTTGGATCTTAAATATGTTTTCTTTTTGCGAATATGGAGATTAAATATTTTATGCACAGCAACATTGAATTGGGATTGTTAGTTTGCTTCTGTTTCTTATACTATTAGATATATACACATAATCCCCATTGTACTCTAATTGTTTTTAGTAAACATGCCTTGTGAGGTTTTTTAGTGTTATAGTGCACATTCCATCTCTAGAGAACCAAAATTACTTTTGTAATGCCATTTAAAGAGGAAAATGCCGCGCAGGAAGTCGTAATAGCTCCGGTTGGTCTTGAGGGACACACCATCAAATTTGCCTTTTCCAGGTCTGACCACAAACAATTTGAGTCTGGATCCTAGATAGTAATAACAACAGAAAATAGTACTAGGGATTAGTGAGTTAGAACAGCTTTACCTTGACTTGCACAATGGTCAAAGTTTCAGAGTTAAAAATCATGGTATGTTTGTTGACATGTTAGATGTTTAAAGGCTTGAGCCTTGTAAGTTTTGTATGTAGCTTGTCTCTATGTATGCGTCTGTTCTTGCTACTTTTGAACTGTTCTCTCTTCATTTACGGTTTAAGTTCACTTTGGTAACCTCCAAGTACATTTCATATTGTACCTTCACATGCTTGACTAATTGATTGTATCATTAATTTTCCCAGCGGCTCCAAGGGCAGGGGAGAAGTCCAAGAATAAGAACTAAAATGGCTGCTGCTGCCCACAGTCAAAAGCGAAACGGAAGATCAAGCGACTGACTGCAGGGCAGGTTATTGGAGCCAAGACGTTTAACAGCTTCCAAGACGAGACCGAACATATCGTCTGTATTAAATGGTTTTCTACCCGCGAGTAAAAATCTTTCGTCATTAGATTTGTGATGTCTCCTAGAGACTTATTGCGCTCTAGTATTTCCTTACTACGCCCACGTGGTTGGTTGTATGCGTGTTATTTCCATCCGTGTAAATGGTTGGTAAGCAGTACTCTACTGCTGTGCTTGAGGACCTCTACCTATTTTGCCAGTATTGTCCTGAACCGATCGTTCCTCGTAAATGTTTAATGAAGGTTGCAAGTCTACTATTTATCTGATTTCCTCTAGAAAAATAAATCATTGCCGTTTCTTACAAGACCCAAATTTTGTTGTTCTATCGATGGATCGGATTAGTTGTGCCTTTGCTTTGTTTCTCGTTTCTTTTGAAATCTAGGCATTGCAGGGTGGAACATCTATTCTTTGCCAGCATTGAGCCTTTGGTGTGTGGAGCTGCTGCGTGGGGACATGCACTGCACACGCACCATTACCTTTTGATGTTCATCATGGTTGTTCCATAGACTAGTGTCTAAACCTAAAAGGCTTCCACAACCATCATTCAGGTAGTATAAAATGCCACGGCTATGAGGTTAATGATGGCTTATGATCCCTTAGAATCAGGCTTTCCTTTGCCTGCAGTATCTTCGTCCTTCCTGGAAATGATGCTCCACTTTGGCCTCCTTTCTTGTTGTTTTCCTTTGCAATCTGCTGGTTGCTGTGCATGTGATTATGTTGGTGGCTGTTTTCTCAGGATAATTGTGGAGTAGTATATGGTTTACTCTGTAGTTTGGATGTGCGGAAGAGCTGTGCTGTTGCTTGTGTTTAATGTTATATTAACCGCGCTATCAGAGTTTAGAGAAGCTGGCCGACCTAGCTCAGTGGTAGAGCGCGTGGCTTTTAACCACGTGGCCGTGGGTTCGATCCCCACGGTCGGCGATTTCGTTTTTCCTTTCTCCTATCTTTTGTTTCGGGGTAGTACGGCTACGGTGCTACCTGCCGAATCCTTTTGGTGAAAGGTCCCTTTGTTTCTCTGTGTGCGGTCCTGCCTGCATATGTGCCATTGCAATTGTAGGGATACTGCTGGCCTTGGTACCATTCTATTCAAGATCAAGCTTTGATCTTTTCGTACCACATAAAGTTAGCCTAGTTTAGTAACGCAATGCCAGACTAATGTCGCGTTCTCCTTTTGTTACGCGGCCATTTGCTGCATCACACCCTGTTTTACGTGGCCACCTCTGAAAGAGCATCCCCAATCAAGCTTCTAATAGAGTGTTCGGATTTAAGGATGGTGGTAACCTTATAACTCGTGGTTACAAAACTCTAATTCATACTACCACATAACCGATTCCTATTTGGAGGGCTAGTGAGAGCACGACCGTAGATGATCTAAGTAATCACTTTTCGACGAGTGTCTCTAATCTCCGAACAGTATTTTTTTCAGCCCATCGCTGTGGCAGGTACGCATTGACGGCTGTGATTTTGTCGACAGCGCATGCATTTCTGAAGTCTGAACCAGTCTGACAGGCGTCAGCCCCAATGGATGGATGGCTTGTCAGAGGTTCAGGTGCCGCGCTGTCGTCTCCACCATGAGCGCAGTAGCGGGCACGCCTGTCTCGCCATGAATTGCTTCGTACAGTCAAACAGTGCGTGTAGTCAGTAGATGCTGTACCATTGTCGTCGACCTTGCTTGCAGCCGTTGTGTACTTGTGTGCGCTGCTAGACACACGTGGTTTCGGAGTCCGGAGTATGCGGTTTACGATCAGAAATTATGAACAGGTTGAGATCGAGAGCAGAGATTATGAAGACCCATGGCCAACATTGGGGCTAGACACACGCGAGCCCCAGTTGCAGAGCATGGCTGCACCATGGGCAGCGCCCGCCGCCCTGCACGCCTGCGCCTGCATCAACGCCGGCCGCCTCGACGTAGAATCGTCTTCTGGAGTGCTGGGTCACGTACTGGTTCGGTGGCAGCAAACGGGAACGGTCTATGGTTTCTCTCCCCTTTTTGAAGGGAGAGGAAGGGGGAGCTCCTATACAACGCCTTTAGCGTCCGGCAGGGAGCCTGCGCGTACCCTCCCAGTCTTTGTGGGCTTGGCCCATTTACCACGTTTCCACTGCATCACTTGCTATTTTTTTATCTCGTGTTATAGTTTTTTTTTTTGAAAAAATGCAAAATGCCCAGCTTTGAATTAACAAAGCCCCAGAGTTTACCGGTAAATTACAACATGCTGAACAAAGAGCTTACAGGCACCAGAAAGACAAGCAAACAGAAAATACAACAAAGATTACAGCTTGATCCTCCCAAGCCACAGACCACCATTGCGAGCACTCAGGTAAGCAGCAGGTTAGGAGAAGGCACCGAGAAGCAGGGCATCTTCGTCTTCACCAGGCCACACCTAGCCTCAGGGTCCACCGTCTTCGCCGTCGGAAGGGACCCCGCGTCCCTCGCCTAGGCTCGAAGGCGCCGCACCGTCGGGGGGGCGAAGAGAGTTCACCCGAGAACACCGGGGACCAAAGAGAGCTAGGTTGCCGGATAGGAGGAGAGCGGCATTGCTCTAGGAGCTCCATCACACGACCACCACCACCACAGACCACCGCAATACCGGACCGAAGCTGCTGGACGAAGGCGCACCGAAGAAGAAACGGCGAAAGTAGACAACTACACCACCACTGTGAGCAGGACCACCAGCGCTTGAGAGTTCATCGGCCAACTGCACCGCTGTTGCTGCAAAGGGGAACCCTTTCCCCTCTCACCCGGCTCATGGGCGTCGATCCGCAAGCGAACAAGGGCGACCGGGCAGCGAGGAGCACCGAGCGAAGGCACCAGATCGACCATGATGAGATGCCGCTGCCGAAAGACGCAGTCGCCACGTCCTTCCCAACGCACACACGGCTCAAACACCTCCTCTGCATTCCAAGACGGCGACTCCAAGGAGGGGAGCGACGTCATGACGCCGCCGCCGACCACAACAGGAACTAGGCTTTCGAGAAGGAGAACGGCGCCCGCGGCGTCACCGCCGTCGTGATCAGCCGCTGGCCAAGGGTTTGCCGCGGTACCGAGCCACCCCGCACCAACCACCCGACATAGATGGATTCTTCAAGCAGAAGCCTTTGGGGTTCCGGATCTGGCGGGAGGACAAGCTAGATGAGCAGGGGAAGGCTTCCTCTTCAGATCTGGAGCAGGGACCGGCGGCGCGGCCCTGCGCCGTGAACTCCGACCTCCGCCCCCTCACTGCCCACGCGGCAGAGGAAGCGGTGCCGCACGCAACACGGCCATCACCCGCCGTCGGGTCGACGCCGTTCATCTCGCCCGAGGCCGCCGCCCCGGCTTTCCGAAGCCCTCCACACCAGGTGAAGCGGCGAAGGCCCCGCCGCCACCTTCCTAGACGCCGCGTGGGCTTTGCCCTGGAGCACCTCCGGTGGCGGCGAGGAAGCTGGGAGGAGAGGAGGAGGCGGAGAGTGCTAGGGTTTCGCCCCCGAGTCGCCTCCGGAGAGATGACGCGAGGGAGGGGGAAAACCGTCCGAGTTTTAGGTCTCGTGTTATAGTTCGACTATAGTTTTCTTTTCATGTTTCATTCCCAGAATTTACCTACAATAGATTCTACTGCCTCCGTCCGGAAAAGGATGTCTTGGATTTGTCCAAATACGGATGTATGTAGACATATTTTAGTGTGCACATACATCTAAATTTGGACAAATGAAAGACATCTATTTCCGAACAGAGAGAGTAAGAAATATGGGATGCCACATAGTTCCAATGAAATCATGACAATTTATGTTGGGATGACCTCCAAGAATGATGCCCTCAAGGGGAGTACGACACATGAGCGCTACCATCGTTCGATCAAAGGATCAAGAGTTCCCCCGGGAGGCAGCGGAGGGAAGTTGGGAGCTTCACCTCGGCGATGCCTTAAAGAAGGAGATGCAGAGGAAGTGCCGCCATCACTAGCTTCAACCACTAGCCGAAAGCAACGTTTTCATTCCGGGTATGCTCCAATCTCCAACCAGCATAGTGTACATTGGACCACCACCTTTGGAGATCTCGACGCCAACCAAGCCAAGCCAGGACCCGGACTGGCAAGACCTCGATCTGGATCACCGGATCCAACCTCCATGCAACCATGGCACCCGTGGTGGCCGGGGACCATCAAGATGAGCACCATGGGGCAGTGCTGGAGCTACATGTATCCAAGGGGGCCGTGAACAGGACACCGGGGCTAGGGTTGGGGTACCCTCTTGTTGCAAAACTGAACCCTCTTAAATGTCCAAGACAAATGTGTTTTACCGGAACCGGTTCCTACCGAGTGCACATGTTTCACCGTTGATTTAACATGCATAAAACAAAAAAAAGTGGATGTGTTTATCTGAAACACGAATCTTAGGACACGAATGAACGATGAAACATGTGCCAGTGCCCAACGCATATATCCTTCCTCCACAAAATGGTGCCCCTTTAATTAAGGTGTTAAACAAGATTTACAGCACATATCGATCGTGCGTACCTTTATCAGTCATCCCACATTCCCGGAATTCAAATAGCATCAGCCATTCCGTCAGCAAACTAAACAGCAGCTGACTCAACAGCACCACTACGTGTGATAGCTAATCGATCAATCTATTCTAAGTCTTTCCTCTGATCCTCCTAGCTCACACATGGCGCTTCGCCCATGCATGCACGCAGTGAACACATGTTGAATTAGTTCACACTCCGGTCGAAGATCGATGGAGCTCACCCTACAACCTCAGCTCCAGATCTAGCTCTTCCGTGCTTCCGACATTGCCCCGGCCGCCGGACTCGTGGCTGGGTCGCATCCAGTTGTGGAACTGCGGCGTCGGCGGTTGCTGCCTCTGGCTCGACGGCACCGATTCATGGACGGCGAAGAGCGGCGACGTCGTCGCCGGCGGCCGGCTGGATCCGTACGGCAGAAGGTTCTCCGCGTAGTACTGGCTGTACTGCACGTCGGCGATCCTCCGGTCCATCGCCTCAAAGCAACCCTGCAGATCATATACATGCAAAACGGTAAGCTACACATATGTACTTTCAGCAATGCGTGTGGTCTGCAGCATGCATTTCGATCTTCATGCAGGCATGCAGTACTTACATTTAGATATGGCTGGAAAGACGCGTGCCCGGCCGTCGGGACGCCAGCACCGGCGAACGGCGCCTGCTGCTGATGCGGCGGCGGCGACGTAGGCAGGCCGGACCGGTACGCGGCTATCATCTGGTTCTGCATCCGGATCTTCTCGAGCTGCGCGACGCCGAGCCCGCGCTGCGGCTGCTTCGCGGCTTTCTGCTCCGCCGCCTTCTTCCCGCCGCGCCTCCCCATCCTGCCGCCAGCTTCCAAACACATCTCGCCGGCGCCGTCGATGCTGCTGCTCCCCATATATCTATCAGCCGCGAGATACCACTCTATCCTTATATACACCCAGCGATCGATGGCGACGCACCAACAGCGACAGCTAGCCGATGTGTATATATATACATGGACGCCATTGATTATTGGCGATCGCCAGCGCTAGCTGTAGGAGATCCCTGGAAAGATTGAGGCCGATCTGCCGCAGCGGTTTTCTATGCCCACCACCCCAGCTTCCAAGAACGATCGCCCTCCCGCTCGCCAAGTAGGACGTCGTGACTTTTCCGCCTCTTGATCGTTAGTGTGATCGTGTCCAATAGAATACTCAGCTTGGATGTCTTGCCCCCGTAGAATTCGTATATTAGTTTCACGCGGTTCGTCTGGGCTCGGATGTCAGTGGCTGCTCGCGTCGCGAGGATCTTGTGGGAGATAGCCGCTCGTGGAGGTGGACAATATCATAGTGCCCACGCGTTTGGTGAGGCTGTTTTAAAGGGGATCCACGCCTGTCACGAGCTCCGCAATTTGCCGTCACAGCTAGCACGAATCGGACGGATGATTCGATCGATCCCATCATGATTCATGCGCAAGACGCGAGTTGCCATCTTGGGCTGCGATTTCATTAACAATTGCCCAACTCGTGTAGTCGACGTGATCAATCAATATATAAAGGTTGTTGTAGGCCAGTAGTTGCACTAAACAAAATGAGAAAAATGAAATGGTATCGTATCAAGATCCTAGCTTAATTACGGGCAGATCACGTTAGGGCTTGCAAGATATGCGTCGGGTCTGACGTGCATCGGGGTAATCGCAGCTTCGCAGGTTGTAGTGCTTTACTTGCATGTGATGCAACTGTCTGTGCCGATCGATCTGGGGGTGCAGATTTGCGAGATCTCAACTGATTTGCTCTCGATCGAGACAGTAGCGGCTGGGTAAAGACGGGAGATGCCGCGAGAGATTCGAGACAATGTTTCGCGAGACTGTTGCCGGGAACACACTGAACTGACGCTCACAGGTTTGGGCGTGGATCTTGGAAGATCCGGTGATTAAATCAGAGATCGATCACAAGGATGCAAGCATGTCAACCTGTATCGATCTGGGGGTGCGTATTGTATTGAAGCCTAAATTTTCAATGCAGATTTGCGAGATCTCACCGGATTTATTGCTCAAGGAGACAGTGGCGGGTGGGTAACTACACTTTGGAATGTGATCTTTCTAGAAGACGGGAGATGCGTGCGCGATTCACGGCAATTGCTCATCCAAGAGTCTGAAACTTCATCTACATAAACTCATAAATTAATAGCCCTCGAACACACAGAACTGATGTTGACAGGTTTGGGCCTAGATCTTGGA
Source organism: Poa pratensis (assembly GCA_947311845.1). Classification (NCBI taxonomy): domain Eukaryota; kingdom Viridiplantae; phylum Streptophyta; class Magnoliopsida; order Poales; family Poaceae; genus Poa; species Poa pratensis. Next base: position 10,656,854 of record CAMZMU010000109.1, on the reverse strand, counting down.
AGACCATGTGACTAACTCAGATATCACAAGAATGCGCGCGCGTGGATATGCGCGAGATTCATTTGCTTATTGTGAGTACTTACTTTTTTCTTCTTATCATTTAGCTATGGTGATTTGTAGCCCTAAAACTCTTTTTTTTACTGAAAATGCAGTCGGGAGCTGTTTTTCATTGATCAGTAGAACAAAGGATGATAGCCAAATGACTCGGTTTATAAGGAAAACCAATCCAGAAAACCGTACAACTCCTATCGGCGTAGGTCAGCGGCACATGCCAAAGCATGGCACAACAATAACAACAAACTCAGCAACACCACAACAACAACAACAGTACACTAACAGCAACACGAAGCATGCAACAAGGGTCTGCATGAAACAACCAACACAGAGGGAACTGTTACTCAAGAGATGGTGGTAGTCACTTCGCAAATCAATTTTAGAAAATATGGTGGAGTCACTAAGTTCATCAAGCATATCATAAAGTCTAAATATTGGATGTTTATACCTCAATCTTATGTTGTTATGAATTATCACTTTATGATTAGTTTGTGCATTTTATAATATGAATATTATTCGTTATATTTTATAGTCATACATGCTCTCTGATCGGTTTAATTACTTTGGCCATGTTCATGTTTAGATCTTGAAGAAGGAGTTCTGTGTTCCATAGAGTTCAACCGTGAAAATTCCTATACCCAAGTTACAACATACAGGTAAGGTGTGCAATGTGTTGTTTCTATCAAGGATAAAACACAATTGTTTCTTTATCACATTTGGATGATAGTGTTACCCTTTATATTATTATATCATCACGACTAAGTCAATACTCTGTTTTTAACGGTTCATGTCTTGGCAGTATTGGGTTGCATGGCTCTACGCCATCCATCGCCCAAGCCTTTCGAGGAAAGCTCTAATGTCATGAACGAGCTTTTAGCCGTAAGAGAAGCTCTTCGTCGGGGAGGAGGGTGGCGGGAGGGATTTCCAGTAGCGGCGACGTACAAGGGAGGGGCGATGGCCGAGGCGCATCGAGGAGGAGGAAGAAGAAGAAGGCCGCTAGGATATTCTTTCTTTTTTTGAAATTATATTCTTTTGTTTTGTTTTTTGAACTGAAAGGCCGCTAGTATCTTTTTTTTTTTTTGAGAAAAAGGCCGCTAGTATCTGGTTGCCGTCGAATGAGCCAGGCCCAACGGTCCAGCCCATTTTCTTATTTACCACCGCCGTGGGCACTCGCCGCTCTCCCTTCTACAGGCACGGCCGGCCGGCTCACCGGCAGTTCACCGCCCCTCCAACTCCAACCCTCCCGCCGGCGCTTACGCCTCCGCCTCCGACGATGTCCGCATCCCGTCGTCTCTTCGCGGCGCTCCCCACTCTGCGAGCACGCCGCCGCGTCTCCTCCTCCGCCGCCGCCGCCTCCCCGACGGCCGCCTCCCTCCTCGACGACCTCCTCTCCTCGCCCACACCTCCTACCTCCGCCCTCTCCCTCCTCCGCAACACGCCCTCCCTCGCCGCGGAGGTCTACTCGCTCCTCGCCGCGCCCTCCCACGCCCTCACCCCCGCCTCCATCGCGCTCCTCCTCTCCCTCCCCTCGCGCCACGGCCTCCCGCCCACCTCCGCGCCCGTCCTCTCCGCCCTCCTATCCAAGCTCCTCGCTCGCCCTCCCGCCGACGCCGCTAACTTCCTCCGCGACTCCCTCGCCGCCGGCGCCCCGCCGCCGGACACCTCCGCGTTCAACGCCCTCTTCGCCAGGCTCGCCCGCGCCGGAGACCTCCCGGGCATGACCAAGCTCTTCGCCTCCATGCGAGATGCTGCCGTCCGGCCGGACGTCGTCACCTACGGCATACTCGTCAACGGCCTCTGCAAAGCTGGCCGCGTGGGGGACGCCCTCAGGGTGCTTGACGGAATGTCTGCCTCAGCCTCAGACGTGCGCCCGGATGTTGTCGTGCTCAACACCGTCGTGGATGGCTTGTGCAGGAGCGGGAGGGTCCAGGAGGCTGTGAAATTTGTGGAGGAGCGGATGGGGAGTGTGCATGGGTGCGCGCCCAACACAGTTACTTATAACTGCTTGGCCGACGCGTTTTGCCGTGCGGGGAATGTTGGCATGGCATTCGAACTGGTGAGGAGGATGGAGAAGGAGGGTGTGGCGCCGAATGTCGTCACTCTGAATACAATTGTGGGTGGCTTGTGCCGGGAAGGGAGGATTGGGGGTGCGCTGGAGTTCTTCCGGGAGAAAAGAACAGTTTGGCGGGAAGCCAGGGGCAATGCGGTTACCTACAGCACCCTGGTTGGGCTTTCCTCCACGCCAACAATGTGGTTGTGGCCATGGAGTTGTTCCATGAGATGGCAGATGAAGGACACAAACCTGATGCAGTTATGTATTTCACCATGATATCAGGCTTGACACAAGCAGGGCGGTTGGAGGATGCTCGTTCCATGGCATCGTCGATGAAGAAGGCAGGATTTCAGCTGGATGCAAAAGCATACAATACTTTGATTGGTGGATTTTGTCGGAAGAAGAGGCTGAGGGAGGCATATGAGTTGCTTGCGATGATGAAGGAAGTTGGTCTCAGGCCTGATGTGTGCACCTACAATACCTTGTTGTCTGGCCTGTGCAAAGCAGAGATTTCTGTGCTGTGGATGAATTATTAAGGAAGATGATCGATGATGGTTGCCGACCTTCTGTAGTCACCTTTGGTACACTTGTACATGGGTATTGCAAAGTTGGTAAAATTGACGAGGCATTGAGGATTTTTCGGTCTATGGATGAATCTGGTATTCAGCCCAACACCGTGATATACAATACTCTGATTGACTTTCTCTTCAAGAGCAGAGATGCAAGTTTAGCAATTGAACTTTTCGATGAAATGAGAGACAAGCGTGTGCCTGCAAATGTTACAACCTTCAACGCGATGTTGAAGGGTCTTCGGGATAAGAACATGCCCGATAAGGCTTTTGAACTGATGGACCGCATGAAGGAGGAGAGGTGCACTCCTGACTACGTGACCCTCGATGTTCTCATGGAATGGCTGCCTGTCATTGGTGAAACAGAACGATTAAAAGATTTTATGCAACAACGGGCACCCAAAAAGATAACTTCTTAAGAATATGCTTAGTTGGCACCATGAATATGTCTTGCTAAAAGGAGGGAGGCATAAGGTTTGCTTCAGATTAATCAGGAATTGAAACGGGAAGGTGTAATTTGTGATGGAAAGGTCCGACAGACTGAGGCATAACCCTGTGGTGGGGAGGGGCTGATGCCTTCCCACCCACCCGAGTTTGAGTGCTCTCACTCGCAATTCCATGTTGTTATACCTTTGTTAATGAAAATGCCATGGGATCCTCCCCGTCCGTCTTTTTTTGTGATAGAAAGATCCGAGGCAACTAGAAAATCAGCTTCTAAAGGCTAGCTAACCTAATATAATGGTTGCCCTTGTGATCAGAATTGTCTGCACTCTGCACTCATAAACTGCCAGCAAAAAGCATCAAAAAAAAATAAACTGCCAGCAATATGTTTGATTGTAGACAGTACTGATATCTTTACAATCTCATTCATCACATATGTGAACAGCTGGTCAACTTTTTCTGATGTTGCTAATTGCTAATCAGGGCATTGTTGGTCAGGCACCCATCTGTTCCTTTTTCTGGTCTTAGCGGTCATGGGCGTTACTATTCAAGAATGCATAAGGCAAATACATCAACACCTAAGCACTCCAGTACTCAATAGATAGGAGTGGAACAGACTGCAACACATGCTTGACATGCAACCATCTACATCAAATGATGCACCTAGGATAGAACACAAGCATGGGCATGTAAGTGTGAGATTCCATAAAGAACCCTCTTTACATTGGATACATTACCATTTCATATTTTACCTGTTATGATTTAGAGATAAGTGTATTTTTTTGTCCCTCGGCTTATGGCATAGTGTAGCTTCCATCCCTCATAAATCCTAGAGATAAGCTGATGGACGAAAGCAAAACTACGTGATAAATATACCCTTATTCTGTTATTTATTAAGAGAATATCTGTAACAAAACTTTTTATGTGGATGCACTGTAGTTGAATTCCAATGGTGAAATTATGTATGAGAAAATTTCTTGACAATTGTATAAATCTGCATTTCAAGAATCTAAGTGCGTATTTTGTTTGGAATTTTCAGAATTGTGTATTCACTGTTTTACGTAACTACACATTATATTTGGATATAACAGGGAATGCTAACTTCCTAACCGATGTATGGTTTTCTTACAGGAGAACTGATCTTGGAAAATTCCGATTAACAGCTTTATTTTATACGTGATGGTACTCTAGTGAGTTCTGACAGAACAACAAACTGGTGCCATTCAGTATTTCGGATTCTCACCGCTCAAGACATTATTCATACTGGTGCCAATCTAGTGAGTTTCTGCAGTTGTTTGACATCTGGTACTGGCTTACTGTGTGCATTTTTATTTAATCTTTTGGTGAGAGTCTTAATTGGTTATTCAAACTAGTCATCGAGAAGCTAGAGCAAAAAAGACACGGAAATGGTATATCATTATTAGTATTAGCAGAATACCAAGTGAATTTACTGTTTTGGATTAAACCTGTTCAAATCCTCCCAAAAAATGTTTGTTTCAGCAAACATGTATTCAGTTGGGGATAGGAACATCAAACCAATCCTGTATTTTGCATGTACTAGTCTACAATTACCATTCTCTGACTTGCACTGCATCTATCTGCTCCACTAACTTCTAGTTTTTTTTTACATTCACCAGGTTTTCCTTTCGATCTGCTCGCTGCTTACCGACCCTAACCTGGACGACGCTCTTGTCCCTGAGATCGCCCACATGTACAAGACGGACCGGTCGAAGTAGGAGACAACAGCCCGCAGCTAGACGCAGAAGTATGCCATGGGATGATCCAAAGCGCCATGCTCGTATCCACTGCTTGCTTGCATGCAGAAGATTGTGTTACTGTCCCGAGAAGCTGTTTCTGGTCCATTATTTTCTTTGATTTCCTTGTTGGTCGTGTGCGTCTCTCCCATCCATCTAGGATCGCGTCCGAGTCAAACATCAACCTATCATTGCCAAAGTCGATAACGAAATTGACATATGCTTCTCGTGAGAAATATATGCTAGTGTTGGTACTATCGTTCGGTATATGGTGCCCGTCATGTTTGTGCTGTGCCCACCTTGTATGCTTTGCTCAATTGCACATCATTCGCCCCATGTGGCCATGTGTTAGTCTCCTCTAGGTTGAGACCGGACTAGTTATAATGTACCCTTCGTGAAAGTAGGGCGCATATATATGTTTTTAAAGTGAAACAATGTAAAGTCTGACCAAGATTTTAGCTCAGCTGGTTATCACCTTTTAGTCTGATATATGCTGGTTTGAAATGCTGGAATGTCGCTACCAAGTCTGCTTGTAGCTTAACAAAGGTTGGTAACTATACCTCCGCTGTTCCACAATGTGGAATGTCGCTAAAAACTATTAATATACACCAAGGAAAAACATTAAACAGATGGCCTATTAGCTCAGCTGGTTAGAGCGTCGTGCTAATAACGCGAAGGTCACAGGTTCGAGACCTGTATGGGCCAAACATTTTTTAACAGTTTCTGTGACAAAATTACCTTCTTTTAAGTGCGAATTTCTAAACAGATGGCCTATTAGCTCAGCTGGTTAGAGCGTCGTGCTAATAACGCGAAGGTCACATGTTCGAGATCGGAGATCTGTATGGTCCAAGCATTTTTTAACAGTTTCTGTGACAAAATTACCTTTTTTTTAATAATTGAGAAAAAGTGCGAATTTCTACGTACGTGCATACACTTGTACTAGCGCCTAATGTTTTGTCCTTTCACGCTTTTGTCTGTAAAATGCACATGAGTTGAATAAAGTTTGTTATGTTAAAAAAAAAGAGAAGTCGCGGCTATCATCTCCTTTTTATTGTTTAGGAAGTGTTTATTTTATTTCCACAGGTTTCTGCTTACTCTTATGCTCTACTAGTGGAATTTTGCGCCGCGTCACGCGGCGCTTATGTTAGTTTGTAATTTTTTTATAATTTTGAATTGTTTAAATAGGTTTGTATGTTGGCATTAATAAGAATCATTTTTTGTTGTGGGCATGTAAATATATTTTGTAGTACCTCTAATACTCTACCAATCTGAAATGTTCAAATATACTTCTGTTTTGCAAATAATATGTAATCTAAGTACGTAGTTAGGGCTAATGCATATTTTTTTTTATTTTTTTTGGATTTGGGTCTACAATTTGGGAAAGTTTATTTATATTGCATGTAAATTTTGACTATTTTGAATTGTGAACATGTTTTGTGGTTTCCCATACGTAGCTAGTGTTGATTTTTCCTGAGCATTTGTTATATAGTTTAGAGAATATTTAAATATTTAGCAAATTGTAATATTTAAATATGTTTGTATGTTGCCATGAATTCTTAAATATAATCAGAGAAAATGTATTTGAGTTATGTCCAAATGCTAACCAATTTTATTTTATTAGAAATGCTACGGTCATTTCGAATACTTGGCAAATTTGAATGTTTGATTATGTTTGTATGTTGCTGTAAATAATTAATTTAGCTTCGTAATCAGAAGATGTGCATTGTATGAGCATATAGTAAAGTGAATATATAATTTGAGGAATTGCATCTGAATTCCATATTTAGAGAAACTTAATTTAGTTTTGTGCTAATATTTTGCTTAATTGAGATGTTCAATTGGAGTCCATAATCAGAGGAAATTACGTAGTGTGAGCATTTGTTAAATTGAACTATATATGTAATTATGGTGAGCGCATTTGGTTTTTATTCAAACATTTACCAATTAAAAAATGTCCAACATTTTTTTCCCTTAAATAGTTGGCCCTTTTTTGTGTGTGAGCATGCTGATATATTTTAGAATATCCCTAATATTTAAGCAATTTGAAATGTTTAAAAATAATTAATTTAAAATTTTAGTCTATAATGAGTGGGAATGCACATTTATTCATTTGGATTCCATAGCTAGAGATTTTTTTTAAATTAAACTCTATATAGTTGAAGCAAGTGTATATAGAATTTCTCCAATTTTTTACCGATTTGAGATGTGTAAATATGGTTTCATTCTGGTATAATCAATTAGCATTTATTTTTTGATATTTGTGAATTATTTTTCATATTTTGCCAGTGGGAAGATTTGAAATTGTTGATTTTAGAGTATTTATCAATTTTGGGAAATTATGTAAATAACATGGAGCTCACATGTAAGGATTTTAGTATTTTCTGGGAATTTATGTGGAAAGAAAAAAAAAACTTGTATCAAATTGTTTTATTAGGTTTATCATATTAAATGTTATCACTTATATATATTTTTTTTTTGTGGATTTTATTTGAGTTAGAAAGGAATTTGTAAAATTCAAATTTGGTGTAAAATTTAAGGTTTGTAATAATTTGGGAAAGATCACAATGTATTTAAAATGGCTATTTTGTTTTTTATAATTTTGTTTTGGAAATTGAAATAATTTTGAAAAGGTCTCCGGAGGTGGCAGACTCGGGGAAAATGGGGTCGATTTTAGTTCTAGGGTTAGCACGGGTGTTTTATTCCGAAGGAACGATAAATACCACGAATTTGAAAATTAGAGGGAAATATATATGTGTCCGTCGAAGTAAAAAAGGTTAAATCTTGAATGTTGTTTCGAGGGGATGACTGCATTCTAAAGTTGTCTAAGTTTGGAAATCGTTGAATTTAAAAATGCTTTCGTTTTAAAAATGGTTGGACTTTAGAGATTGTTCAAATTTGAAAGTTACTGTAACTCAATTTCAAATGTGTTTATTTTTTTTTACGTGAAAATATTTTGGAATAGATAGTATTTTTAAGTGGTTTCACACATTTTGGAGTACTGTTAAATGTCTAGCAAGTTGGAATGGTTATGTATGTTTATATTTCGTCAAAATATTTGTCTGAATATCATAATTGGAGGATGTACGGTACATGAGCATTTGTTAAAGTACATTCATAATTAGAGGAAATTCGTTTGTATTTTGTACTAACATTCTTCAAATTAGAGTAGTGAAATGCCATAAATATTTATCTTAACTCCATATTTAGGGAGAATACAATATGTGAGTAATATGTGAGATATATATGTTTTAGTGTATCTCTAATTTTTAGGCAAATTGAATTTTTTTTTGAAATTTTTGAAAACACTAATATTTTGAAAAAAAATGGCAAAATTTGGAGATTTGAAACCACGCATTGTTGATATTTTATCGTAGAAGAAGCAATTTGTCATATCGAGTATTTTCAGATATTTAGAAAATTGGATTGTTTGGATATATTTGGAGTGTACCATAAACATTTGTTTCAACTTCATAATAAGGGAGAATGTAATTCGTGAGATATATTTTAGAGTGTCTTGCGTCAATGCCGCGTCTGTTTGGTAAATGTCAAATATGGGAATGTACATATTCAGAAGTTTTTAAAATCTGGAAAATATTGTAATTTTAGAAAATGTGCGCTTAAAAAATATTGTGAATTTAGAAATTGTCCGTATTGGAATGTATTCAAATTTAAATTATTGTAGAAATGATTATGTAGATATTTAAAATTGTGCAAGTTGGAATTTTTGTATGTTGATATGTTTGTTATATTTTTTCCGCCTGGGTGGTAAAATTTAATTTTGAAATTGTTCACATCTAAAAATTATGTAGTTTAGGGAATTTATTGAAATGCAAAGAAAGCTTGCGTTTTGAGATTGTGTAGTGTTCGAAAATTGTTCAATTTGGAAGGTTATTCAGCTTTGAATTATATTGATGGTTATAAAAAATGTTCAGATTTGAAGGGTATTTGTAATTTTGAAATGTGTATCGTTTAGTAGTTTTTGGAAAAATGGTTAAATACCCTAAATGGGTAATTATATTTAAATGATTTGCTGAAATCTATGTAAATAAGATGTTCTGAACCAAATTATTTTTGTTGGGTTTATCATACTGAATGATATTACTGTTTTTTTTTTATAGATTTTATTTGAGTTCGGAAGGAAATTATGAATTGTATGGTTTATCAAAATGGAACGTTATGCATTATTTTTAAATTACTAAGATCTGCAATAATTCTTAAAAGGCCCCAAAGTATCTAAATTGTTTGTTTTGATTTTTACATTTTTTTAAAAAAATTGGGTTGAATTAATTTGGAGTTATATTTGAAAAAATTTAAAAGTTTTGAAATTTAGAGAAACAAAATAGGAAGAGAGGAAAAAAAAAGAGACGGGCCAGCCACCCAGCTACCAGCCCAGCAGCCCATCTGGACAGCCCAAGCCCACCTTGACGTGGCGATGACGTCATTGGCGGGCGGAGCTGCTGCGGCGGCGACGACGACGCCGGCGTCGAATCACGGCGAGGTAGGACGTGATGCTAGGCGTGCTGGATGCGCCTCGACGTGGGGTACTCGAAAGTGGCGGCGCCGCCGATTTTAGGTCGCCGGAACATCGTCGGCGGCGTGTGGAAGCGGCCGCGGCCGTCGAGCGCGGCGTGGACGATTCCGGCGCGGCTGCGGCGACCCAGCAGGTGGCGCTCGGTGACGATGTAGGGGAGGCGACGGCGAAGCTGGTCGTCATCTTCGATCTGGACGGGATGGTGTGTGGCGGCGGGGAAGTGCGGTGGCGGCGGCGGCGACCTCGGCCCGTCGCGGGAGAGAGAGGGGAGGTGGGGGATTTGTGGATGGTTTTGCAAAGAAGTCGTGTTTTTTCGGAATTTGCGAATCGGTCCATTGTCTCGCGGTTGAGTGGACTGCGGGTTCGATTTCTGGGTTTGGGAGGGGTTTTTCTGTGAAAACATCACGGGCGTGAGGTGTGGGCCGTCGGATCGCCGAGCGGACGGTGTGGATCGAATCACTGTAGTACTGTAGCAATGAACAGTAACTACTGTTGCTCGCAACAGTAGAAGGAGCGCGGAGAGCGCGCGATCTGGGACAACTTTTATATAGTTAGTAATTATTTTCAAGAATCTCGTTGTAATTTTTATTTTTGTTGAGTTGTTTTGTACTGTTCGGGAGTTATCAAATGCAAATCAGTAACCATCGGGCAAGCGGGGACGGGATAGTTGACCAGTCGCCATAACTGGTACATCTGAATCCCCACTAGAATTATGATGGGATCAAAATAGTAGCCAGTGTATGTATACAGTCCGAAAGGACTAAAACCCTAAAATCCCACGAAAACTCCAAAGTGAGCTGGAGCTCGCCTGCTCCCTTTCCCTTGCTCAATTCTGGCCACACGTTTCCCTCGATGATGTCATATTTAGATGCGTATAAGGTGACGTAATCCGAGTGCAGAATACGTCCCCAACCACCTGCGGAGGATGATTCGGACGGCATGCATCGCGCGGGCTGACCTGCTGCTCGCCCAGGCGTTTAATGCATCGGTCCCAGATGCATCTCTGTTCATGTCGCCGGCGACCAGCGGCGGGATCGGCACGAGGAGCTGACCTGCTCGAGGAACTTGGTGAATCGGAGACGACCACGAGCTCTGCCACCGTCTCCTCTACATCCCGTCAAGTCACGCAAGCCGGGGGACTCGATTCCGTCCGCGACACCGTCGTCTTCGTCGACGTCGGCGGAAGGTTGCCGCCGCCGACGTGCCATGCCATAGTTGCAGGCTTCCCCGACGAATCGTAGAAGACCACGAGCTCCGCCACCGTCTCCTCTACTTCCGCCGACGTGCCATGCCATAGTTGCAGGCTTCCCCCGACGAATCGTAGAAGACCACGAGCTCCGCCACCGTCTCCTCTACATCCCCGTCAAGTTACGCAAGCCGGGGTGCTCGATTCCGTCCGTGACACCATCTTCTTCATCGACGCCGGCGGACGGTTGTCGCCGTCGATCTGCTCCAGGCTGACCTCCTCCGGTCTCCTCGACTAGCTCCTCGGCATCAGGGTGAGCAGAGGGTCCTCCCAGTACATTTTTCCCTCGCCCTCTCACTCTGGTTCGTCGCGTACATGGTCGTCGCCGTCCGCCGCCGCCTGGGTGGAGGTTCCTGATGTACGAGCCGGTTCGCTGCCTGACATTTAATCTCCCGTCCCCACCATATTAGCATTCAATTCTTTTTTGCACACAACTTAGAGAGCTTTATTCAACGAAAGCGTTCGCTGGACAATCAGCCAGAAGACTGCTGACCAGGAAGCTGGGAGGGTCTGCAATCCAGCTTTCTGTCCTGTCAACCGTGCAAGAAAACTTGGCACAGAGATGAGCAGGAACATTGGCTGAACGGGATACATGTTGAACATCAAAAGAAACAAAACTAGTAGCTAGCTCTCCTATTTCTATCATAATTGGAGCCACAACCGAACGTGTTCTAACATCCACACATGCGCACCCTACGACGTATACGGAGCAGTATATCAATATCCACAAATGAATGGAAAGAGCATTCAATGCTCGCACATCGCTGTTAACACACACAGAAATTCCGGAGCAGGCGAGCCCGGGTGCAATTCGTCCGCTCTATAAAATCCCATCCTTATCCTCACTTTTCTTTTCTCCAGCTGCCGCCGCAGCTCCCTCGCTCCCTTGATTCTACCACCACCTTCCACTGCCCACTCTCGTCGGGGGACCCGTCGGTCGCACACTCGCACCGCATGCAGTCGTCCTCAACATTCTCTCAGTCGCCGCCGTGGAGATGGGTATCCAATGGTTGCTTTCTAAACCGATGGAATGGGATGGTAGAAAACTGTCCCCATGACAGTTAATGGAGATGGGGACGGGGAGAAATTTGTTGCACTGAGATGATTTTGGTTGAGCAATAACCAGTGATTAGTGTCCCCGTTGCCACATTTACGTGCGTAGTTATGGCAGGCGTTGTGTTGTAGGAGAGTTAGTGAGATCGAGCATGCGCATCGTCTGGTGTTGATGATGGCGGGTGCTAAACGGGATTCCGGAACATGCTATGCACCGAGTACTGAACGACTAGTTTGGGAGCCGCATATTGGATTTGTGTCGTGCACAAAAGAAAAGAAAAAAGTACTTGATTTTATCCTTTGGAAAGAGGGTATTTTTTAATCACAAACGCAAGAGAGGAGCACCTAGGCCGGGGAGTAGAAATCAGAGAAAAAGCACGACTCAGATCCGGCAAGAAAGACAACAAACAACTCGTAGAAGTAGGCACCGAGACACCCGAAAAACATGCTGCTAATCGACCACGCCAGCCAGCCTCAGAACCCCCGGAACCATGCTAGCCAGCCGCGATGGCCGGCCACCTCGACCACCACCGCGGGCGGAAGCATACACCATGATCAAAATAGGAAAAAAAAACATCACATCGAAAACACCGAGAAAATCTAGCACAAATAAAAAGAATAGGACGGACAACTCGGGAAGGAAAAGAACTCAAGGGACCAAAACAAACATGCGTTGAAGTGCTCAAAGACAACCGGTGAAAATCTCCCTTGTGCCAAACGACGAAACGCGTCCATGCAGCACAACCACGTATACGGTAGAAAATACGACAAGGCATGCAATCCAACAAGTGGTAAACATCGCAACACGTAAGCAAAGAACAACGCCCGCGAGCGGCAAAAAAGAGCACGATCACCAGCCAAGACAAAACGATACAAGGAAACAACGGGAAATGCAACTACCGTAGTAAGTTGCCCCCCCCCCCCCCCCCCCGGACTATCTCTACCATCGAATTTTGTTGGAGATTCGCGCAAAGTTGTCTGTGGTCAATGGCTCAACGCCCGCAAGCAACTTTGCATTTTGGCCCGCCAAGAAAAGCAGATTCAACCCCCAGTCCGCCCGGGAGAGAGCCACCTAACCCTATCCCATTCCGTCCACCGTTCGCCTCCCGAGCCCCTCGTTCCCCTCACGGCCGTCGGCGACCCGTCATGCCAATCCCCGTCGTCGGCGTCTACCACTGTCTCGAGGGAGGAGGCGGTCGTCGCGCAGGCGAGGTCCTGCCTCGAGGGAGGAGGCGGTCGTCGCGCAGGCGAGGTCCTGCCTCGCCACGGCGGTGCGCAAGCCGCTCAACAACTCGCTTTCGGCGCGGAAGGTCAAGAAGCAGCAGCGGCAGCCCCGGTTCCACGCCGAGATCCCCGTCATCGACGACTCGCCGGGATCCCTCGCGCGCCTCGCCTTCGACGTCTTCTGTGTCCCGGAAGGGCTCGCCGGCGAGGCTGCTCCTCGTGTGGCCCTCCTCCGGGGAGCTGGAGCTAGGCGTGCGAGAGTTCAAGAACTAGGGGGACTCAGCATTGGTGCACGCGCAGCTGGATTCGGTGGCGCCGGACACGCTGGGCGCCTGCGACACGGCCGTGTTCCTGGCGCCGGGGCGGGCGCAGGTGGACAAGCTGAGGGCGGGCGTGAACGCGCTGGACCCGAAGCCGGCCGTGCCAGAATTCAAGGTCGTGTCGCGGCTGACGCGGCGGCCGACGATCGGCGAGGTGGAGAACATGTTGTACAACCTCATGGCCGCCAACTCGCCGGTGACACAGTCAGCCAGGTTCCAGGGAGCTTGTACAGGGAGGAAGAGGAAACCGCGGTACCCTGCTTCCGTTCTGAACTTGTTCTGTTACGCTGATTGCCTGGAAGTCTGAAATGTTTGTAGTCGCACTGGCATGGCGTAATGTTTGATTTCGTAATTCAGGCTGCATTTGCACAACAATGTCTTCAGAACAGGGCGGAGCAGGCATTGCTAACTGTGGTGATCTGCAAGACTGCAAGAGTTTTAGTTGGATCGGTATAATGTCATGTTCTGGCAAATGACAGAAATGACTCAATGAGAGCATCTCCAAGCGGAGCCCCCAAATCCGGCCCCCAAAGTGTCCGCGGACACTGACCGGACAGCCCCCAAAATTGGTGCTCTACAATCATGAACCTCATATTTCTCTCCCCAAATCCATGCATTACATGCAGCTACATTCTTTGCATACGTAAAACCTATCTAGTGTATACTATACATGGCAAATATAATTATAACTAAAATAGTTATAGCTCCCAATGCATAATGGAGATGCATCTCCTTCTCGATGGCATGTTGTTTGTATTTCTTCATCTTCTTCATCTCCTTCTCCATCTTTTTTTCGTAAACATCGACGATGTCCGCGAGTTGCAACTCCATAGTCATCTTCATTTCTTTCATTTTGTTCTTTTCTTCTTCCATCATTCTCATCTCTTCTTCCATCTTATTCTTCTCCTCTTTCATCCTCTTTATTTTCTCCTCCAACTTCCGGTTAGTAGCATGAACTTCTTCAAACTTTTCTTCAATCTTAATCTTTTCCGTAATTGTGAAGTTCAAATCCTCCAATATGCGCATCTTGCCTCGGAGGGACTCGTTCAACTCGGATATCACTCCACGGACATTGCAACTACATGATTTTGAATCCTACAATTGAAATATTTCCGACTCAAATCAACCACATTGCACAATAATGGGGAAAACTCTAAATGGGAGCTCAAAGTTAGGACATACCGAGTAGGAGGAGCTGTCCTCCTCGTATAGAGGGTAGGAGCCGGCCGACTCTTGGTCCCATTGAATCATGTCCGAGACCGGAATGGACCACGACGTAGAGGGCGGAGCTTGGGTTCGGACGAACTTACAGATCGGGGAGCCGGGCGGGCTGAGAAGGCGTGGAAGATGCGAATGCTGTGGGATGGACGGACACGGCGGCGGAAATCCGTCTCTGCAAATGCGGTCAAATCCCTCGCAAATGCGGCCAAATCCGTCGCGACAATGGCCGCGACAGATCTGCAAAACTGGCCGGGGAAGGTTCGTGACCAAAAGCGGCGGCGCCGGAGCTTGGAGGGCGCCGGACGACGGCGGGGGTGCTGGGGAGCGAGGAGGAAGGGGGCGGCGCCGGAGCTAGGAGAAGGGTGTGCAAAATATCTACTGGCCGGGTTCGTCCGATTTATGGTGGAAAATGTAGGTCCGCGATGTCAGCGACAGGGGGGCGGACGCGTCCGGGCCGCCCCAAACCCGCCCCAGATATGGGCTGGGTTTGGGGTGTGCCGGACCGCCCGGTCGTTTGGGATGGCTATGGGGGCCTCCGTTGGGTGGAGGTTTTTGGGCCAAATCCTGTCCGGGCTGTCCGCCCGGACGTTTGGGGTGGGTTTGGGGCCTCCGGTTGGAGATGCTCTGAGGTGTGAAATAACAGTGAGCCTGTTTCAAGGAAAAGTTGCTATAAGTTAACACCTAAGAGTAAACTGGAGATCTTCAACATTTGTTTACGATGAACGTTCTCAACTTGTCATCTCAGTATTCAGTACTCCTGATGTGGTGACAAATTGCCATTTTTTTTTACTTGAAAATTGCCACTTTTTGAAGGTGAGCTCTCATATGATTTATATTAACTAAACCTGCCTCCATTAGAGCATCAAATAAACCCACAAACATAAATGATTCTTCACTGGATATTGAACGTATTATGAATTTTTCATCAAAAGGAACTAATCTATATAGGAAACAAAAAACGAAATTGCAATGAACTATATATGAAACTGTAGTGAATTACACTAAATATTTGTGATTTGTTGCACTAGAACTTTGCTAGCATCTCATATGATACAAAAAAAACTCATAAATAATGGCAGAAAAAGTTTGCTAGCATCTTATAAAAGATAAATACATGGCCGGCAAACTATAAAAAAATCATTCGCACTGGTATCACACAAGATTCATACAAGAACTTGATCAAAAGCTTGAAAATAGAAACAAAATAGAAAAAAAATAGAAACAGGGAATACGTGAGCTTGGTTAAACATATTAGAAGACCGAGTGAAAAAATTATGAAGAACACCAAATTCATATCGAATTTTTGGTTAACATATTAGAAGATTGAGTGAAAAGATATGCAGCTTCAAAGAACCACGCAGCCCACATCCCATGTAAGAACCATATCGAAATTCATATAGGCAGAACATTTTTGAACGATTCACATAAAGAAACACCATCATGACGAGGGGCTCCATTCACACCGTCGTGACACGGGCCCCGCCCCCGTCCTTCTAGATTGTACCACATACTTCTCTTCTATTCTCGAACCGTCCTTAATTATACTAGATAAAATAGTAGATGGATTGACATCACAACCCAATGATGAACCACATGTGAATCCTATAAGAATCATGAATGGATCGTGAATCATAAATGTATAAAAAACCATAAGTAAATCATCACATATTCACATCTAAATATTAACTGTTTCACTTAATCCACATATGCTCTACGTTTTCTCACCTAGGTTTTGATTATGCTCTATGTTTTTTCAATTATGCTCTATGTTTCACGAGACGTAAATGAATCCTTATCCAGCTCGCATTTTCTGCTCATTGATACCTGAATTATCTATGCAACATCTAAAAATGAGATTAAGAATAAACAAGTCCATTAGTCACCTCTTTGCTTGCTCTATTGTCAACGTCGAGTTATTTTCATGACCAGTGTGAATACACGTAACAAAAAAATCCGGTATGATCCATTTTCAATGACAAGTGTATTTGTTTTTCCAATTATGATCATGGTTCTTGACCTAGAATCGAGTTCAAGATGAGATTTGGTTCTTCTTATTTTCCTATATGGTCTCAAATGGGTGTCTTGTGCGAAACCGTAGCGAATCAAAATAGAAGGTTGAATTAATCATCGACTAAAAAAATATTTCTTATTTTGAGACCTCAATGAAACCTTGGGGAAACATCAAACCCTTATGAAATATTTTTGAAACATATTCTACCGTGAGTGAAACATCAATGAAACATTTTTTTATGAAACAACCTGACTTTCACCAAGAAAAATAACCCATATTTTGCATCTAAAGTTTTATCGTCATCTTACATTTCAATTTTTTTTGGACCTTTCGTAAATTTTTAATTTAGCTGTTGTAGATCTACCAAGCAAAGGACTTAGTCGGCTTGCATGTACATGTCCTATTTTTCCCCATACGAACAAGTATGCCTCCTATTTGAAACTCTAGGGAAACCAAAAGCTAACTTTTGTAAGAAACCTTTATTCGAACTCTAGTGAAATATGAAAAACCATGTGCAGCCTCCATATGATAGCTGACACGAATATTGGACTAGCGACATAGTGACATATATAGTGTGATTGCACTCGTTATTTTTTTTTGCGTTATTGTCTACGATTCTTGACCAAGGTTCAACTGCAAAATGAGATGTGGTTCATCTAACCTATGTGTCTAGTTTTGGATGCGGCTCTTATGTGAATCCTTGGTAAACCGAAATAGAAGATCAAGTGAAACATCAGCGAATAACAGGTTGAGGTGTAGGGGTGCCGGATCTGGCCAATTGGACGGTTAGGCCGCCGGCTCGTGTGGTGCGTGCACTCGAGGCCGGCGTGGGGCGTCATATCGTTGCATCGGTTTTCGGCCAGTTTTCCTTATAAACGAGTCAATTCATTTTCTCTATATCAATGGAACGACAAGGCTATTGCCTGTTTTCAAACGAAATTAAAATGAGTGTCTTTTGAAAACATGAAACCCATGTGATACCTCAATGAAACATACCAGAAAATAAATTTTGGATTGGGTATATATTTCTTGCCATGAATTGTTACATTCGGGTCAATAATAAATTTATCTCAAAATCTAACAATCTAACACTTACATTATTAGGTCACGAGCAAAATAATTATGCTAGCCTAGACATAAAAATAAAATTCCTAGCCATGAACATGACACAGATTGTAGCCAAAATACAATGGGAGGACAAAATTGGCTTGGTTGAGACGGCCGGGCAGACCAATTCATGTCTCCGAATTCCTTACATATGAGAAATATTTCAATAAGTATATCAACATGAAATTTCTGAGCCCACTGTTAGTATGTTGTGGATCCGAGCCCACTTTTAGAATCATGCATCAGAATATCTTTTTCTAATTTTCTATTGTCCTGAACAAATATAAACAAATTGTTTCGCATCGTGCATAGTATCTAGTACTATCTTGACGAAGTAAGAAAATCGACAGATCCAAACATGGACAAAAAAGACGTGAAAAAACACACAGAATAACAAATCTTGAAGGAAAAGATCAGATCCAAATGCCGCAGCCCAGATCAAGGGATCCCACTTGTAGGCTGATTGATAACGCACCCGATGAAATATATCTTAAAAGAAAAGAACTCCTTTCTCATGTCGCTTATTGACATGGCGAAAAATATACCCAGAAGCATAAATGAATCTTCACTGGATCTTGAATGTATAATGAAATTTCCATCAAAAGAAGCTGTAGTGAACTATATAGGAAACAAAAACGAAACTGTAGTGAACTATATATGAAACTGTAGTGAATTGCACTTAATATTTTTAATTCGTTCCACTAGAACTTTGCTAGCATCTCATATGAAACAAAACAAAAAAACATGAATAATGGCAGAAAAAAGTATGTAGCATCTCATACAAATAAATACATGTGCATCAAACTGTTAAAAAGATCATTCACACGTGTATCACAAATGATTCGTACAACGACTTGATCAAAAGCCTAGAAATGGAAACAAAATAGGGAAAAAAACAGAAACATGAAGATGTGATTTTGGTTAAACATATTAGAAGATTGAGTGAAAAGGAAAATATCACATAGACTTTTTAGCGAGAATATTCAACAATTTGTTTTCTGAAACAATTTCATATAATTTCGTTTCAAATAAAATTCAACATTTTTTCGCATACATATTTCGCATAGATCTTACAAGTTTCAGAAGTGCGGTTTTTTCATATATTTCGTTCATGTTCCAACCCACATTTTTGAAATTTTATGTTTTTTCAATCTTTCTTTTATCTATGTCAATAGTGTTTCAAGATTTTGAATTTTGTATCTCCAAAAAGAATGCGAATTCTGGATCTTTTCACAGAAATTTCACAGAATTAGTACTCACATATACCTTCACAAGAAAAATTCAACAAATTTCACAGATGTTTTCAATATTACATAGTTCACAGAAATTTCAATTCACAGAACATCCACAAGTTCGTCACAACTGCATATACTCAATAACTGATTCACAATTGATTCACAGAGAAAATTCTGGGTTCACAATTGATTAGGGGTTTTTCAACATCCACACAAGTTCGTCACAACTGCATAAAATTTATGTCACCAATCTTAGACAGGATCTGCAATATATATTTCACATAATAAAGATGCATTTTCGCACATATATTTATACAAGATTTTTCTGATACATAGATTCAAATAAAACTTTTGCAATCAATATCTACAGAAAATTCCAAGACACATGCATGAATCTTCAGTGGAATAAGATCCAACCATCACAGAAAATCAACAAAAAAATGGAAAATATGGATTCAACACATATAAATACATTTCCCCTGCACATATTTACAAAAATGTCAAGAGAAATTCAATTCTACTGAGGACAGAGATCCACAATTGATTTAGACAGGAAAATATGGATTCAACAAATATAAATACAATTTCCCTGCACATATTTTTATAGAAATATCACAAAAAATTATCTTGGTGGTACTGATTCACACAAGTGCACCAACATAGATGCAATAAAAACTCCCAAAAATATGGGACAGTTCCAATACAAATAATTGATTCACACAGCCAAAGAATTTGTTCTCAGCCAAGTGTCATGCAATAAGAACTAAATTTGCAGTTCAGTCAAGTGTAAATCAACAATGATTTAGTTACCCGCAGGTTACTAGCAGTAGCAGCTGTACTCTGTAAAATCTCACAGAACTGCTAAGCATCAGACATAGAACTACACAAAAGCACGAGATACTAGGCCCGAAACATGCATATGGCTCACGGTAATGAACTAGTACTAGTTGTTTCCTAGTTACATGTAGCCTTCATCCTTTTACACACAGCTCTCCATCAAGCACATGTACAGAAAAGTATCTAATTCGAACTAACCATATTGTGCGGCAGCAGAGTAGCAGGAGCAAACCCCATTCACCAAAACTTGTGAAGTTCAACAAAAATACAGAAATTTCAAATAAACTCAAAGAAATACCACAAAAACTGATCTGGTCGTCCATAAAATAAAATAAATGAAGAGAAATTAGATCCATTCACTGAAACAGATCCATTCACACGAAACTCTGGGGATCCATCCACAGAATCTTACCAACAAAATCTACCAAGATTTTGAAGACCTGAAAATAATTCAACACAGATAAAAAAATCGCAAATGTTTCATTCATATTTAGATCTGGTCGCCCCTGTCAAATTCCAAAAGGAGAAAGTATATAAAATCTTGAGAGAAATATCAAGAAACAAAAAAGAAAGGGCAGAGGCCTCAGATCGAATTGTATATTTCTGAAAATGTCTAGAAAATCTCCTAGGTCACAGAAAGCCATGGTTCATGCAAACTCCAGCATAAATATACAAGGAATATGGGATTTTTTTTAAAAAAAGAAACAAAAGAGGCAGGTTAGTTCTGGCGATGCTGTGGGCCACGGATCTGGATGGCGGCCGAGATCAAGTGGCCTCCTGGCGGCGCTGGGAGCCCGGATCCATGGCCTCCTGCCCTGGTCAGCTAGCCGGAGAGCACGGATCTAGGGCAACCACGCCCAGATCCGGTGGTTGTGGATGAACTGAGAAGTGCTGAATAGAACCTCTAAATCAGACATGTATTTTCGAACTCATGATTGGCACACATTTAGAACAAACGGATACACTGGTGCTTCTAACCCTACTAGGGGCCCTACTCCAAATCTAATAAACATATGGCGGACATGCAACAACATAGTTGAGGTTGAGGCAACCACATGGACGGAGGGATTATTTAATGTGTATACAAATTGGCACTAGTTTAGCTCTCCCTCAGCGTCAAGAAAAACGGGACGGAGGGAGTATTTAATGTTTTCTTTAACTGAAAGAATTCTCTGGCAGCGCACACACATTCAGATGAAATGGAAAAAAATGCTTACAATTATCAGAAGGGTGCTATCAACGGTTTGTTCCATGAAGGCTTGAACTTAAAGCCCATATAGCTGTAGAAGTCCACTGCTACAGCAGCTCTAGATTTCAAGCATTCACGGTATAGCTTGCTTCTAAAAACTAGACGAGAAGTTGTACTTTTTTTTTCTTTTGCGAAAGAAAATACAGCTACAGTAGCCAGGCCTCTTACAGAAAAACCCAGGAAACAAGAGAAAATACAAAGAAGCCCTCCTGAGCTCTGGCGTCGTCGTCTTCACGCTGGACGCTGCGCCGGCGAAGCCCGCCGCAAGACCTCCATGAACTTGGACTGGGAGGCTCCCCTTCGCGACAAGGGAGTCGACGCCCCTCGGTGCCAAAGCACCTCCATCCACCGCGACGAACGGCAGCACCAACCTGGCCACCCGCACCTGCATCTTCAAGGTCAACAAACACCGGATCCGCCACCTCACGGGCTCCGGCGAAGGGGAAGTCCTCCCGAGCACTCCGAGGAGCCGCAGTCGAGGACGGGGCAGCAGATCCGCGGCGGAGCTCCACCGGAGCCGCACCGACGGAGGGGTAGACCACCGCCACCAAAAGGCACGCCGACACCGCCGCTACCACCCCAGCGCCGCCGGCAGCCACACCCACACGCACCCCTAGACTATATACACGCCGAGATCCGTGGATCCCCCGTCCTCCCGCCGCCGAGGCGGCTGCCGGAGGGCGAGGAATCGCACGGATCCCCGGCGGCGAGCTGGATCGTGCGAGGTCGCCCAAAAGTCGCCTTTCTTCACTGTAGGTGGGGAAAGGTGAGAGGTCCGAGCTCTCTTAACGAGAAGTTGTACTTAACCACTAGTGTCATCACTGAAGCAGAATGTAACATCTATTCTTTTGTTACTGTAATTGATGAAATTCTAGGAAACACAGGGCTAAGTATATCTTTGTGAACTGGTAATGTAAGAGTAGTAAAGGGCAATACTTTGGCAGTATAGAAACTGAATGGTATGGAGTAAGGATCATCACCTAACCCATTACAGTAGAAGAACAAAGCACAAAATCACAAATAATATGGGATGGATCATGGTTATTTGCAGCTGCACAGAACTAAAATACTAAATCGGTTAATTGGTATACTAAGGAGCACTTCATTTCTTGTTGTCCCAACCATACAAGGAGCAATATGTGATCTTTCAACAAATCCTGGTGCATGCATCACATAGATTTTACATACTATGTCTATTAGCCTGACATTATCATGGGAATTTAAAATAAATGCAAGCAGCTGTGTTGTTCAAGAACTAATTTTCCTGTTGGAAACATTAAACATACGATTTGTGTGATAGCTAACATTAAGCAGATTTGATCCATATGAACCATAGATACTAATATGCTAGTACAAAAGTTGCAGCCATGCAAGCGTCACTGAAACATTATTTTTGAAAGGTTAAAAAACATTATTTTAGAATTTTGAGGTGCAATATACATAAAGCACCCACCCATGTATTTCAGACGTCCGAGGTGCCCAAAACCTCATTATACTAATCTGTAAAATTCGAGAAATGGTATTCCCGGAAACAAAAACGTCCAAGAAAAATTTAATTCATTTTCATCATAGATTCATGCATTTTTTCAACCATAGTTACAACGAATCTTCAGCAAAATTGATGTCTTTTAACAACAAAATGTTTCGAAAAAAGATTGAGAAATAGTTACAAAGTGCCCAACGTAGATATATGGGAAACACGAAACATGAATTTAGTGCACAAAAATTTATATAGGATTTTCTGATGCACATTCAAATAGGAATTTCTGCAATCTATATCTATAAGAACCTGTAAGAAAAAAAATCCATGAATCTTCAATGAAATGAGATCCAATCACCAATGAAAATCAAGAAAAATAAAACAGAAAAGATCATTTGCTTGCATGCCCAGATCCAACCTCTCCTCGGCCAGATCCATACTAGAAAACACCAGGAAAAATGAAACAAGGTCCAAGGTGCATGCCAAATCAAAAAATAAATCAAGAAAAATTGAATATCTACTTTTGGTGATCCCCACCCTAACGAAAAAGACCAAAGAAGCTGGAATAGAAATTGCCAGCCCAGATCTAGTACGCACCGCCGAAATAGAACGCAGATTTTTTTCATATTTCGATCTTGCTGCCCATATCAAATTCGAACAAAAGAACATACAATAAGATCTTGAGAGAAATTTAAGGAAACTTGAAAGAAGTATTTTGTTCATCTGTGGAAATGAAAAAATCGAGGAACTAAGAAAAATCAAGAGACAAAAAAAGAAAGATTTGTTGCATTTTGACTGGATCCAGGCAAGTCATTGATAATTCGTCATACACTAACACGAGAAATAGATCCGGGCCACGTGCAACAATGTATAACGGCCATACTGGATGCCAGCCCAATGACCAGATCGATGAATCATAGTGTATGCCCACGGATCAAAAATTTCTGAACCAAATGGTGAAAAAGATCAGATCTAAACAAGATTTAAATTCATCAGCTACTTAGATGTAAACTGCGTAATTCAAGACCATGCATCCCTCACAAATCCCCACAGAAAATAAACAAACTAGAAAAATAAAGAAATAAACAAATGAAAAATCCCCAGATCGGGGCATGTGCCCGTGCTCATACCAAAACCTGGGCAGCCCAGCACGCGCCTGGCAGTGTGCGACCCGTGGATGTCGGAGCTCCTCGACATGGCCTCGGGGACGCCGCTGGCCGGAGCTCCTCGCCATGGCCGGGGACGCCGCTGGTCGGAGCTCCTCGCCGCCGAGGCCATGGCGTCGGAGGCCGTGGCACACGGAGCCGGCGGCGGCCGGGGCGGGGCACCAGGAGGAGGTGGTGGCCTCGCACGGGAGCAGGTGCAGGGCATGGACGCCTCGCACCATGTGCGACAGCGGCACCTGGCCTCGGCCCGGGCAGGGACGACGGCGGCCGGAGCGCACGGATCCAGCGGCCGGAGCTGGTGGGGAATCCGCGACGGGTTTCCAGGAGGAGGCGGCACACGGAGAGATGGTGGGGGAAATGGGATAGGGTTTTTGTAGCTTTTATATGGGAGTGGTGGACTGTGGGTTGAATCTACTCTTTCGCAGGGGCTAAATGCAAAAGATCCTGTGCTTTGACTATTTGACCTGCACGAATCTCCAAAGAAAATGGACGTCAAAGATAGTCCGGGGGGGGGGGGGGGGGGGGGGCAACCTACTTGTGTAAAATCCGCTCTCGGAAACAACGCCAAACATGCGGGATGCCCACTTCCTCGGATGCAGCACCACGCGGTGCACCAGAAAAATGGTGGTGGAGATAAAAAAAACCGGAACAAATTCGAAGCAAACAACTCTTATTGTTTTTATGATGAAACACTTGCATTCCATTTAGACACGGCTAAATCACCGATCACCAAACGAGTTATAGAATTACGGTAGCTCACCATCGACAACATATGATCTCCACGAGCTACATCTGCACCCAAACCAACAACTCTTATACTCACTCTTCAAATGATGGACTTGTCGCTGAATGACGTATTTATGACTCTTGGACCAACTAATGCTACATCTAGCCCCTACGCGGAACTATTTTTAATCTGACCTCTCGGGTCAGCGCCAATAACAATGGAGCCGAAATTGTGCAGTTCGGCGCCAACGAATTCATACGCCAAAGTGAGCTTGGCATCGAGCTCCCTAGAGCCGAAGTAGGTTGGCGCCAAGCTCCATGGCGCCGAGTTTCCTGAGCATCCGGATGTAAAAAATGTTGGCACCGAACTGCACAACTTCGGCTCCATTGTCATTGGCGCGAACCAAGAGTTCACATTTAAAATTAGTTCCGCGAAAGGGTCAAATGTGCCATTAGTTTCGCCTATGGGCCTTTTTGTGGCAACAAAAAAATCTGAATGACGCGCAAGACCGACAAGGCGAGCAAAGAGATGAGCAGCAACGCGGGTTCACAACGTGGCACGTACTCCCGGCCGCGTGAGAAACGCCGCGGCAGAAGGAATGGAGGATAACCCCGAAGAAGCCGCCGCCACGTCCACGCGGCTACTTCGAACGACCGCCCCTTTGCTGCCTGCGTCGCTGCGCCGCTACGCACCAAAACAGTTTCCACCTTCGTTCTCTTCGCCGACTCCACCAAAATAAAAGCGAGCGGCCGACGCGGCAGGAGTGAACCCCACCACCACTCTCTTCCTTCTCCGCCCGCGGCAACCGAAGCTCCCCACTTACGACGGGACGCGTCCGCCGCCCTCCGCTGTAATCGGGCGGGGGCAAGAAGGGCTGGCCGGCGGCATGGACCGCATCGTCGGGGGCAAGTTCAAGCTCGGCCGGAAGATCGGCTGCGGCTCCTTCGGGGTCATCTACCTCGGTGAGCGATCGTCCGATTCCCCGCCATTCCCACCACCGCGTTCGGTCAGTCTTTCCTGTCCCGTTTCTAACTCTGTCGTCGATGCTGCTGTTGCAGGCACGGACATGGACACCTACGAGATCGTCGCGGTGAAGATTGTGAGTCCATACATATCTCTTCTACTGCTTTGAATTATTGGGTTGCTGTTTGTAAGGTGAATGATTGGGTTGCTGTTGAGTTAAGCGGGGATGTCGACGATTGGGTTGTTGCTGTTGAGTCAAGCCTGCCTTATGCGGGGGGTGGGTTGGTTGTTTCCTTTCCCCTAGCGTGGATGATTCGACTGCGGTGCTGAATTCGCTGGATATGTCTGTTAGTTGCCGCTCTTGGTTGTTATGTGATCGTTCGTGGATTTGTGATGGGAGGGATGAAATTAAAATGTCGGTAATCATGCGGTTAGAAAGGTCACGCCTTTTTCGATTGTATATACGGCCACTTGGCCTGTTCTTTCCCCTTCTAGAATGCTACTTGGCTTGTTCCCTCTTATGATGATCGGTACGCATACGGTTGGTGGTTGGTCATAATTGCGCTTGCCGTAGTAGCCCGAATTGTATTTGTAGCCCTCAGGAAAAGTTCTAATATCAGGCATACCAGTGGGAGTGGGAGCCGAAAGTTTGTTTGTTGTTTGTCAAAGCTGAGCAGTCCGTATCCCTGCTTTTCCCCCATCCTAGCTACTTCATGGCTTACATTGTTATATGCCCTGGCAGGAAAGTAGCAATTCGAAGCATCCCCAGTTGTTTTACGAGGCAAAGATCTACAATGCCCTACAAGGAGGAAGTATGTATGCCATGTCATCCAGTTCTCTACAGTACCATGGGCGCTTATTTTGATAAGATGCTGGGTTGATGGGGAAATATTTGGCTTCCAGGTGGCATTGCGAATGTTAAGTGGTGTGGTGTTGATGGGGAGGAAAATATCCTTATCATTGATTTGCTGGGACCAAGCTTAGAGGATTTGTTTGTCTACTGCGGCAGGAAATTCACGCTCAAGACTGTCCTAATGTTGGCAGACCAAATGGTAATTATTAACTGGGCGCTGTCTACTTCAATTTATTGAGTAATGCAGTTTATTTCGATACCTTTTGCAGAACGCTGAAAATTATTAGAGAAATGTCAACATTTATTCGGAAATTTGATCACTTCTGAAACTCACAGGGAGTTATATACGTTTCTGTTAGTAATCAAACTCTGAATGTGTATTGCTGAGGATTTTCTTGCAGAGTTCCACTATTGTCTTGCTCACTTCAATATTGTGTACTAATAAAAATAATCAGCATGAAATAAGTAAAATCTATCTGCAGACTATAGACCAATATGATACTTTTAAAGCAAAATATGTCAAACTGACGAAAAATAAAAATGTTACAGAAAATATGAAATCATCAGTGCCAGGACTTCTATGGAGGGCTCCACTAGCGGATATTCCCTCCATGTGTTGCTTCTATGCGCTTCATGTTTATATACATGGTTTCACACAATCCGTAATTGATCTTGATATGTAGAGAGCTTACATGATGTAGTTAAGTAACCTCATGTGGAATGCAGTTGCTTGAATTTTTCCTTGTCCGAGTAAATATTCATATCATTTTTTTTAGGGGTCTTCATATCATTTTTGCATGCATGCCATGTGTTCAGTTCTGTTCCTGATTAAGTAAAGCTAACTTTTCTTCTTTGTATGTAATTTTAACAGATTACAAGGATAGAGTTTATGCATTCCAAAGGATACTTGCATAGAGATATAAAACCTGACAATTTTCTGATGGGTCTCGGTCGGAAAGCAAATCAGGTACTTGGTGTGGTATATCAAAGCTCTGTAGTAAAATGTTAATGATGTACTGAAACGATCTAGTCAATGATATCTCTGCATGTGATTGTTAGGTATACGCAATTGATTTCGGACTTGCAAAAAGATACCGAGATTCTACTACAAATCGACATATTCCTTACAGGTGCATATATATATATATATTTCTTAAGATGTGCTTTTGGATTAATTTCTTACAAGTGTTAAACTAAATTCAATTCTGCTTTTCCAGAATCGATTTAAGCAGTTAGTTGACCAATTTTTGTTACCTATTGTTGAGTCCGTTGCTCCTAGTATGCCTATTGGCGTCATGGAAATTATAAGTTACTCTGGTAGCGCACTGACTTGGGCTTCATCTGTGATGCATCATGGCCTCCACCTCGGTGGCTCGTTTTATGAATTTATAGATGTATTTTTCCTGTGTTGTACTTGACAACTTACTCTGTTCATTACTGTGTGGGATATTCAGCACAACATTTTACTTATTTAGTTTTCTAGGTTCCATCAACAATATGCCCTGTGATTTCATAATATTTTACCGTTTAAAGACAACTATGTATCATCTATATAAAAAAGTAACATAGATTGCATAATGCCAGAATACATATTATTTCTACTGCCCAGACATATGGTTCTCACCTTTTTTATTATATTTCCCTCTCTATCTTCCTCACGATTAGCATAGATAAATGTCCCGTATTCACAATCTTTGATTTGGCTATTTGATGTTCAGTTTCTTCTTTTCTGTAGAGAACATAAGAATTTAACTGGCACTGCACGGTATGCAAGTAGCAACACTCACCTTGGAATTGGTAAGCTGTGACCAGTTGGTTACTTGTCAAATCATCATTTAGATTTGATTCTGAACATTTTTTGTTGGATTTACCTGCAGAACAAAGTCGACGCGATGATTTGGAATCTCTTGGTTATGTTCTCCTATATTTTCTGCGAGGGAGGTAGGCTTATACTGCTGTACTGTGGAACTGTGGTGTTGCCTATGAGCACAGCATCTAGGATGCAGCGTAGTTGAAAACCAATGGGGATTAATAGTGAAAATTAACTTTTTGTTAAGATATTTGATTGTTAAATAGATCATATCTAGAGTAAGCAGTTTCAAAAACCTAGTTTTCAAAACTTCTTCCCGGATGCAGTGTTAGTCAAGTTCCAACTGTGACTTCATGCTTTTAGATATTCATGAATTGAATTTGTTCAGCTCAAAGTATGCCATGTAGTATGTAACGCAGGATCTTATAGTGCTGCTTGTTGTGTTAACAAACACCATTTATGCTGCGTCTGATCTGCACAGAGATTTCCCCAGAACAAACTGTACATATAGAACCACTAATTACAAAACAGATTTCCCACTTTCATCTGTAAATTTCATTAGCAAGTAGCTACTATTTGAAAAGGATGACTGTATGCCATATGAATGCGTAAAGAACATTTCTCCAACTGGTTAATGAATAATGAGAATCTGCTATCTCTCAAGTTCCACCAGCAAATTGTTATGAATCTGTGACTTCCCATGACTTTTTCTTGTGTGTGGAGAAAGTAATAGGGTTTGATATCAATCTCTCATTAGTTTAGGTATACTATTAGAGCTATAAAATTATTAAGGTCTCGTTATCCCTTTGGGTAGTTTCACTCTAATTATTTTGGTATGTGTTATCTTGTAAAGTCTCCCCTGGCAGGGACTAAAAGCTGCAACGAAAAAGCAGAAGTACGAGAAGATAAGTGAGAAAAAGATTTCAACGCCTATCGAGGTTTATATCGCAAAAGCATATTAACCCAAGCTTCTCAAAGAACATGTAATTTTGTATTTGTAGCTGACGAAATATAATTGTCAGGTGCTATGCAAATCTTGTCCGGTGGAATTTGCATCTTACTTCCATTACTGCCATTCATTGACATTTGATCAGAGGCCTGATTATGGATTCATGAAGCGCCTTTTTCGAGACTTATTTGCCCGCCAAGGTATCCCCTGATTAAGCAGTACTATATACTACGGATAACTGTTAAAAGTTACTACCACGGTTCCAAAATAGAAAACGTTTTAGAAAGTGTGGAGTCGAAGTTCTTTATCTCTGGTAACAGACTAATATAAAATCTATGTACAAGTAGTTTAGTTGCAAGTGGTACCATTATAATTCGCAGGAAATATCGTTCTACGTATAGAATGTATTCTCTCTTATGAATTAATACCAAAATTAATGGTCAAAATTTCGTATATTAGATATTGTGCAAAATAAAAAAAACACCATATAATTTGGAACAGAGGGAGTGCATTATTTCACCAGATTCTAAATAAGTTTGTAGTTTCCATATTATCATCCAGTGTTTTCCTCATCTTACAACAGGTTATGAGTTTGATTATGTCTTCGACTGGACTGTTCTGAAATATAAACAAGGACAAAAGCCCCAGGTACTTTTTCATGGGTTAAACTATGCAAGTTTATGACAATTGTCTTATCATTCGTTATTTTTCGACGGTTTTACAATGACATTTGATCCTGCTCCTGAATTTCCCTCCTCTGGTTCTCTTTTCCATAAGTTATGATGATTCCTAAACAATGATACTTTTGTTGGGACAAATGTGATGTTTCACTTTTAATAATGAAATTCCAGAATCATGTCTAAATTGCATTTCATCTTCTTACGTATATGGATTCAGTTTATGGATATTTCATTTCAATTAAGCATTCTGCAGAATAGTCAAATGGTTCGGAACAATTCTTCAATCTATTCTGCATAGATATGGTGCAAATTTAATGTGTATTTGAAAATTCCCTTTACTTTTTGTAGCATGTTCCTGGAGCAACTATTACTCGAGAAATCCCAGCACATCTTGACAAGCGAACTGGTAACATAGCTTATTGCACCTTTTGATAATAGTATAAATAAGGAGTACTTTGAAAGTTCCAATCAATGAGAAATCTTAGTGTAGAATGCTCTACTAATGTTTTTTTTTGTGTTAAATCTGTTGTATCACTAGCCGATGCTATAGTTGAAATGGGCCCAAATGATTACTCTTCCGTGGACTAGTGGTAGCCGTGCATATGCGCATAAGGGCCAGGTCTCGGGTTCGAGTCCTCACTTCTACCTTAATGACAAAGCCGGGGTGGAGTCCCCCCTCCGACAGTAACTATTTTTTTTATTGAGGATGAAGATATTAGCATGACATCATTTTGTCCGCAATAACGTGCTACATTTCTGAATTACTACTTATAGTATTTGCTTCCTTTTATAGTTCGATTTTGTTTTTAGTAGATAAAAACTTGACCAACCGGGCACTAGCACCCAGTGGCATTATCTTAGCTAATTAGTAGATCAGACTAGAGATTCTGTCAGAATATGTATGATGAAATTGATTAAATATTGATCTCTTATCTTACCTTATGATTAACAGGTGTCCATCCAAAGGAATCACATGAACAGATGGGGTCAAGCCATATTGCTGGGTTAGCTGCACAGTTGCAGGTGAAAAAGGCAACTGGGAGATATCCCTACCCTATCATTATAGCATAACTACTGCAAAAAGACCGCTCCCAATCAGTTTTCTTATTTCCTTTTTTATTGTAAATAATAATGTTGTAATAACCAACAAAGTATTGAGTTTAGCTTCATTTAGTTGTTTGGTTCACATGGATACTTAAATAACATTGTTATTTTGAGTATCCATGCGAGCCAAACAACTTAATGGTATTCTCTGAGAAATTCTAGGTAGAAATTTACTCCGCTAAAGGTTTATGTTTACTGGAATGTTCCGAAATGCAAGTGTGCATAGCAGTGCAGAATGAGATTACATTTTTCTAATATAAAGGAAATATAATTAATATTACCATATGAACAGCACTACTCCACCACATAAAATCTACTAGCTCTGGTATGTGTGACTAGTTGTGTTGCTGTTGCAGATTCCTGTAGACATCGATATTAACCAAAGTTTTAGGGGGTGTATATTGACTAAGTGTCGTATACTGATTATTTTTCTCGAACAAGCACCCAAATGCATGTCATTTTGTATTAAGAAAGCTTCGTTCTTAGCAGCGGGTGTATATATTTTTGTTGCTTGAGCAGTTATATTTGTTCATAAGGTGTTGGTCATTTCAGGGACAAAATATGGCTGCCAGTGACAGAGAAGCATATCCAACATCATCTATTGCTCTACCTGTCACGCAGGGGAAAAATGATGGTAACTCGAGACACGTAGTGCGTTTTGATGCTTTTCATCAAAATCATGGTTTTGTCAGCAATACTGGCTCATCTAGCGCTTGTTTTCCGACATTTCCGCACAATGCTCCAGCAAAGTGACAGGTAACTTATAACAGTGGTACAATGAATTTATGCTGTTCTTAATGTACAACTTGTAGGTCTAGACTCTTGTGTTCTTAATGTGGTAGTTCTAAATTCTAATGAATTTCTTTTGCTATACAGGTCACCTCTCTTATGGAGCTAGCAATGAGGAAATGCTTAAGAAGAGACTACATTTTTTTAGAGTGGTTCAGATTCAGAAATCAGATTTCAAAATCATGAGGCGTAATTCATGCTACTAACATGGCTACAGATGCGTTTGATTATTTTTTCGAGAAATCGCAAAAGTCTTGCGTCTCAGTGCATTGATAGTGAAGGAGAGTTATGTACAATGCGGCCCCAGGGTCAACACCCAAGAAGTACAACGCCACACCCTAAAAAGTGCCAAGCACCGGTGGAAGCAGCGTTGCCAGCCTGGTTGCCCCTTCTAACACCCACTGGCCTCAGCCTGGATGGTGGTGAGCAAGCTGGCAACTTTGGGCTGCCCGTTGCCGAAGAAGACCGTGCTCTGCTGCTTCCAAATCCACCAGGCCGTGAGCATGATCACCGAAGAGGTGCCTTGCTTCATAGCAGGCGGGGTGGAAATGGTGACCTGCTGCCACCAGTCGACGAAAGTCGTCCCTGACAACTGGAGTTCAATTATGATACTGCCTGCCAATTAACAAGGTTTGCTCGCTGTTGTGTTGGATACTCCAGCAGTTTGTTAGACTCTTGCTTATATATGTTGTTCTCACAGTTGTGGATGACATGTAAATTGTTCATATGTGTAGATAAGTGTCATGGACATATTGCAATAATGATGATGTGGACTCCTTCAGTGTCTTGTATCTATCCAACATTTATGATAAGATTGTTTCTTGAAATTCGCATCATGATCTTCAGCACTAGGTACTGAAGATGCTCGAGAACTTAACAAGGCTGCAGTAGGCTAAACCTAAGCTGATTGTTTCTTCATGGAAATCGGCAAGTAGGAAATTTCAGTAGGTTATTTCATGATTACTGGAGGTTTTTACTTCACATAGTTACTCTAGGAATCACATGTTGAGTTGCTCATAGACGCAACTCATATTTAGCAGAGCATTTTTGCTAACAAGGCTCGAAATCAACAGAACCAAAAAGGAGATGTCTAAATGGAGTCATGGAACTTGGTATATTCTCTTTCCATTCCTTATTTTGCTGTGTATAAACTGCTATGTGCCGTATTCCCGTCTCGTTTTAGACGGCCAGTATTTTCCTTCTGTTGAAGTGCATGATCCTTGTACTGTGATGTGCATTTTAGGAAATGTGATTGATGAGAGAAGATCTTTGTATACTTGTTGGTTAATAACCTGCAGATATTAGGGAGTTCTAGTGGATTTATGTTTTCAGTTCTCTTAAAATAATCCCCCTTCATCTTTTTATCTTATATATGGTCGGTCATCTACATAAATAACTTTTTACCAACACATTGCCTTGATCTGTTTGCATATGTTTCAGACAAATGTGTGCTTTTTATACTCACGAGAATTTCGCGTCTGCTACAAACTTTGTTTTTTGGGGATGGTTCCAAACTTTTTTTTTGATGGTCCCAAACTTGTTGTAACTTGGTACTTGTATTTTGCTTTTAACTCAGCCGCTTTGATGGATTTTTCTGCAGCAATTGGTGTGTGGACCGTAAGTCTACAGTTGCTTGAGCTTCACGGAAAATTTAGTCAGGTTATGTTTATCTTTTTAATCCATACCAGAAGGTAGGAAGCTATTGCACTTTGCAGTCCTGTAAGGCTGTAATGTTATGTGGACGTTGTCTGCCTTTCAGCCCAATCCTCCCTTGTGTAGTATCAATTATTCAACCACACTACCACAGTTCTGATATCTATGGAGATTAACCGTTGCAGTTATGCATCTCCTTCTATTCTTCTGTAATCCGGAAAGTGTGTGACTTCCGATATCCGGTGATCGCTTCATTTCAAATATTCAAACATCATATTTATAGGTTTCAAAAAATTCTGGACATAGCCAGTCCTATATCCTACAAGTATGGAAAATTGCAATGCAAAATTATTTGTATTATGGGCTAAAAAAATGAAAAAATCTAATAAAATTTGGAGATTTGAAAATATGCATACTCAGATCTACATTTTTCTCATTTTTGTGTAGATCAGAATACAAAGTATTTGAAATTGATATTTTACACATTTGTGGGATAAACCATTGGCTACATCCTGATTTATTTTCATTTTTTAACTTCAATTTTTTATTTAAACAACAGAATCACTAGGACCTCGGGAGTCAGATAATCTCCATTCTGTAATTCCCTTTTCGTAGTTGCAAGTGACTATTGTGTTAATCCTTTCCTGAACTCAGAAAAGCTACTTCCACCCACTTGGGAGTTGGGAGTTGGAGCGCCCCCAGAAATGAGCGTTTTGTCGAGCGAGTTGCTAGTCCCACCACTAAGCACTAACGCCTCCATCTTTTGTAGTAACACGAACGGCAATGATGCCATACTTGCTCTTTTTTTTTTTGACATTCTCTTTTCATTCTTTTAGTCATGCGAAAAAGAAGAGGCAGTGAAGCACGGATCTTTTGTCAGGTGTATCGCCGCTACATAAATTCGCTGCACGTTGCGTTACTTTCCCCTTTCTGAGATTACAAGACGACAGGGTTACACTGACAGTGCGCGTTCTTGCAGGACTAGAGGTCTAACCTCACTTAAACGCGTCCACGTGTCATCATATTAAACGTCTGTACTAAATAGACGTAACAATGCACTGATGCGTGAAAATGAGGAACATGTTAGGCTAGATGCCCATCTATACCTCGTAGTATTTCACTACCATTTCATCATTTTGTGTTGGGTTGTTTCAATGCCAATTCGATGACACAAATGTTCAAGTATCCAAATGCACACCTGTAGGTTTTGTCTTACGCCACTCGATGTCAGGGAGCACTCAGTGTGGACTTGGCGCCATTATTTGTTGATCACTACGAAATAAAAGATGTGCGGAGTATTCAACCTCTACTAGTGGAATTTGGTGCGGCGACACGCCGCACCCGTTGTATCTAAAAATGTCGAAATTTAGAAATAATATTAGTTAGTTGTTGTAATTGGGAAAATTTACGGTTTTTAGAACGTTTAGATTTTAAAAATTGTTGAAAGTGGGAACGTACATGTCACGTTCATAAAATATTCGGGCTTCAAGGAGTTATAATTTTTGTTTGGAGGGTTTAAATTTGGAATATGGATTGAAATGCTTCAATTTGTTTATTTGTTTTCCTAAAATTCTGCCAGAAGTTGACAATTTTGAATCTTCCAAACATGTTTGTTTTTTTGTCGTGAATAATTGGTTTTATGTTTTGGAAATGTTTAGGTTGGAAAAATTGTTCAGGTTGGAAAGTTGGTGTGCCCGCCAGCGGCGGCGCCGCCGATTTTGAGACGCCGGAGCGTCGCCGGCGACCTGCAGACGGTGCGGAGGCCTGCGACGACGGCAGCGTCGATCGCGGTGAGGTCGCGCCGTTCCGGCTTGCGAGAGCAGGCGAGGAGGGGGAGCGCGCGACGGCGGACGTCTCCGTGTGCGCCGATCTGGACGGGGAGGGCCGGAACGGCGGCGGAGCGCGCCGGCGTCGCCGGCGACGGCGGGTTCGCGGGAGAGAGAGGAGGAGTGCGCGAAGTTTTACGACGGGGTCCCTGTGCTTGTACGAAATTTCGTTTTAGTCCCTGTCTGCGAGAAAACGTGGGTAGCGGAGCTGATTCTCGACTTGTGAGGGGCGTTTTTGAAAATCTGTCACGGAGGATGTGCTGCACGTTGGATCAACAATTGACGGCAGGATCGAGTACTGTAGATAGCTACAGTGTACAACAGTACTACCGTAGCTAACACTGTAGATCTACAGTGTCAGAGGGCCTCTCCGCGCGAGAAAGTCACTTCCCTTAATATATTGAGTAATAATGAAATGCTTCAAATTGATTTTTTATGTTCCTAAAATTTTGCCACATGTTGGGAAATTCGATTTTTCCAAACATGTTTTTTTTGTTTTGTCGTAAATATTTGGTTTTATGTTATAGAAATGTTTAGGTTTGGAAAATTGTTCAGGTTGGAAAGTTATTAAGATTTGGATTATTGTGACGTTTGTAAAATGTTTAGGTGCGAAAGACCTTTAAAAGCCTAAAGTAATGAAATTTGGAATTTGAATTATAATGTTTCAATGTGGTTGTATTTCAATTTTGATAACGTCCGTTTGAAGGACTGTTCAAATTTTGAAGGTAGTTTTTTTTTTTTTAGAAATGTTCAAATATTTAAATTGATGAAGTTAGAAAATTATTACAAATTGAATTGTTTGCATGTTTGTAGAATGATCAGGTTTGAAAGATGCTGTGATTTTGGAGGCTAAAAAAAATATATATATATTGTGCAAAAAAAAAAAAGGTAGCAATGTAGACTGATACAGTGCACTACAGTACTACTGTAGCTAACACTGTAGCGGCTACAGTGTCCGGAGGCTGGGAGGCCGCGAAAGTGACGCGCCTTAATATATAGTATAATATGTGTTTTCTGTTTGAGCTTTGATGAAGAGGCTTTAGCTTCGGCGAGAACCATCAGATTAAGCAATCATGGAAAACAAAGCACAACATTCTGTAGTGGATCGCATCATTACCGAGCACCCCTATCGCTTGTTGTAGAACACTGTGCACCATTCTTTTATGGAAGAACCTGGAAACATTTTCCATTTGCGATCTGTGTCACGACAAGCCCGGTGGTTAGCCGAGAAGACAGTTTTCTCTTAGCCCTCGATGTTATCTAGGGAAGGTACGTAGTACAAACATGTCGTCAAATAAGTTATGTTTAGTTTTATTTTTAGCAATTAATGTTTGTGTGTCTTGAAAATTTATGTGGAGGTTTAATTTTCTTACATAATATGTGACTAAGAGATGACATACGGTATATAAAGAAAAAAATCTTCTCTTACGTGCTAACTGCTAACAGATATCTTCATTAAGAAATTAAGCATTTTTTATTTCTCTCTATTTGTATTCAGTTTCGTGTGACGTCGCCAAGAAAAAACAGTCTTACATGTCCAATGTCTAATCACGTAGCGCCATCTTCTATTTCCGATGACATGTCAGGCTTTTGCGGAGTTGGCAGAGAGAAAAGAAAATGAGAGAGCTGGCATATCTCCATGAATGCATTATATATACAAGATTCCATTTGTTTGTTGCAACTTCTAATTTAATTTATTTATTGCATATTTTTCAGTCATGGGGCATATTTGTTAGAGAGATAACCCATGAAAATATATTTTGTAATCTAGGTGACATATTTTTGATGCTTAAGAAAGAGGCAAAAGCATTGCCTTTTATATTGATAAAGGAGGAGCAAACATAATGCGGCCTAGGCCAAAAGAAAAAAAGGGCCATAGAGGCCAGTAACTAAGCGATAATCTCCGCTATTTGTTTAGCACCCGTCATAATCCAGTTTCTGCTCTCGTCCCTTCTGAACAAGAGCCAGCGGTGTCGAAAACATGTTGTTGAACACTATCACGTTTTTTTCCTTTCAAATCTCCCAAGTGATCAAAGTGATAGCAGTCTTCAACCCCTTGGGGTGTGCCGTCGGCGTCCTAGATAGAGCATGCCAGTAAAATAGCATAGTAGGGCGACCCGACCCAAATTCTACAGGATGGCCGGTGAAGATAGCCAAGATGGCGTGCCCTGCCAAATGCGACTGGAGAAACGACACTCAAAAAGGATGTGCCTCGTCGTTGCAGGCTGACAGTTGCAGATAATACACTTAGGGCTATGTGGCCATCCGCGAACAGCGAGGCGATCTGACGTCCATAGCTGGTTTTGGACAGCAAGCCAAGCGAAAAAAAAAAGGCGCCCAAACCTTCAAGACCAACTTCTCAAAAGAGTATGGGTGGAATTTAGGAATTGCACCCTGTAGGCTGAGCCAGCTGAGTAGCAGCCGTTTGAGGACAAAGTTCATGCGATAGTATCCTCGACATCGGGAACAAGCGTGACTCCCTGAAGGAGGTCCCAAAGGTTGATGAGTTTGGCGCTGTGATCAGCCGTGAAGTTCTGGATGTTAGGCAAGCAAGGTTGCCCATCTAATAAGTGACATGAAAGACATAAAAAAAGCTTTTCTTCCTACCAAAGGATACCCTTTAAACTCTAGTGTAATTTCTTCGATTCCCGCTGAGACTGGACAGTTAACCTTGATATCCCTTGCTGTTTCTAGCACAGCCATGCTATCAAGTACAAAAATCGACAGTCATTCATCTAATTACATGTTACAGAAAAATTACAATAACGTACCCTGGTTTAAATCTTTAATCTGGCTTTATTTAGAAAGGAGTCTTATCTACAGTTGGTTCTCTCCATTCGAGGATCGGAATGCTTTCGCACGGACAGCGGAAAACCCGGACTGCAGGTGGAATCATTTTCTCTGACCAGAAAAGGTCTTTTGTTAAGCACCGAATCATGAACCTTCTTTCCATTATTTGCTGCGAACACTAAGAAAGAATCCACAAACAAGGTGCTAGGCAACAGGTAAAGCTCCAACTGTCGCGTGTTTGCTGAAAGCTTGAAATGCTGTTCAGTAATTAGGTATAGTTTAAGCCTGTAGTATATAGTTACTAATACTAGCAGAGGTTCTTATTGAAATGTGCATCAGTGCGTGCCAAACCCACACATTATGTTCCTGAAGTTGTAAACACTCGTACATCCTATCTACGGACCTACTTGCATCAGATATTATGGAACCTAACCAAACTTTATTCTTGTTGCCACCAATGATTTTCCAATCACGCACATAAGAATGACCACAAAGTGGATGATTAATTTGCTTATATTTTAATCACGTTTGTTCTCATCGACAATTATGTGCATGATTCAGTAACTGAAGTTTCACCTCCGTATGAAACTTCAACTTTCTATATAAGCAGTGTTTCTGTTTGGCTAGGGAGGGGCGAGAGCGAAAAGTGCTGTTGGAGCCGATCTCGATCCCTGGAGCCCTTTTCAAAGAAAAATCAAAAACCATATTTTATAATCTTAGAATAAATCAGAAAAAAACATAGAAGCAAATCTAAATATCTAGTATGTACGACACAAGTTTCGTCAAAATATATCTTCATATGCGATCTACACAAAAAGGACAAATGTGCGGATCAAAACCAAGTTCCTTTTCCTTTCTCGATCCACAATTTTGTAGCCCAAAATAGAATATATTTTTTGGCAAAAATGTACAAATATTTAGATCATATGTATCCACACTCAAATGAAACTTTTTAGTGCCATTTTCGATTTTATTAAAGGACTCTAGTGAGCTCAAGTTCTAAAACGACGCACTCGGGGCAAGAGTGTTTACATACATGTGTTTGTAGAGAAACTGGGTGTGGTGCATGGAGTTTGTTGGTAGTCCCATTACCTAGCTTATATGGTAGCAAATATGGGAGATCATAAAAAATTGGGGTCTGTTTTATTAGCAGAAATCTCAAAAGGAATAGGGAAAACATATTATTAGAGTATCATGTCCTCTTGAACCTATAAATAAGAAAACAACATGAATTTTAAAGAGTACTAGGTAAATTTGGTGCGGCGGCACCGCCGCACCCGTGTGGTAAAATGCAAATTTGAAAATGTCGATATTTAAAAATTGTGGAGATTTGAGAACTGTTTAAATGCGAAGAGTTAGCAATTTTTGAAGTTCTGGAATATTGATATTTGAATTTTGGTCGTATGCCGTAAGTAGTTATCATTTTTTGTTTTGTGTTGTGATATTTTTTGGTATATGTTTGCAGTTTATTTGTATTTATTCGTATATTTAAGGTGAGTTTAGTTGAAGTTGAACATTTATTAGTTTGTGTTGCATAATTGGAGTGAGTTCAGTTATAGTATTTGTAAATTGAAACTTTTCAAATTGGTATAATATGTTTGAGTTTTGTCTTAAATATTTAATTTGACTTAATGGTAGGAGATGTTACATTATTTGAGTTTCTTTTAAATTCAACTAAAATTCAAAACGTATTTGTATTTTGTACAAATATGTAGTTGATTAGGCAATTGTTAGGTGTAACTTCATTATTAGAGAGTTGTAAGGTACATTACCGTTTACATGTAATTGTTGTCGATTTTTTTTTTTTGCTCAGGCATTTTTAAATTTAGCCTCATTATTAGGGAGTTTTAAGTTATTTTAGGTGTAAATATGTTAGCGTATTTGGAGTGCTTAAGTGTGGTTGTATTTTGTCATAATATTCTAATTTAGCAGGCTAATCAGATAAATTATATTATGGTTATGAAGAAATTATAACCAATGTAGGCGTTCAAAAATATTTTGAGGTATGAAAATTTTGAGGTCTGAAAATTATTGGAATTGAGTAAAAGTTTGGGTCTAAAAAAATTTAAATTTCAAAAAATTATTCATATTAGGTAGCCGTTGAGGTCTGAATTATTTTCTATTCATAAAATGGTCAGTTTTGAAAGTTGTTCGAAATCGAAATTTGTTCATATTAAAATTTCAAGTTCGTTAGCGTTACAAAAATAGCTTACATTTTTTTTCGTAATTGTTTTGATATATTTTTTTTCTTGGTGTGCAGATTTGAAGTTACTGAATTTAAAACATTTTTCGTTTTCTGGAGTTCGAATTATTTGGGAGGGAGATTTTTTTTTTCTTTTCTGCAAATGCCTGGCAAAAGAGGGAGTTGCTGATAGTTGTGGCCCACGATGACGTCGTATTGACGGCAGCAGTGGTTTGCAGGCGCACTGCCGCGGTGTTGTGAAGAGCTAAGTAAATAGTTATAGTTTAAAATATTATGACGGCAGATTTTGATGCAAAAATGTTTTAGGTACGCGGGGACTCTTACGGAAAAATGTTTTATTCCTGGGGTCCGTTTCGTCAAAATAGAAAAGTTAAATCATGAAACTTGTTTGGAACGGTGATATACATCTACTCGTGGGAGGAAAATTCAAACAGATGTCCGAGTGCGACGAATTTGTCAAATTTTGTCAAATGTTTTTGCGATTGTGGATCTAAAATTAAGGTGGTATGGTCAACCAAACTCGAAACCGATCACGGGGATGGAATCTACTCGTCGACTTGTATCCAAAAAAAAAAAAAACGCGAACACTGTTCCTGAACAGTAGATGGCACTGTAGAAGTGTGATACTGTTCATGAACAGTGCCCGCCAGGCGACGTGTCTAAATCTGGACCGTCCGTTCCACCGATCGGACGGCCCAGAAAAGTGGGTGACGTGGCTGAATGGATGGGGGCTGAAAGGGTCAGGCATTATATATAGTATAGATTGGCACTACATGAAAAAGAGAGAAACCATCAAGAAGTTTGAGTGGATGGAAATGGTCCTAAAAAATAGAACGGAATGGAATTCTAAGGAGCAAATTTCTAAGAATTCCAATCCCGCATAGCAACTGACCTACGAAGGTTAGATGACCTATCTATTTTCCTCAAACATTCATGTGAGGACAAAACAACACTTGGGCTCTCAAAGAGATACGAGA
Organism: Poa pratensis; assembly: GCA_947311845.1. NCBI lineage: Eukaryota > Viridiplantae > Streptophyta > Magnoliopsida > Poales > Poaceae > Poa > Poa pratensis. Next base: position 10,615,979 of record CAMZMU010000109.1, on the reverse strand, counting down.
GACAACAGGGGCTCCACAAGAGAGCAAACTACCAAAAGATACTCTACTCTGCCACAGTGCTGCCAAAAGCAACATTTTGAGCACTTTTATGGAGACTTTAGTTAGCACCCACTAACAGCATGAGCCGTAAGCACAATTAATTAACAGCACTGCCTGCGTTGTCTTTTCCTAGCTCCCATATATAGGACAACCTGACAGTGTCATCCCAATGTACTTGTCTGCTCTGAGTTGCTAGTGTCACGGTACTACTCCGTATAAGATGTGTCTACTATAAGTTGATGCTAATCCTAGCATCAAGCTCACTCTCAAACCCACTTGCCGATCTTACCGTGTACGTGCCTGAAGTTCATGTGATTCTCAGCTGTAACATCATCACATACTAATAACCACTGACGCTGTTAAGCTGTAACAAGATTCAAAAACGTTGCTGAGTTTGTGTAATTTTGATCGGTACTAACATTTGTTTCATGTCACTCTGTCAGGCAAATGGAGGAATCCCTTGATCAGCAGCAGCAGCAGAAAGGCAGCAATGGACAGCTCCAGAGGCTCGAGGGCATCGAGGAGGAAGGCGGCCCGGCGGAGAAGTGGCCTCCTCCGACGACGGTGCGGGCGCCGGAGACACCGACAGAGACGATGGAGTTCCTCGCAAGGTCCTGGAGCCTGTCGGCTGCGGAGATATCCAAGGCGCTCAAGGTCCTGAGCAGCACGGGCGTCTGCAACATCCCCGACGCCACCGTCGGCGTCGTCGCGGGTGCAGTTAAAGAGCAGAGATCGTCGCCGCCGCCACCACCGCTTGAAGCATTAATTGCGGCGGCGCCGGCAGAAGGTGACGGCTGCGCAGGAGGAGCGACAAGCCCGCCGTTCTCTCCCAGGGCGGCCAACATGGACACGCAGCTTCTCCGAGCCGTCGCCGCGGGGAGAGCAGGGGGGAAGTCGACGACGATGGGGGCGTGGATCAAGGAGCAGAAGGAGAAGAAGCGCGCCGAGGCCCGGTCCCGCAACGCGCAGGCCTACGCGGCGACGTCCGTGGCCGGGGTCGCGGCGGCGGTAGCCGCGCTGGTCGCCGGCGCGGTGTTCTCCTCCTCGCCCTCCTCCCGCGCAGGAGCGTGGCCCCAAGAACGGCGGCGGCGTAGCGAGCGGCGCGAAGACGGCGGCGGCCATCGCGTCGGCAGCGGCGCTGGTGGCGTCGCACTGCGTGGAGATGGCGCAGGCGATGGGCGCGAGCCACGAGCAGATCCTGGGGTCCATCCAATCCGCCGTGAACGCGCAAACGAGCGGCGACATCATGGCGCTGACCGCCGGCGCGGCGACGGCGCTGCGCGGGGCTGCCATGCTGCGGGCGAGGCTCCACAAGAAGATCCAGGCCACCGCTCTGCCGCCGGGGACAACGCCGGCAGGGCGTCGGAGAGGGACATCTCGCCGCTGATCTTCGTCTCCCGTGGCGGCGAGCTCCTCAACGCACGAGACAGGGTACGATGATCCATGGATTTTAACTCTGGACAATTAAAGGTTTAAGAAGTGCATTTTCTGACACAAGTATGCATCGCAGGTATACTTCATTGGAAGCTTGTCACGGCGTACATAGACACCAACTTCCAGGTGCGATGAACACAAGCATATCACCAATAACCAATCCATCAGCAACATTACCAACAAGAAACGATCTTTTGCAGGTGATTATCAAGATGAAGAGCGCGCATATGGCAGGCACGTTCATCAAGACCAAGAAGTGTAAGCATCTTCTGACACACTTGTCAGTTCGACACTACTACACTACATGGACACAGACTCTCACTTATAATGTGCGCGTTTCAGGTGTCGTCATGGACGTCCAGTTCGACGTGCCGGCGTGGGCAGGCAGGGAGGTGGACGACGGCAGCCGCCGGCGAGGCTACTTCGGTGTGAGGACGGAGGAGAGGGTGGTCGAGTTCGAGTGCAGGAGCAAGCACGACCAGCTCAAGTGGATCCAGGGCATCACCGAGATGCTCAACCGCCGCGACAACATCAACATGAACATCACCTGTAAATCAATCAATAAAATGTCATGGAAGCAGCAATCAGTCAGTATTCAGTGTTCTGATTCGTGCTGAGATTTGCATGTATATACGTGTGATTTATAGTAGCCTGATTTTATTGAACGAAAAAGAGCAATCTTTTGTGAGCGAGCGCCACGAGTCATTGTGATGCAGTGCTGGACTGCAGGGCGCTCTGTTTTTCCCAAGTAGCCGCCGCCGTTCGCCGCCCCGTGCCGTGCAGAGCTCGAGATTCGAGACCAATCCCTCCTCTCCTTCTCGGCGAGTGTCATGCTCGCGCACTGCTCTCCGAGGTACCAGTCCAACTCAACGAGGAATAGAAATCGGGAAATTTTCCCCATCCCCGGATCGAAATACGAGAGGGCAGGGTAGCCGAATCGTTCTGGTCGCCGGCGGCGGCCCAGTCCACGAGACCCCCGAATTTTACTCCCGTGCGACCCCCAGTGAACTCTTAAATCCTAATATTCCGCCTTTCCCCACCATCTTGTTTGCTAGGTTTAGCCGGTTCGCTCGAAGCCCCCTGCGCGCCGCTAGCTCCCCGCTCCGCTATCTGCAGGTTCTTTTCTCACACGATTCTTGCTGTTCAGCTTCTGTGATGAATTAGAGCTTCTGTCAGCTTTTTTCTTCTGTTTTTCATCCATGGCATGTTTGCTACTTTAGAGGAAAATACTAGTGAGGGTTTCATCTGTTGGGCAAGATGCAGTCGCTAGGAAAATGTTTCAGCTGTTTTTCCTCTTTGGGGGTTCTTAGATTGCTGTACCAGAAAAATCGAGTCCAGAGCCTTTGCCTCTAATGAACTTTGTTCCCTGGTATTATGAAAGCAGTGATTTGTATGCTTCTACCTGTTCTTCCCCCATTTGTATGCCTCTGCCCATATCCGTGCTTCTGCATCACATACCTGCATCACAATGTTTCATATACTAGTGCTATGTCTCCCAGGGATCAGTCGGTCAAAATAATTTGCCCTCGTTCGCGATGGAACAGGCAGAGGGAGCTTCAGATAATGCGGCGAAACACAGGAAAACAAATTCGCCAGTCTCAACAGAAGCATCTCCCCGACAAGGTATTTTCTGCCTGATCTTTTATTTCACACCATGACTCAAGGTTCCTTATGTTTCGTACTGCATTCTAATCTGCCTATTCCTGGCTTCACCTCATAAACTGGCCCTTTAAAATTATACTGAACAACGAAGGTGCTGATGTGGCTCCATCTATGACTGCTACTGATCTGATGGCTAATTCTGGCTCAGGGAGGTACGTGGTACCAGCAAGACGCCAAATGTTGATGCTGTTGCGCACACAAACATGGAAGGAAACTTGGATTCCAATGCAGGTAATACTTCGGTTTTGATAGGTACAGTTGCCGTACAGATTGGGCCAGAGGAGATTAAACCCACCTTTAAAAGCCATGCAGATATTTCCATGTGGGCACAATAGAACTACTAATTTGGATGCTACACGTTCGGTGTCAAGTTGGTATTTGCTTGAATTCCTAGTTAAGTAATTATGTTTCCTTCAATTAGCAGCCGTCCTATAGAAACAGTAAGGGGGCCAACATTTAGGGGTATGTTATTTTTTCTGGAAAATCATAAAATTGCCAATGGTTAGAGGAAGAATTATTTTGCGTCTGCAGTAATTGAGATCTGATTCCTGCGTTGGATTGGAGCTGTGCTGGTTCCAATTGCTATATTACCCATTTGTATTGTCCAGGGGACACCCACGGCTGCTAGGGTTTGCCTATAGTTTTACTGGAGTTTGCATCTTCTGATTGCTAGCCTGGCACTTGATCTATCTGCTATATGTGCCACTGGTAATTGGCACCATGAAACTGTGAAAGATTGAGTAACAACACTGTGACATGAGAAGGCCCTTGAGTTCTGTAACCGGTTGAAAAAATCATTCAGAGAGCAATATTGGACATTGGTAATTGCAGTACACATAACTTCTATGAATTTGGTACATCGTGCATAGAACAGTGTTTTTTTTAAATAAAAAAGTTGCATGTTCATGTTGAAATAATCTATAATGTTATCCATATCATTTCATCGTCCTGTCTTTCTTAATGCAACCCCTATCTCATTTAACCTTTCTGTGTGTGGAGTTGTGGTGACATTTCAGAATGACCCTATGTTTCAACATGATGCAGCTGACCTTGATGTCATATCCAATTCTCGAAGGAAGCAAAATGTAGAGACTTCCATCATTGATTGTGAGAATTTGGCCTATAATGCTTCGTTGTCAGAAAATAGTGCCACTTTTGGTTCCAGTGCAAGTAAAGTACTAGTTATAAATGACACTATAGATGTAATTGGAGAAAATTATTCCTCGTCGTTTGAGGTATGCTAAACACATGCGTTCATCATTTTTTTTCAGACAAGCTATTTTTTCCTCAAAGCTTCACATGTGTGTGATCTTTACAATCAGTCTCCAAATATGTTCATAGGTTCAATTTTTCTTTTACAGGTAGATGCTCCTCTGATGCGTTTTCTGAAAGGAAAGGGGTACTGGTCTCATATTTTCTACCATTCTTAGTTGGGATTGGGGATAATGCTTGGCCATTTCTGTTAGGGTAACTTGTATTCTCTTGCTTGTAGTGGATCTATGCAGAAGCAGATTGAACAGGAAACTGGAGTCGAAATTATCTTTCCATCTTCAAAGAAGGAAACGGTTGTTGGTAAAAATATGCCCGTCTTTGTTTCTGAAATTGTGTTAAGTGAGGTAAGTTGTTAGTTATTTTCAGAGCTAACAGAAGGTACTTTGTGATACTGCATGGAAACTACAGTTCTCAAAGGCAAAAGTGCTGAAAGTATTAGAGAAGCATCAGAGAGAATCGCAAAGGTCCTTGAAGAGGTAGATATTCGACACACTGCTGCAACAGATGATTACTGCATGTTTATATCGTTCACTGAATCATTGCACGTGTTTATCTTTGTGGGATTACTTTCTAAGTATCATAATTGGTTACATTTAGTTATATTTACCATTTTTTCTTGAGGCTCATGCACCAAAGTTCTGATCACATAAATCACATACTAGCGTACTTAACGAGTATAACTTTGAGCTAAATTTTGTCTAGTTAACTTTGTAATGTATCAAAGTGCAAGCGCTGAACCACGTAGCTCTTATATTTGTGCAGAAGTGTGTTAGTGCGAATTATTGAGCACACCTTGTAATAGTGACGGTGGTACTGTCAACTAGCTATTGTTTTGTGATTGTCTACTCATTCATTTCGTAAATTGTTTGAAAATGGTACCATCATTGGAGGAGTTGAAGCGTCCATTACCACGGTTTAACCTTACAGGGACGAACGAGTAGTAGATACAGCCACCACCTGTGTTGTTAATCCTTCTGAGAGCAGCCCTACAAATAAGGTCATGACAGTACCATAGTGATACATATGTGCCTAGCTACCCTCATGGCTAGCATAATATTTTTATTATTTAATTTCATAGTAGTATTCACTCTGTACTGCTGAATTTGGTCTGTCCTATGTTTCAGGCTGTTAAAAGTCCAACGCTGGATTACTCTCATTTCATATCGCTTCCGTTGGCAATCCACCCTGATCTTGTTGAGAAGCTGAAAAACTTCCAGAGCTCGATCCTTGGGGTGTCTGCATCTGATGTAGATAGTGATAAGGATGAAAGCCTTAGTGAAGATTCTGCTGATGAAAATGATCGAGCAGAAAGCCCGGGTGTTTGGACCAAGCGTCGAGTCGAGGTAGAGAAGCCTGTGGAAAGTAAGGGCTCCCAACCAGGTCTAAAGCTTTGCTGTTTTTTCTTTCAAGTTCCTCGTGCTAATTGAAGTAATTTCTTCAGTCAATCCTATCAACTGTGCTTATGAAACTTTGTTTCTACATCTATTTTTCTGTTTATACTGTATCATAATTCTAAACCTGGAAGATGCATGCATAAAGTGTGCTCTGGAGTAGTAGGAATGTTCAATGAAATGCACATAACAGTCCAGAGTGAAGAAAAATGACTAAAAAACTGTTTATACTGTATCATAATTCTAAACCTGGAAGATGCATGCATAAAGTGTGCTCTGGAGTAGTAGGAATGTTCAATGAAATGCACATAACAGTCCAGAGTGAAGAAAAATGACTAAAAAAAGGGCCTATATGCAGTGGCGGAGCCAGGATTGGAGCAAGACCCGGGCCAAAACCTAAGCACTTATAACTATGCAAGAAAAAAAACTCATGCAATAGCACAATTTTTTTTTAGGTTTGAGTGTAAAGATGAACATGTAATTTCAACTGAATTATTGGCGATCCAACAATGTACAGAAATAACAAAAACTAGAAACAGCAGTGCAAAGCTACAGAAAATTATACCAAATTAATAGCTTGATTCATCTAAGCCTGCCATGACCACAACAGTAGAAGAACAATCAACATCTTCAAGAAAACAATAATACTCCTCTGATCCGTATGAAGTGTCGGCAGCTCTATAGTAATTTGTACTGCTGCAACACACTTTCCGTGTCACTTAATTAGGACCGGAGGTAGTATAATTTCATTAAATAAAGCACAAACAGACCTTTGAATGCAGTTCAATGAGACATGAATCAATTCCATTAGGGACAATTAGCCTCCACTTAGCGACTAGGAATTGATCAAGCTGCTTAACACAGCTAGCTTTGCACACGCATCTGCTCTCGAAGGAATCCATCTAGCGCTTTAAAACCAACACGAAGAGAGGCAAATCCACATCACCCTTTTTTTGAGCGGAACAAATCCACATCACTCGAGCACCGCACCGGCTTTGCGAGAGCTGTTGGCAGGCCGACGGACGGTCGCGCGGAGGAAGGCCGGCGCGACGGAAGGGTTCCAGATTTTGGTCGATCTCCAGCAAGTTTTGGTCGTGGGCAGTTCATGGGCCAGAGCCTATGTGCTAGAACTGGGCTGCAGCCAAGGCCAACTCAAAAACCTAATAGGTAATAGGCAAGAAAATTTCCTGGGCCCCGGGCCATGGCCCTGGTTGCCCGGGGCCCAGCTCCGCCCCTGCCTATATGTATCGTGAAAATTTATGATTGTGCTCCAAGTTTTGATTATGAAAATGCGGAACAGAGCGAAAGAAGAAACCTAAAGATAACAATGTTTTCTAGTTAGTGATCCGGAGCCTCCAGGTCGCCGGGTAGGTGGTGACAGACCATGCCGCCAAGGCAGAGGCTACTTTTGCCACTTTGAGACCTTGTTGGGAACTTTGGTGGCTCAAGATTTCTCGTTGGACCTGGACTTTCTGGGGCTAAACACCGAGGATCTATAGCGACTTGAGGAGCCTTTCACGGCGGAGGAGATTTGGGAGGTGGTGTGGCGGCTCCCACATGGGAAAGTGCCAGGGCCAGACGGCTTAACACCAGATTTCCTGCAGAGCAGCTGGGGAATAGTAAGGGACGACTTTATGGCAGCGTTCAACAAGTTCTTCACGATGTGTGGACAGGGGTTCCAAGGTTTAAATCAGGCACTCCTGATCTTCCTGCCAAAGCGCCCGGATGCAGCGGCTATTGGGGACTACCTCCCGATCAGCTCTACGGTCACACTTCGGGCCTGCGTATCAACTTCGCCAAGTGCTCAGTCTCCCCTATTGGGTGTGGGGAGGAGGTCACGATTGAGGACACGGAAGCAATGGGATGCCAGTTGGCCCCCTTCCCGGTGAAATACCTGGGCTTTCCCCTAGGGGAGACTGAGCTTTCCCCTAGGGCTCCGTAGGCTACCGCGTGAGGCCCTCCAACCCCTCTTTGACCGGCTTGCAGACAAGTTGCCTACTTGGAAAGCGGCCATGATGCCTAAGGCGGGGAGACTCGCGCTGGTCAAGGCGGTACTAGCGGTGATTCCCCTCCACCTCATGGTCTTGAGTGTGAACAAAAAGACCTTGAAGAAGCTAGAGAAGATCCTACGGGGCTTCCTTTGGGCTGGGAGGGCAGACGCGAATGGCGGCCACTGCCACGTAAACTGGGCCAGGGTGTGTCGCCCGTTGCGACGGGAGGATTGGGTATCCCAGATTTGGCTCGTACGTCGGTAAGTTTGAGGGTCCCCTGGCTATGGAGGCTGAACACTGACCACCAGCGGCCATGGCGGGGGCTCGACATGCAGTTCTCGGATGATGAGCGTCAGATCTTTGATGCCTCCACGGAGATGTCCCTTGGAGACGGTTCCACGGCTCTTTTCTGGACGGACAAATGGACGGAGGATAAATCGATGAAGGACGTAGCGCGCCGAACCTGTTCGCGCTGATCTCTAAGAAGCCCCCGAAAAAGCAGACGGTACGAGAGGCGCCAGTTGAGCGCCGGTGGAATTCGGACATTTCGGGCGCTTTGAGTCAGTATGTCCAGACTTGGATCTTTCTCCAAGGGGTACATTTATCCAAGCAGCCTGACAAGATGACTTGGCGCTGGACGTCCGATGCCCAATACTCCTCCAAGTCTTGGGAGGCGATGAAATCAAGATCTTGGAAGTTGAATTGGAAGACTTGGGCACCACCTAGGGTGAAATTCTTCGTCTGGTTGGCTTGTTTGGATCGCTGCTAGACGGGTGAGAGACTAGCACATCGTGGTCTACCACATCAAGCAAGCTGCCCGATGTGCGACCAGGCGGTGGAATCGATGTCCCACATTCTCACTGGGTGTTTGTTCTCACGGACGTTCTGGCATGAGGTGCTTTCCTGGATACGCGGACTGGTGGTCGTTGGTACTCGACTCCACCCCCCGCCTGCTGCGAAAGGGCACCTCTTCGGTGATCATGCTCAAGGTGTGGTGTTGGAAGCAACCGAACGCGATCGTCTTCGACAACGCACGTCCCTCAGTTAGCGCTCGTTCTTGGGTGAGTGCGGGGGCTTGTGGTCTCACACATCTTCTCCCCTAGATTAGGTCGCCGGATTAAGTTGTATAGTGTGGGGTGGCCACTCTATAGGCTTGTAAATAACTCTTCTATCTATCAATGCATCAAAACGCAATGCTTTTTGCGTTTTCGCGAAAAAATGTTTTCTACTACCTTCGTACCAAAATATAAGATATTTTAGCATTTTTGTGATACAGATGTATCTAGACGTGTATTAGTGTGTAGATTCACTCATTTTAGCATGTATATGGTCCGTATTGAAATGTCTAAAACATCTTATATTTTGGTATGGAGGGAGTATTAGTTACAACTTACTATGCAATTAATATAGAGAGCATTAAGCAGATGAGAACATGTGATTTATTTGAGCTTAATTTTGGTCTCAAGTAAATTTCGGTATCTTAATTTTTTTGTATACTGAGTGGCCCATGCAGTTTATTTCATACTAGTAGCTCCAAAGCGACATGTTGATGTCAGGAAAAACCTAGCACATCCCTGCTTTAGTGCTTTATAGCAAGATGCTTTAGAAGCTATTTGAAAATTTTAAAACGGAAAGACAGTAGAAATGTTTGATGTATTGAAAATTCTGAAATTCTAATTCAGAGACAGGACAATTAGACTTCTCCTTATTTTGTTGTATGCTGATCATTATTGTTGTCCTATGCATTTCCAAATTACTATGCTTTTGTTCCATTCAGGCACTGAATACTCTTATTTTTCACCTGTAGGGTTCAGCATTGACAAGTCAATATTCATCAAACCCAAAACGTTTCACCTAACGGTCCTTATGTTGAAATTATGGAACAAGGATCGTATTGCTAAAGCTTCTGATGTGCTTCAGGTATTGTCATTTTAGGATTATACAATGTTATGGGCTGACAATAGCAAGGAATTTAATTCACTGCCTTGTCAATGCAGTCACTATCTTCCCAGATAAATGAAGCTTTGGAAAACCGACCTATCTCCATACAACTTAGGGGTCTGGTAAGTTTTCTCTGTATTTGAAAAGATGTTATTATTGAATATTGTTGTTAGTGTCTTCATCAGAAGCTGATTTATACATGGCTAGTTAAGTGTTGGCCAAATAAAGTTTGAGCCTAAGAGCAGATCATTTCTTTCCCGTTTTCTAGACACCTCACAGCACTTTTTACATCTATTGAATGTTTGGATGTTTTTAAACAACATTTGTGGTGATTCACATGAACATTACATTTCAGACATGCATGAAAGGCTCACCAGCTAGGGCCCGGGTGGTATATGCTCCAGTACTGGAAGTGGGTGGAGAAGGCCGCCTAGTACGTGCCTGCAGTATCCTTTGGAATTTTTTATAGTTAATAAACAGTATGTATATTATTGTCACTTGTCAGTCCTTTGGGATTTTTTGACAAGCAGTTTATCTATTTCCTTTATTTTCATTTCCCTATCCGTTCAATTACTATTATAGAATTAAACCATCCTGTGGAATGTTGCTTCTTTACTGACACTTTCTTAGAAGTAATAACTGAAGCCTTTGCCAAGTCAGGCCTAGTTCTTGAAAGGGACGCAAGACAAGAACTGAGGGTGAGTTTAAATGTATTCTATAAATGTGATTCTACACATTTTTCTGTATATGGTACTAAGATTGCCTCTTATTTTGCAACTGCAGTTGCATGCAACCATAATGAATGTGCGCCACAAGAAGAGGTGCAAGCAACAAACCATTTTCTTTCTGCAACTATGTAATGGGCTTTCCATGTAGATCGAGTTCTCTCACCTTGTCTGCATGTCTGACTGCAGCAAGAAACGGAACCAAAGAAACGATTCGTTCGACGCTCGGCATATATTCAGACAGTATGGGGGACACGAATGGGGCGAGTATCCAGTTCCAGCGGTCCACCTATCTCAGAGGTTCAAGTTTGACGAGAGTGGATACTACCATTGCTGTTGCTCAGTTCCCTTGCCCGAGGACAAGGCGACTCAAACAGAGTGAGCTCCTTGTGTTTCAGAATAGTGCAGTACTCAAAACCTCGCAGCGCTAAAGTCGATCAGTCTTCTGCCCTTAGGATCGGAACGTGGTTGGTTTGCTGTCATGGAATCTATAGTTTTGGCCTTGAGGTGTTCTGAACATTATGTATGCTTATGTTGCTTGCCAATTTCCCTCGTGGACCTCCAACTATCTGTTACTTAAAAAGTTCTGAGATCACCATCCTACTACTGCAATAGAGCTTCTTTTTTGTCAATCAGTTTGGTTTCCTTCCGTCTGTGTCGTGCTTTCTGTCTCAGGAATGGCCAAATGAAATGACGAAAGGTGTGCGTCAAAAGCGGCTTTGTTCTACCTAAATTCGCTATCCAAAACCTAAGGATAGGGTGCAGTCAGCGCCGTGAGTGAACGAACACTAACAACAAAACGAAAAGTGTGAGACTGTTCAAGGATGCCCTCGTACACACTAGTAGGGCTGTGGCAGCCACAGTCCGATCGATTGCGAGCTCACCGAATGCTGTAGCTTTCTTACTTGTCGTTCCACCTGAGAAGCTCAGCTCATGTCTTGTGTGACGGAGTTGAAGTCTACTTTGCAAGGCACTGCACCTCAGCGGAGTCTGGATCATTGTGGTCTATCAATCACCACGGAGATGTTCGATCCAAGATGAAGTTTACTCAATCTCTTATATCTTCTTTTTTCATCGCATATCCTCGAAGGGACAACTCGTTGTCTTCTTTTGAGAGCAGAAAACACGTAAATACAGCAGATTTGTCCGTCACTGAGACAGTGAGATGAGTGTCCTGATTTATTTGGGTACTTAAGTTTAGGTTGTACTTTGACTCGCCAAGCAACCAAGGCAAGAGACTGACATCCAGTTAGTGCCTAACATAGTACGTGAAGATTTTGCTTTGCACGCTGAAGATTTCTGAAGTTTGTGCACTTGGTCGGTACCTCTCGTGTGAGCCCCAGCTGGCAACCGCCCTCTGTTATTAGTTATTACGCATTCGTCTGCAATTCCATCATTTCCCGCCTCCTTAACCCATCCTGCACAGTGCACACCTTAGATACCCGTCAGCTCCTACACTCACATCCAAGATCCAACTGGATCACAACTCGTGTTTCCCCACCTACTCCGTACGTGTGATCATCTACCGACGAAAGATCAGATAATCCACACACAGACACACACGCAGTCTGCACACACGATCGATGCGTCCATGGTGGATTATGGCGAAGTTTGCTCTGGGGCACCACCGCGAGGCCATGGAGGCCGGCTGCCTCCGCGGCGTGCTCGCTGAGGCCGTTCTCACCTTCCTCTTCGTCTTCTCCGGCGTCGGCTCCGCCATGGCCGCCGGTACGTCAATGTTCAGTGATAGATGGAAACGATGCCCATGCATTCGTAGCTGTGACGCTGTGTACCGATTACCGACATCCTGAAGCGACATACGTACATTTATATGCAGGGAGGCTTGCCGGCGGCACCGACACGATCATGGGCCTGACGGCGGTGGCCGTAATGGTGTCGGCGGGGCTCCACGTCTCCGGAGGCCACATCAACCCTGCCGTCACGCTCGCCCTCGCCGCCGGCGGCCACATCACCCTCTTCCGCTCCGCGCTCTACGTCCCCGCGCAGCTGCTCGGCTCCTCCCTCGCCTGCCTCCTCCTCTCCTTTCTCGCTGGCGGCGCGGCAACCATTCCCGTGCACGCGCTGGCCGCCGGGCTGGGCGTTGCGCAGGGTGTGCTCTGGGAGGCCGTGCTCACCTTCTCGCTGCTCTTCACGGTGTACGCTACCGTCGTCGACCCGCGCCGGAGCGTCGGGAACATCGGCCCGCTGTTAGTGGGCCTCGTCGTCGGCGCCAACGTGCTCGCCGGCGGGCCGTTCTCCGGCGCGTCCATGAACCCGGCACGCTCTTTCGGGCCCGCGCTTGCCTCCGGCGAGTGGGCTGGTCACTGGGTCTACTGGGTTGGCCCCATGATCGGTGGGCCGCTCGCTGGGGTGGTCTACGAGGGGTTGTTCATGGTCCGGGCCGGCCATCAGCCACTTCGGGATGACACCCAGTTTTAAACCTCGATGCGATGGCCTGCTAAATAAATTGTACCCTCCGTCTCAAAATGTAATACGCGATTGACATTTTCTAGTTAACAACCTATAAGTTTAACTATAATTTTCACTTCTAATATGTTTTTAAAATTATTATAAGTACATACCAAATAGAAGTATTTCCCAAGACAAAGATAAAGATACCCTTTATACAATTTGAATGTCCGCGCGTCGTAACCGCCAGTTAAGTTTTTCTATTATCACACATGTATCACGTGTATATATAAAATGCACATAATTATTAAATATTAAATCCGTTTGATACCATTACATTTGAAAGACGCCACTCGTGCGAGGTATTTAATGATCATTAATGCTGCTCAAATTTGGTCATGCAAGTCAAGTGCTATGTTTCGCGTGGCGTCCTTGATTGTGAGAATTCTGATGTTGCTCTTTGCGGTCGATCGGGACGCGACGTACAACTATTCATAATACTGGTACACTCTGACAATCGAGATAGTTTCCCTTGCGCCTCGTTGACCGTCATGGAAAATTGAAACCTGATAAAAAATTGTTTCATGTTGATTCTCAACGGGAAGATGACATTGTCAGAGAGGCAAAAGGTACCAAAAAAGAAACACCCTCTGCCCAGCGTGGTGTCCTACCACGATCTCCATGTCAATGAAGTTCCTCTTGAAAGTTGAAACCACGGATCACTAGACTTGTGCCGCTACACAGCCCGTTAGATGGGTCAGTGTTTCTCAGCAGTATAATGTGGCAGTTTATCGTCAGTTTTAGCTTCGTTATGAAGGTAGGAGTTATCGAGTCAACAACTTGGGAGGCTTGTAGTCATGCGGATCGTCCTCTGCACTATCAAAGTTATGGTAGATCATCTCCTCACCCTAAAGATGCTAAATCATGTGCATGTTTATTCCATGACGTTGTCGTTTATATTATATATTTTGCATGAAATGCTTCAAGTGTACAATTTTTTATATCTTAAAATATGTGTCCGACATTGATATTCCACCTTTCTAACTAGTTTTGTCTCTCCTTTATAATCACTATGTTTTTAAGTTGATCCTATATGGGCTCCGGGTTCATCCTACACAGTGTCTATGTGGCAAATTGCCAAATTCAGCCCAAGTTTGAGTGAATTCACAAAAGAAAGAGACCCAAGTGGTGGAGGGTGAGTGAGCTAGTCCACTATAGACCATGCAATACTCCTCCCCGGCCCATCATGGTAGAATGGGCCAAATTATTACCTCTTTTTCCCTTCCCAAACCACCGCAAGGGTAGAGACCTCGGTCATTTATCAAGTACTCTACCATATATACATGTACCTCTTATAGGCATATAACTCGTTCATTCTCATATTGGGAAGCCTAGAGTTGAGCTAGAGGAGTCTTGAATGACTCATATCGACTTCGAGGGAGGAGGCAGTTTTGAGGTGAACTTGGGAATTATCCGACGGTTCAATTCACTAGTAAAGCCTCTTACGCATCATTTCTTCTAAGTATTAATTAGCGCTCTGGTGAGACATCCGAGCATAATAAAAACGACAATATTGGAATAAGGTACATGGCTCCATGCACATATCCCCTACTAGCATGGTGTCGCAATCATTAACCAATAGACACTCCCTAATCGTATGCTTATCAAGAATGAGAATATAGTTTTTCTACTTTTGTGACCACTGTTGAGAAGATATTAGGATAACCCCGCACAACACAAATCCGCAACCGTAAACTAAACTTAATTCATCGACCACTTTCATAAGTTTACCATATATAAAAACTTAGGGCACCCCTAGTACAATGTTGTCAGGCCATCAGCTAGCTAGACCTTAGGATACTCCCAGTGCAAAGGTATCAGTTGTATCTAAAATGTTTCAGCTAGGTACAATACTTACCTGAAAGCATAACTAAATAATAAAGGTTGGCACTGATCTTAATCTGAAAATGTCTCTTATCTCATGATACAAGATATGATTTCTTCTCTTACAGGATATACTATTTTTTGTCTAGAAAAATTCAATATATCTTAAATAACTTATAGTGTCAGTACATCCTTCAGTTCATAAGAAAGTGATGTTTTCCTTGAGTAGAGATTTCTGTCTCCTGGGCTCCAGTGCTCCCTCTATTAAAAAAATTAAAAAATCATATTTATAAATTTCAAAAAATCTGAACAAAATCTTGCATGTTGTTGATGATGTATCCCACAAACATGAAAAAACTCGATTTAAAATACTTTATATCCCGAGCTACACAAAAATAAAAAAATATTGTATATTTGGGAGATTGACATTCCGTGTTTTCGTTGTACTTTAAAGCAAATTTTAAACTTGGACTGCTAACATCATTTAAAATATTTAGATTCTGAATTTGCAGATCACATCCACAGATTAGCCCCAGAAACGTTTCTCCAGACTATTTCAATTTTCTTGAGTGCTGTTTATATATTTGTGTAAAAATTAGTGTTCAAATGTTATAAGTTAAAGATCATATCAATCCAAATCGTAGCTTCAAATTCTCGCATAGAGACTTTCGCATTTGTATGTCGATGTTGTGCGCCAGATCTAGGCGTCAGTGTATGAGTGCATCACATCAGAGGATACATATATAGAATATGTTTCCTTTGATCTAAAAGAATAAAAATACGTTTCTACTCGTATGGCCTAAATCCCCGTTCGATATTGTTCTTTCTTTGCCTCTTTCAAGCGCCGTCGTTAATCCGTGTGAAAAAGGGTTGACATGCAGATACAGACGAGGCTATTGCAGTAGTTCAGGGTTGAACTCTCACAAGTCACAAACACACACTGAATTAATAGTGGTTCTTTACATTATCTTTTAAGGATCACGTACGGGTCTCACCGACAAAACAATTGGAGGTGCATAGCATACGACTACAGTTCCAGCCTAAGGTCGTCGCCACTTAACTTTACCAAAGCCAAGCCTCCGGCGGCTGCAATAATTTCTCGCCGGCGGAGAGCGACCCGCGTGCGCGCGCCTATCATCAACTCGCGGCAGTTATCAGTTAAATGGACTGCCTCCCTGCATATGCCCGGAGAAGTTTTCCTCTCCTAATATGTGCATCGCCCCGTGTTCTTTTTAATCCAAGGATGTCCCAGGATATGCTAAATTGCTGGTGATGATGGGGAGCAGCAGTTGGGTCCCGGCGACTCCATTGGCGATTCGGCGCTCTCTGATGTGGAGGCCGTGCCAGGGACTGACAACGCAGACGAGCCGTGCGACAGCAAGCAAGTAGACAGTTTCAGTGTGTGTTTATTCTTACATTGGCCTTTTCAGCGAAAACGATCGACTGCCTCCGCAAGCCTGGAGAAGTATTTTGGAGTATATGATTGATATAGAATACATGAGGATAAATTTCTTATTATATAGAATTCACAGGAAAAAGTCTATTTTTTTGTCCCTCTCCTACCTCAAATTATTAATTTAATTCTTCAGTTTTAATACAAGTTCAGAAAATGCCTAATATCCAAATTCGGGAACTCTAGTAGGTTTTTTATTCGGGAGTAATTGTCAGGCCGTAGAGGGGGAGTCCGTCCCCGGACTCCCTGTTTTTGTAAGCACTATTTGGTTACCTCTCCTAATTAAAAGGCAGAGCTCCTGCCGATTTGTCAGAAAAAAAAGTTCGGGAACAAAATTTAAGCTCTTGCCATTTCCTTATCTAGAATTTTTTGTTTTTGTTTTTTTCAACTGTAAGAACCGGCTGGAGAGTGTCTTTCCCACTGAAACCGGTATGCGGATGAAGTAGTGACAAACCAGTCAGCAAAAAACAAGAAGACAAATAAGGGTAGTGAAGAAAAAAATATTGGAAAATTTGAAGAGTTATTTGGAAAGCTTAGATACATTAAAGAAAATTTCAGCAAGCAGACTAAGTAAAGAAAAAGCAGCAGGTGCATTTCTTCGCAATGATAAAGGAGAGGCTGTTGCAGGAGCAGGTTGGACTCTCAATCATCTTCTGGATGCAACAACGGCTCTGAAGCTATTGCTTTACAAAAAGGCTTTCAACTGGTTGAGACGCTGGGCTGTAACTGGTAATTACTGAGACAGATTCATTGAAGTTTGGAGCCTGTACTCAGCTATTCTATCAGATTGTTTTCAGACGGCTCAAAGGATCGGCCGGAATTCTATTCAGCACTGTCTTCGGGAAACCAATAGTGTGGTGCATAAAATAGCTAGATTTGTTTATGATTCAAACAATTCTATTTTTTGGGAGTTTGATCCCCCTACTTTTATTATTTCGGATGTAATGAACGATGTATCTTTATTTAAAGGAACAATAATGTGTGCCGCAATGGCTTTCCCCTCAAAAAGAAAAATATATCATACTTTCAATAAAATTAATAGTTTAGTTTAAAATAGTATGAAAAATGAAGAAAATTGAAATCTTTTTAGATTTAATTGAATTACAAGTTGTTTTCAGAATACTGAAATTTATGCAGTTTGAAAACCCCTAAAATTTTCAGTAACTATTCTCTATCACCTCTTAGTTTCCCCTAATTCTTTTATTTTTTTTGTTGACTAGGAATGTCACATGTGTGAAAACTTCCCTACTCCATTGTGAAAACCCCTTTCAGTCAAACAATCGCAAGGGATTAGTGTAGGTAATACTGAAACTACAAGGAAAAAATGTGTTATGAAATTTAGAGATCAAGTTTACCCTTTCACAATAAGAGGAATGAACCTTTTATTTATTAATTAGAAAAATGGAGATATAGTCTCCAAGATACAAATCAGGATTAGACTTTATTATGAGATGATTCGTAACTATAGATCCTACGATTGTATACATACATAAATAGAGAATAGAGGATAGGCAAGAGTCTGCATGTGGTTCATCATATCGACAAAGACACGACGTAATAACCCTACTTTTATATGACTGTTTTTATTTTCATACAGGGAGTACAAGATTTGCCCCAATCTTAATAAAGAAGAAGAGAATTGCCTAATTAATTGGCGGAAAACCGGGCGAAAACTGATACACACATATATGACTTGTTTTGGTCTCGAAAGATTATAAGGGTTGTCTTCATTAGTGCAAAATAGATCCGCTATTTCTTAAAATATTATACAACCCTAGCTTGTTCATATAAAAATACATAGGAAATACAATAATTTTGCACTAGTAATCGTCAATTTATTTCACACAAAACTAAACAATGAACACACGTAAGTTTATCATGTTCAGGTGAGTTAGGCGAAATAATGGATGTGAACATATTCAAACTATTCTTTTACACATGGTGCAAATTTTTGTGATCTATCAAAACAATTTTCACCACTAAGATAAACATTATAGTAGAAGTAGATGGTCATTTTTTATGCATGGCGAAACAAAATTAATAAACTAAAGGTGCAACTTTAAGTGTTAAAAAGGTTTTCTCTGTGATATACTGGAGTGTAGTGATTATTTTTTCTCTGTGGTATTATTTGAACGGCATTGACAATTTGAATATTTTTATTCAAATTAGTTGGAACAGCAGTTGGCACCCGGAGGCGCCATTGGCTACCTGGCGCATTCTGATGTCGAGGTTGTGCCAAGGATGGACAAAACGCACCCGAGCCGGCAAGTAGGCAGTTGAAACGGCTTTCTTTTATATTTTACATAGGCTTTTTCAGCGAAAGCGATGGACTGCTTCCGCAGGCCTGGGGAAATAAGTTAGAGTCTAATTGCTTGGCGTTTAATTAGTTGCTCCAGAACTGAGGACCAAATCGACATCCGTTTTAATTACCACGCCAGAAAATGAAAAAAAAAAGAATAAAATTAGAGGCATTCGACTTGACGCCTCCCAATCCTGCTTCGACAGATAAGCCGCCAGGCGTGATGGTTTTTGTCAGGGATCGACCACAGCGAGGGCCAATCGGCGTCATGTCTGCCGGCTCGCCGTGACTTTGGCCAGCAAAATCTTGGCTTCCAGAGCTTAAATTGCTACTGGAACTCGCGCTACATTCGACGATAACTATCTACTCCGGACCTCTGTGCGATTTGATATGAATTGATAACTACCTATAACTCGCGCTACATTCGAAGATATATAACTACCTATACCTCCAAGGCTCCAAACGATGTTCCAATCGGCAGGAACACAAGCACATGAGAGCCGTGCGAATCATTCTTTTTTGTAAGTAAGACCGAAATTAAGTACTCCTTCCGTTAGGAGATGCATACTGTTTTAGAGATAGACATGGGGATCGTTTGGATAGCTAGCTTAGCTTGGCCAACAATAAAAAAAGAAAATGCGGTACAAATCCAACAATACAGACCTATATGCCTTTTAAATGTTAGCTTCAAAATCTTCACAAAAGTAGGTACTAATCGTATTACTGAAATTGCTCAGAAGATTATCAAACCGACTCAGTCGGCGTTTATGCCAGGGAGACATATACTGGAGGGTGTGGTTGTCCTACATGAAACTATTCATGAGCTTCATAGGAAGAAGATGGATGGGGTCATTTTTAAAATTGATTTTGAGAAGGCATATGATAAGGTTAAATGGCCTTTCCTCCAACAAGCGTTGCGTATGAAAGGATTCGCACAACAATGGTGCAATTGGATTATGCAATTTGTGAAGGGAGGAAGCGTCGGTATAAGAGTTAATGATGACATCGGTCATTATTTTCAAACAAAAAAAGGGCTCCGGCAAGGAGATCCATTGTCTCCGATATTGTTTAACATTGTAGCCGATATGTTGGCCATTCTTATCGCTCGTGCGAAGGAAGATGGTCAGATTGGAGGTCTCATTCCTCATTTAGTGGAGGAGGACTATCCATACTACAATATGCGGATGACACGATTTTATTTATGGAACATGATCTAGCGAAGGCGGTTAACATGAAACTCATACTCTGCATATTTGAACAACTTTCTGGCCTCAAAATAAATTTTCATAAGAGTGAAATTTTTTGTTTTGGGAAGGCGAAAGAGGAGGAGGCTCAGTATAAACAAATCTTCGGATGCGAAGCTGGGTCTTTACCTTTTAAATACCTCGGAGTACCAATTCATTATAGGAGATTGCGTAACTCCGAATGGTACCCAGTAGAATGTCGATTCGAAGGCAAACTTGGGTGTTGGAGAGGGAAGCTTCTGTCCTATGGAGACCGGTTAGTTTTGGTTAATGCGGTCCTAACAAGTTTACCGATGTTTATGTTGTCCTTTCTGGAAATACCTAAAGGGGTAAGAAAGAGACTCGATTTTTATAGATCACGATTTTTTTGGCAGAGTGATGAGAACAAAAGAAAGTATAGATTAACTAAGTGGAACATCATTTGTAGACCTAAGGACCAGGGTGGTTTGGGGGTGGAAGTGCTCGAGCTTAAGAACCAATGTTTACTCAGCAAATGGCTGTTTAAATTGTTAAATGAGGAAGGAGTTTGGCAGGAACTCCTACGTAACAAATACCTCTCTAATAAAACTTTAGCTCAAGTTGAAGCACAACCAACAGATTCGCCCTTTTGGAAGGGTCTTATGAGGGTCAAAGAAAGCTTTTTCGCTAAGGGCTACTTTAAAATTGGTAATGGAGAGACCACGAGGTTCTGGAGGACGCTTGGCTAGGTAAATCTCCATTAAAAGATCAATATCCACTCCTTTATAACATTGTGCAACATAAGGATGTTTCGGTGCATCAGGTGTTACACACTGCACCCCCTATGAATTTGAGTTTTAGGAGGGCGCTGACCGGGAATAAATGGGACATGTGGTCTCATTTAGTCGATAGGCTTATGGATATTACTTTGAATGATGTTCCTGACTCATTTCATTGGAGTTTAACTCAGAATGGGATTTTCACTGTTAAGTCGATGTACGAAGACCTAATGAACGGTCATACGAGGTTTTTGCGCTCATATTTATGGAAGCTCAAAATTCCGCTTAAGATTAAAATATTTATGTGGTTCCTTGATAGAAAGGTCTTGCTAACGAAGGATAACCTTGCCAAGCGAAACTGGCATGGTAATAGTAAGTGTGCCTTTTGTGGGTGCAATGAAACTATTGAACATCTCTTTCTTGTTTGCCCGTTTGCAAAACTTGTCTGGCGTGTTGTGTTTTGTACTTACAATATTCCTCCACCCACCAATGTTTCTAATATGTTTGGAAATTGGTTAAATGGAGTGGACAAAAAGACCAAAGATAGGATTCGTATCGGCGTTTCCGCTATTTGTTGGTCTATTTGGAATTGTCGAAATGATATTGTTTTTAACAAGAAGGACACTTTTCATGTATTACAGGTTATTCACAAGGCGGTTCACTGGATACAGTTATGGGTTTTCCTGCTGCCTTCGGACCAACGGGACCTTATGGTGGCTGGGTGCACGAGACTGCTGCGCGTGGCACAGGATTTTTTCTCCCGACATACTTGGCAGCATACTAGTCGGCTTTCGTAGTTCTTCTCTAGTTTGGTCAGTGTCGGTTGAGGCGTGTCTCGATCTTGGTGATTTTGAGATGTAATAACGAATACGATACGTTGAACTATGTAATAATTGGCTGTGTGCATCACTCGATGCAGAGGCTGGGATTAATAAAATTCCCTTTTCTAAAAAAAATAAAAAAAAGCTTAGCTTGGCCAGATTTATCTAGCTGGTTGGAGCTACAGTTGCTAAAAGCAAGGCCTACTCTTTGGAATAAGGCAAATCAAAGTGTTAACTATCTTAGAGTTCCCACGATTGCTCTTTTGCCAATACTTTTGCCAATCGGCTCTCCTCTAGGCTCTATCAGCAAACTTTTCTCGTAGTTGCATGCTAGATTGGCAACAAAAGCTTAGCTTAGTTTGGCCAACAAAATGATTATCCTCATCTAGCATGGCTAGGGGCTTGCCCTTGTCTAGGATCCAAACGCACCCATAGTCTCATTGGTTTTCATGTGAATATGTTGGCCAAAATTTATAAAACACAATACTATGAACATATTGTTCATAACAAAAACCTCATGCTATTATATTCACCTTTCTAATCTTAATGTTTTTGATACATATCGTGGGTCCAAATTGGTAAATTTTGACGGAACATGTTCTAGGAGGACAAGTATCTGCGAACGAATGTAGCACCTTTCAAAGCAAAAAGCCTGAATGTTTGATCTCATGCATATTACTCCTCATACATATACCATGCGGACCCTAAACTGGAGAACCAAATAAATCTACCCATGAATGTCCAAGTTGCACATTTTTCTCTATATTGCGAGGCGGTTAACATAGAACATTCAAAATTAACTCAAATAATTAGTAGGAGAAAAAAAGAATTGAATCTATCCGAGTTTCCTTTGTATAATTTCAAAATAAAATAAAATGGACAACAATATTTAAATTGAAATAAGATAAAGAAATGACCAAGAATATTCCATAAAATTCGTTAAAATCTAAGAATTCAAAACAACATTCATGGGGAAAACTAATTGACGTAATATTTTTAGAAAAAATACATGAATAATTTATGAAGAATCATGATAAATAAATAGAAATATGGTTAATGATGGAAATCACCTTATTAGGTCTCCTTTGATTCATAGGTTAGGAAAAGTGTAGGAATAGGAAACCCATAGGATTGGAATGTCATGTCTAGTTGAATCATTTGGGAAGAGCAATTAGTTGAATGGTAGAATTCCTACGGGATCTAGTACAATGATTTCTATGGGAAAATTCCTATAGGAATCAATCCTACGAATCAAACGCCAATGTAGAAAAAAATCCTATAGGATAAAATCATTCAAAAAATCCTATGAAGTTCCTTTGAATCAAAGGAGCCCAGCCGTCACGAGAGATATGAATTTACCCCATGTATGGAATTGGGTGCATGAAAAATATAGAAAAAACAGAAAAATGCAAAGGCTTACAAGGGAAGAAACACCGAGGCTGGATAGGAGGTTTTGACTAACTTCAGCTACCATTTTATA
>CAMZMU010000109.1:10255620-10572730 GCA_947311845.1 Poa pratensis | reverse complement strand
TTTCATTACACGCATCCCTAAACAAAATTTACATTCTCCAAATTTGAATCCTTTGCATAAACGTAAAAACAATTCAAGTATGAACACTCCCCAGTTGACCATTTCAAAAATTTAAACTACTTTTCAACCTAAAAAATATTTGAATTCCAACAATTGTACGGTTGAACAATTCGAAATTTTAGCCTACAGGACTTTCCATGTGATTTAAAATAATCCCAAATAATGCAAAGTAAAAAATTCAAACATGGCTACAAAAAACATAATTAGAATCCAAATTTCCATATAATTTCGCAAAAAAACTCCAAATAATGCAAACCAAAAAAATTCAACTATACCCACAAAATAAGATGACAAATATACCAAATTTCCATAGGGAAAGGAAAATAAATATGCACGACAAAAATTCAAATTTCAAGTTTCCACGGGCCTTCAAAATTTGCATATTTCGTAGACGCCAAAAGGAACTCAAATATGTTAAACTATACGAAACAGGAATAATTTCCGAAATGCAGACGGTTTATCCACTTCAGCAGTTTTGCAAACGAAAAATTCAAAAAAAAAATTAGCCCACGGGAGCGGCGAAGCCGCGCTTAGTCCCCTAGTAGCCATAAAAGGACGGATGTGCGCCGGACTCCTACCCACGCGCCAGCAAACCGACCGACCGAAACAAACACATTTCGTGTCTATTTGGATCAGCACGTTGGAGTTTCTCTAAGTCAAAACTTCGAATCGACATTTCGTATTTTCCAGAGACATACCAAGGTAGTAGATGCAAAAAGATCTGCTCATATGCACACACACAAACAGGATCTCTAGATTAACTGAGGCAGCAGTCATACAAAAGCTACAAGCACGCTTGAACAGAGGTGCCCCACGCTCGCGCGCTCTCCTAGTCAACGCTGAATTCAACTCATTATTCATTTAGCCACGACTCGTATGCCGCCGCTTCTCCACCCAAACCGGCGACAGCACCGGCGTCGGCCCAAGGCTCACCACATGCTCCTCCTCGGCGTCCACCTCGTCTCTCACGGCATCCACGTCGCCCTTCCCTGCCGCCACAATGTCCTCCACCTCCTCCTCACAGTCGTCATCATCGTCGTCTTCCTCGTCCTCCTCTTCTTTCCCCACCACCCTTATCCTCCACACCTTCACGCTCTTGTCCAGCCCGGCGCTGTACACCACCATGCTCCCCTCCACCTCCCCTGCCTCACCGCCGCCCACCGCCAGGCACCGCACCGGCCCGCGGTGCCCTTCGATCACGGCCAGGCACGTGTGCAAGTCCCCGCCCTTCCCCTCCCGCCTCCACACACGCATCGTGGCGTCCTCCGACCCGCTCACCACCACCCGCCCGCCGCAGCCGGATGCCAGGCAGAACACACGCCAGCCGGTGTCCCTTGAGGAACCCGACGTGCACCGGCCGGCCCGCCGAGGCCTCCTTCTCCCAGATGTTGACGTATCCGTCGGACGAGCCCGCGTAGAGGAAGCACCGGCGGGTGGTGCCGCTGGCAGCATGGCAGAGCGTGAGCGCGTTGACAGGGGACAGCTCGGAGCGGAGCACGATGATGAGTGCGTGCGCGGTGCCGCGTAGACGCGGCGCCACATCTTGACTGTGCCGTCGGCTGAGCCCGTGAAGATGCATCCGTCGGCCTCGTTGACGAGCATGGCGTTGATGGGCCCGTCGTGGGCGACGAAGGAGTCGACGCAGCTGCCGTCGGAGAGCTTCCACGCCTTGACGGTGTGGTCGTGCGACGCGGTGTAGAGGAGCCCCGCGACGGCGTGGAGCACGAGGCAGGAGACGGTGTCGCGGTGGTGGTGCGGGCGCTTCTTGGCGAAGGAGAGGAGGCCGCCCTTCGCCGGCAGCGTGGCGGCCTTCTTGGCGCGGATGTGGTCGCACACGGCGGCGGCGCACACCGTCCACACGCGGACGTGGTGGTCGCGGCTGTGGGAGGTGACGAGCGTGCCGCCGCACGCGGCGAGGGCGGGGACGCGGCCGCGGCCCACGTCGAGGTAGCCGCGGTTGAAGCACCCGGGCGCCGCCCACGCGCGGACGCGGCCGCTGTCGGACGCCGTGAACAGCACGCCCCTCGCCACGGCGAGCGCGTGCACGTCACCGTCCAGACGGTGCAGCGCCGCGAGGCAGTGGTAGATCGCCGCGGCCGAGGGCGGGAACCGCATCCTGCCGTGCAGCGGCGACTGCACCCACGGCGAGCACCCGCCGCGCCGCCGCCTCCTCCTCCTCCGACCCCATCATCGTCGGCAATTCCGCGCCGGGAACCGACGACATGCTCATCCGCGCCGGCTCCGCGGCCTCGCGCGCGGGGGACCGCCCTCCTCCTCCGCGCGCATAGTGGTGCACGGGCGTCTGCGCCGCCGCCGCTGCGCCTTCCGGTCCTCCTCGAAGAAGCTAAGCTCTTGCGCCGCCCAAAATCCATCACCTTCTTCCCCGCAAGCCACTCCCCCCAAGTCCACTCTCTACGACGGTCGAATTGAACTCACCAGCTAGCAATGGTGCAATGCTGTCGCGCTAGCTCGTCGACGACGCTGCTGCCTCCTACCCACCACCACCACTGCGCACTACCTCGCCACTTTTATGAGTATCAGCACGTACGTATAAACCAAGATCCCGCGCGCGCGTATGAAAAATCTATCGTTCCATGGATCATATAAGCGTACCACGGCCGCGGCACCATAACTCGCGTCGGAGTTAAGGAGCTCAGTAATGGCGGCTACGTACGTACGTAGGCCGTGGGATTATCGGAAGATTTACGTGCACGTGCTCACGTACTCGCGCCGGAGATGAATTGCTTTGGCTTGGCAATATTGCCAATTGGCGCCTTCAAGGCTTTTGAACTCCAACAGCCGAGCGGGAAGGTTCCCAGTATGATCCGACGGCTATTACCGAAACCTTCGTCACCATCCAACGGCGGCTACTTAAGTGAGGTGGTACATACAACGGGGCAAGAGATGGTTAGGGTGGAGACTAGCCTAGAGCTGCTGTCTGCTGAGTATGGGCCATTGACGTGCAGAGCACGCTGAACATCTATCATTGTAGGTGAAGAAAACATAAAACTAACTTTAGACACGTTAACTTCAGCTCAAAATGACCATGTTTTGAAAATGGGAGCGAGCTCAATCGAGCGAGAACACTCAGATGACAATCACCTAATCCCACTTGCAACTCATATGTAAGTTGTAACTGACAAAATCTTAGTTGCAAACTATATGCAACTCACGTGTAATAGAAAATTCCGTTGCAACTCATGTGTAACCTATTTGCAGTTGGGAAAAATTTAGTTGCAACTCATGCGCAACCCACCTGCAACTTGCAACCTATGTGTCCATCCATGTGTAACTGGCCAAATTTTCAGTTGCAACACATATACAACTCACATACTGCACGAACCATGATGTATATCTGACGGTTATAAATTTGAGTGAGTCCTAACTTAATTCTCCCTCAAGTGACACTAGTAGGAAACAGCTCATCCGTTTGGCCCATTTGTCCCGGCCATAATTAGAACCGGGACTAATGGGGCCATTAGTCCCGGTTCGAACGGCCGGGGTGCCCGTGAGCATTGGTCCGGTTCGTTAGGAACATTTGGTCCCGGTTCGTGTTATGAACCGGGACTAAAGGGTGGCCGCGACCCTTTAGTCCCGGTTCATAACACAAACCGGGACCAAAGATTCCCCTATACCATCTTCCACCCCCGGCTCCTCTCCATTTCTCCTTGCTCGAAACTTCACCATTTTTCTCCTACATTTCCTCTCCCTCACTCAAGTTAATCCCCATTTTTTTTCACCATTTGTGAAGATTGAAGGCACCCCATCTATTCAAGGGTTAGCAACTTCATCCTTTCTTTCGGCGTTGCTACTTTAGCTCATTTCATTACTAGTTTAGCTCATTTCATTTTTGTAGTGCTAGCTAGGTGTTTGATGAAATGCCTAAGTTAGGGAGTTCATTTTTTAATATGCATTTTGAGCTCAAATTAATTTATGATTTGTGGGTTTTAGTGTCGACTCGTCCCCGTCCTCACCGCCGTCGATAGCCCGCGCCATCCCGTGACCGGCACCACCTCGGTGAGCCTCTTTTTTTCTTTTATTTTAAAGAAAAATTACTTGTATGATTTAAATGCATAGTTATTTCTTGTATAATTTTCTTATGTTTTTTTATATGTATAGTGTCATGGTTTTGATATCCGCCCCGTCGGCCCTCGTCCGGTCTATGATTCGGATGTGGTATATTTTTATAACTATTTGTTTCATTTCGTGTTTATAACAATTATACCTACCAACTTGACATACACGCTTTTATCTAGGAGGTAGTTGAACCGGAAATTCCAACCGACCCTATTGTCGAGTTTTTGTAAAAGAAAACAATCATTTGAAAGCAAAATTGAAAAGAAGTGAAGATCTTCGTCTTCAATGTGTAGAAGAGAAGATGAAATTGGAGTTCAAGCTTGCCGACATCGTCGATGAACACGAGTTCAAGCTTGCCGACATCGTCGATGCTCACGAGATCAAGATGGATGCAATGCGCTTGAAGATTAAAAAGATTAGAAAATATGCCATTAGTCAAGAGGCTTGGTATCATTATGCTGTTGGTTCAATAATTACCTTAGTTGCGATTTTGATCGCATTTGTGTTGGATTTAAATTCTTTAGATAGTTGTATGTTAGTTTCAATTAATGTATGTTTTATGAGAACTATGTATTACATTTGGGCACTACTCTACTTTGGTTTTAATGTGATGAACTTGTATTAATTAATTTGGTCACTATTATATATTCATGATGTAGTGTAATGGTTTTTGATATATTTATATAATGCAGAAACCGGCAATGGATGTACGTGACCGACGCTGTCCCACTATATTAAGCATGCATAGTTTTCTCCGTGTGGCTGAGAAAAACAAGCCGTCGAATGGTTTTATTTCTTTTCCATGTAGTGTTTGCAAGAATACGCAGGATTACTCTATCTCAAAAACCATTCACGTCCACCTGTTGCAGTCCGGTTTCATGTCCGGTTATATTGTTGGACCAAGCATGGAGAAAGAGAGGTTATAATGGAAGAAAATGAAGAAGAAGATAATGACAACTATCCTACGTTCACTGATGACGGTGATACTACAATGAGGGAAGACGAAGCTGAAGAAGAGCCCATTGTTGATGAGCCCGATGATGATTTTGGTCGGGCCATTCTTGATGCACAGATAAACAGCGGAAGTGAAAACGAGAGGTTGAAGTTGGAGAGCATGTTAGAGGATCACAAAAAATTGTTGTACCAACTTGCGAAGATGGCCAGCAAAAGCTTGGTACCACACTGGAATTGCTGCAATGGAAGGCAGAGAATGGTACATCTGACAGGAGATTTGAAAATTTGCTGAAATAATAAAGAAGATGCTTCCAAGGGATAACGTATTACCCCCTAGTACGTACGAAGCAAAGAAGGTTGTCTGCCCTCTATGATTAGAGGTGCAGAAGATACATACATGCATCAATGACTGCATCCTCTACCGCGGTGAGAAGTACGAGAATTTGAATGCATGCCCGGTATGCGGTGCATTGCGGTATAAGATAAGCGAGATGACCCTGGTGATGTTGAGGGCGAGCCGTGCCCAGGAAGAGGGTTCCTGCAAGGTGATGTGGTATGCTCCTATAATACCACGGTTGAAACGTTTGTTCCAAAACAAAGAGCATGCAAAGTTGTTACGATGGCACAAAGAAGACCGTAAGAAAGACCTGATGCTGAGACACCCTGATGGGTCGCAGTGGAGAAAAATCAACAGGGAGTTCCGACATTTGCAGCTGACGCAAGGAACTTAAGATTTGGTCTAAGTACAGATGGCTTTAATCCTTTCGGGGAGCTGAGCTCCAGTCATAGCACCTGGCGTGTGACTCTATGTATCTATAACCTTCCTCATTGGTTGTGCACGAAGCGGAAGTTCATTATGATGCCAGTGCTCATCCAAGGTCCGAAGCAACCCCGGCAACGACATTGATGTGTACCTGAGGCCAT
The DNA here is from genome assembly GCA_947311845.1 of Poa pratensis. Taxonomy (NCBI): domain Eukaryota; kingdom Viridiplantae; phylum Streptophyta; class Magnoliopsida; order Poales; family Poaceae; genus Poa; species Poa pratensis. The sequence goes on along the minus strand of CAMZMU010000109.1, from coordinate 10,566,715 downwards.
TGGTTGAAGAACTTTTACAGTTGTGGCATGACGAAGGTACTGTGTGGGATGAGCACGAACAAAAGGAATTTGACCTACGAGCGTTGTTGTTTGTAACCATCAATGATTGGCCTGCTCTTAGTAACATTTCAGGACAGTCAAACAAGGGATACAATGCATGCACGCACTGTTTAGATAAGACTGAAAGTATATATCGACGTGATGCACGTGACGAAAAATCTTTGCGTGAACCTGCTAAGCTTCTTGGGCGTGTATGGAAGACGAAAGATACACCGGATTCACGGCTGAACCATCAACATATGCACGAACGAGACGACCACCTTAATCCAGAGAAGTATCAAGGTCCTGCCATACGCTCTTACCAGAAGAAGAAGGAGATCTTTTTGAAGTCCTGAGCAGTATCAAGGTTCCGTCTGGCTTCTCGTCGAATGTAAAGGGAATAATAAACATGGAAGAGAAAAAGTTTCAAAACCTAAAGTCTCATGACTGCCACGTGATTATGACACAATTACTTCCGGTTGCATTGAGGGGGCTTCTACCGGAAAATGTTCGAGTAACCCATTGTGAAGCTATGTGCATTTCTCAATGCAATTTCTCAGAAGGTGATCAATTCATTAACTCTACCAAGTTTACAGAAGGATGTGGTCAATGTCTTGTCAGCTTCGAGTTGTGTTCCCACCATCCTTCTTCAATATTATGACGCACCCATAGTTCACCTAGTCGAAGAGATTAACGTTCTCGGTCCTGTATTTTACACAACATGTTCCCCTTTGAGAGTTCATGGCAGTCTTAAAGAAATACGTTCATAACCGTGCTAGGCCGGAAGGAAGCATCTCCAAGGGCTATGGAACAGAGGAGGTCATTGAGTTTTTTGTTGACTTTATTCCTGACCTTAAGCGATCGGTGTTCCTCAATCGCGCCATGAGGGGAGACTGCGTGGAAAAAGCACGCTAGGAAAGAAAGCAATAATATGTAAGGACTGGGATTCTTTCAATCAAGCACACTACACAGTTCTACATAATTCCAGCTTGGTGGCTCCGTATATCAAGGACCACATGAATAGTTTACGCTCTAAATGCCCGGTGCAGCCTGAAAAATGTATTGAAAGAGAACACATGAAGACTTTCAGCGGGTGGTTGTAAAACACGTCTCATTAATGACAACACTGTTGAAGAACAGCTATACTTGTTGGCCAAAGCACCATCTTCGACTATATTGACTTTTCAAGTGTACGAGATAAATGGGAATACATTTTACACGCCGACCAAGATAAAAGAGCACCAACCAAAACAGTGGTGTCCGCTTTGATGCAACAAACAACAATGGGAAAAAGGACACATATTATGGTTACATAGAGCAGATATGGGAACTTGACTATGGACCTTCTTTCAAGGTACCTTTGTTCTGGTGCAAATGGTTCAACCTGGAAGGCGGGTAAATGTAGACCCAAAGTACGGAATGACTACAGTGGATCTCAAGAATCTTGGGTACGACACCGAACCATTCGTCCTAGCCAATGACGTGGCTCAGGTTTTCTATGTGAAGGACATGTCTTCCAGACCGAAAAAAAGAAAAGATAAGCAAGCGAATACATCATACGATGAGCCAAAGCGCCACATAGTTCTTTCAGGAAAAAGAAACATCGTGGGAGTGGAGGACAAGACAGACATGTCAGAAGATTACAATAAGTTTGATGAAATTCGGCCTTCGCAGTGAAAACTGACCCAAGCATCATGTTAAATGATGAAGATTGTCCATGGCTACGGCGCAATCAGAAGAAAGTGACACGCTGAAAGAAGAAGAAGATTGTTGGTGAAAACTGACCCAAGCATCGTGTTAAATGATGAAGATTGTCCATGGCTACGGTGGTAATGTGTAATAATGTATTAAACCTTTTATGTAACTGTGTTCTGAAAAAGTTGGAACAAAACACACGGTTTCCCCTGCATACAGCCCGACGGTGGCTCCTGAGTGCCCGCATATCAAATGCACCGTCGGATGTATGCAGGGGAATCCGATGATTTGTATTCGGTCGATGAATTGAATGATTTTGTAGATAGAACAAAACACACGGTTTCCCCTGCATACAGCCCAACGGTGGCTCGTGAGTGCCCGCATATCAAATGCACCGTTGAACGTTGATGGCCCTTGACGTAGTTACCTGCGTCAAAAGAATATGGGTTAGGTTGAGACTCCAAGTGCAGGAGTGTGTAGTATAGGAAAGACGGTTTTCCCATGAGGGGTGACTCGAGGGTTTAATATCGAAATCTCGGGGAATCAGTAGTGAAAGATTTATCTTCTTATCCTTCTCTTGAAAACCTACAAACAAAGTAAATTGTTTTGGCACTCAACCTCACCAAGTGGTTGTCAAGCACAAGGTGTGAGAATGATATCAAAATAAAATGAATGCAAAACAATAAATAAATATGCAATGATGATAAATAAATATGCAAGGATGGTGGAAACAATGATGGATGATATTTTCGGGTTTTGTATTATGAATGCAAGATGTAAAAGTGTTTTTGTATTTTCGGATTTTTAAATGACAGAAAATGTAAAGTGGATAAAAGTTGTTGGAAAGGTGTTTCTTATGATTAAAAATGGACCGGGGTTTATGGTTTCACAAATGCACTCTCTCTTTAATAAAGTGGTAGACAATGGGACACTAGAATTAACATATGAGATTGCAACAAAAGGTTTCATGACAAGTTACTAATTATATGGGCATCACGTCCTAACATAGAGATCTTTTGTATATTAATCTCTCTTATACTCCACCAAGATGCGAACTAAATCATAACACCTTAGTAATTAAGATAAATCAGAGCATAGCATTAAGTATCATGACATGAAGTTAAAATAAGAACATGCTAGATCTAGTCATGGAGTAGTGGCAATGGTCACACCCACATCTCCGGTAGCAAGATATTTTTCTTTATCCTAGTGAGGCAACAAAGTAAGGTAAAAACCCAAGTGGATCGCGAAACTTTCTCTCACGTTCACCGCACTAGCCACCCCCGTTACTCCAACTAATGCACACGTTCCCCCTCACACGCTCTCATACACATGCTTGATCAAAACAAGTAAACAAGAACGGGGTACATAATATGCATCTACTTTCATAACTGAAACAAAACTATTGCAATCTCAAACATATATTAACTCATAAAAAGATCCACCACAAAGGTATTACATAGATGACCGTAATCATGTTCAGTAGCGCATACGGTACTATTTAGTGAAGCTCAAGAGAGGAGAGATACATAAGTTACTTCCACAAACCCATAGTCCAGGGGTGGACTACTCCCTCTTCATCACGGAGACGGTGGAGAAGTCGTTGGAGAAGATGGAGACCACGCCGGCAGCGCCCGCCGGAGTTTCCCCCTCCAATCTGCAACTCCAGGTCTCTGTTTCGTGGTTTCTGTGTTTCTGCGGCGCTCCTTTCCGAAGTGCGTCGGGGACTATTTTTATAGTCGTTTTTAGGTCAAGACGGAGGCTCGGGAAAAAAAGATCGACGGTGATACGTCTCAAACGTATCTATAATTTTTGATGTTCCATGCATATTTTATATCAATTGCCACATGTTTTATATGCACTTTATATCATATTATGACATTTATTGGACTAACCTATTAACAAGATGCCACAGTGCCAGTTTCTGTTTATTATGTCTGTGCATTGCAGAAAAGGTCCAAAATTGAAAGTGCTCAGAAAAATCTGAAAAAATTACAGAAATTCTATTTGCCAGAAGACTCCGGGAGCCAGAAGGACAAGTCCAGGGGAGGCCCACAGCCACCACACGCACCCAGGGCGCAGTTGGGCCTTGCCGCGCCCGGGGTGGTGTCGTCTCCTCGTGTACCGTCTCGCGACGCCCTTTCGCCTACTTATTCCGCCCGACGCGAAAACCCTAACGGCCTGGACGATTTCTCCAAAAAGTTCCAGAGCTCCGCCGCCATCCGAAACCCTAATTCGGGGGACAGAAGTCTCTGTTTCGGCACCTTGCCGGGACGGGGAATTGCCCCCGGAGCCATCTCCATCGACGCCACCGCCATCTTCATCGCCGTTGCTGCCTCCCATGATGAGGAGGGAGTAGTTCTCCCCGGGCTGAGGGCTCTACCGGTAGCTATGTGGTTTATCTCTCTCTCCCATGGTGTGATCTTTATGTGATCATGAGCTTTGTAATCTAGTTGAATCCATAGATGTTACTCTTCATTATCTTATATGCTACTCAAGTGGTTTTATTAATGTAATCTCCGGAGTCACCTTTGTCCCACGGTGCGAAGTTGACAGTGTGCGCCCCGTGTGTGGCTCTTAGGCTAAAGATAACAGGAATACTTATCATGAGTTATTATTTGCGTTGGATGTCTCTATGAAATTGCGGTGTTTGTCTAGTACTATTTAGGGCGCTCAAGTTGACAGTGTGGGGTTCTAGATGGGAATGCGACTTTAAGGTGTGCTTTTATAGCCCTACGCAGTGGATTGGTGTTCGTTATCCAACGAGAGAATAACTCAGAGTAGCATAGTGAAGAGGAAATATCTATGTATTCAATTATATTATTATTGTTGAGAGTGTCCACTAGTGAAAGTATGATCCCTAGGCCTTGTTTCTAAGCATTGAAACACCGTTTACAACCAGTTCTGCTACATGTTTGCTTGCTGCCATTTTTATTTCAGATTGCAATTACCACTTATAATCATCCATATTACTTGTATTTTAATATCTCTTCGCCGAACTAGTGCACCTATACACCTGACAAGTGTATTGGGTGTGTGGGGACACAAGAGACTTCTTGTATCTTAATTGCAGGGTTGCTTGAGAGGGATATCTTTGACCTCTACCTCCCTGAGTTCGATAAACCTTGGGTGATTCACTTAAGGGAAACTTGCTGCTGTTCTACAAACCTCTGCACTTGGAGGCCCAACACTGTCTACAAGAATAGAAGCGTGCGTAGACATCAAGCTATTTTCTGGCGCCGTTGCCGGGGAGGTAAGGTAAAAGGTACTCACATCCTCCAGCTACTTAGCTATTTTCTAGCACTGTTGCTGACGTGTGAGTGCTCGAAGGTATTTCCTTTAGATTCTGCAATTATATCTTTTTGTTTCTTGTTTTTATTTCACTAGTTAGGCTTAATGGAAAACAACAAAAAAATTAGAGAGCTTTATGAAATTTATCTTGAGTTAGGACATGATGCTTTTGAAGAGAAAATTAAAAAACCTATGGAAATTTTTTGCATATAGTAGCAATGTTATTAATAAATTCTTTGAACACCATTATTGCTAATGCTATGGAAAAGTCTAAGCTTGGGGAAGCTGGTTTTGATGAATATGATATTTTTAGTCCCCCAAGTTTTGAGGAGAAAATTTTCTTTGATGATACTTTGCCTCCAATTTATGATGATTATAATGATAGTGGTATTTTGGTGCCACCTACTATGGAGGATAAAGTTTATTATGATTATACTATGCCTGCAATTTATGATGATTACAATGATGGTTGTGATAGTTTTACTCCCACTATTACTAATAAAATTGATTATGCTTATGTGGAGAGTAATGATACTTTTGCATGTGGATCATGATAAGAATGCTTTATGTGATAGCTATATTGTTAATTTGTTCATGATGCCACTGAAAATTATTTTGAGAGAGGAAAATATGGTTGTAGAAATCTTCATGTTACTAAAACCTCTCTTTATGAAAGGTTTTGAGCTTTCTCTTGATTTGCTTTTATTTGATGGTACTTTAAAACCTACTGGTCATTATGAGAGAGGGAGACACGGTTTCATATATCACAATAATATTAAGTCTCCTCTCTTTATGTTGAAATTTTGAAGTTGCACTTGTTTTGCCTTCCTATGCTAGTCACTTTGTGCTTTATTGATTTATTTTCTTACAAGATTCCTTTGCATAGGAAGTGGGTTAGACTTAAATGTGTTTGATATTTGCTTCTTGATGCTCTTTCATATTCAACTCTTATACATATGAGAGCATCATCAAAATTATCATGCCTAGCTAAAAGGCTTTAAAGAAAAGCGCTTATGGGAGGCAACCCATTATTTTTATTTCTGCAATTTTTCTTTTATTTGAGTCAAGGGTGTTTACTTCTGTAGCAACTCCTTTGTATCTTTATTTTCTCATTGTTGTGCCAAGAGTAGCCTCTAATGTTAAGATGATGCTAATTTTGATTGCTGCGCAGAAACAGATTTTTGCTGTTCACTGTACGAAATTCCTAAAATCACCAGATTGTTAATTAAATCTGAAATTTTTGTGCGTAATCTTTATGAATGTCTGAATCTTTCATTAGTTCAAGTTTTTCGATCTGAGCGTCGTAAGTGCCTCGAAAAAATTCGTCTTTGCGGACTGTTCTGTTTTAGACAGATTATGCCTTTTTATTTTGCATTCTCTCTTTTACTAGTGTTGAGTGAAATTCTTTTTTGGGTGGAAGAGCTTCACATAACATCAGTGGCAGTAGCTAATGTTTAAAGTAACAAGTCATATTGCGTCTTTATAGAACATGTGAGTTTTTGATTGCACTAACCCTCTAATGAGATTTGCTTTGAGTTTGGTGTGACGGAAGTTTTCAAGGGTCAAGAGAGAAGGATGATATAATAGGATCAAGAAGAGTGAAGAGCTTAAGCTTGGGGAGGCTCCCATGGATCTCCCCAGCATATTTCAAGAAGACTCAAGCGTCTAAGCTTGGGGATGCCCAAGGCATCCCCTTCTTCATCGGCAAAATTATCAGGTCATCTCTAGTGAAACTATATTTTAATTCTTTCACATCATATGTGCTTTTCTTGGAGCGTCTGTGTGCTTTTATTTTCAGTATTGTACTTTTATTTTCAATAAAGCTTGACTGGACAGCATTCTTGATTGGGAGAGAGACACGCTCCGCTTTTTCATGAGAATACTCCTATTCTTCACTTATATTTGTTGAGTATTCATATCTAGCGCTGTTCAGCTTTTAGCTCTTGTTTTCATGTATCTCTTGTCAGAGCTATTAGCTTTCTTTTGTAGAAAGTACTCTCTTGCTTCACTTATATTTGTTTGGAGAGTTGATTAAATAAATTGATTGGTGTTTGGTTGGTTCAGAAAATGTTGCATGTGGTAATTGGTATAAGGAAAAACTTGCTTAATCTTGTAGATCACTAAGGATAACTTGATGCTTGTCAATTGTTTTGAGTTAACAAGTAGATCATGATTAAATTTGTGCATCACATGAGTTAAGCCTATTAGTGAAGAACTACCGTAAAGCTTGTTGAAAATTTGGTTTGCATCGGTGGTATCTCTAAGGTCTAGATATTTTCTAATAACAGGGTTTGGTTAACAAGGAAGACGGTATGAAGTCTTATAACGTTTGCAATATGTTTGTCATATAAAACTTGGTGTACGGGTTGATATTCTTGTTTGCTTACATAAACCTTGCTAGCCTAAACTCTGTACTGAGAGGGAATGCTTCTCGTGCATCCAAATCCTTGAGCCAAAATCCATGCCATTTGTGTCCACCATAACTACCTATATGTGGTATTTCCTTGCCACTCCAAGTAAATTTTTCATGTGCTACCTTTAAATTATTCAAAATGTTATTATTCCCTTTTGTGTCAATGTTTACTAGCTCATGAGGAATTAGTGTGGTTATTCTTTATTCTATTTGTCAAATGGACTTTTACACCTGGACTAGTGGCATATACATCCGCTTATCCAATAATTGCAAAAAGAGCTGGCAACGGGGTGCCCAGTCCCAATTAATTACAACTTTAACCATTAATTCTCTTCACACTTTTGCCCTGATTCATCAGTAAGCAATGACAAACAGTGAAATACCTGCATGTGTGTAAACCAAAGAGAAAGAGGGATGATCTGCCTTGCTGGTAGAAATAACGTCCTTCATGGGAGCCGCTCTTAAAAGTCCGTTTGACAGGTAGAATACTGTTCTCACCCGCTACCATTCGTTGACAATTAACAAACACCTCTCAAAAATAGATACTCCTCCATGGTATGTGATTGATGGAAGGCACCCGAGGATTCGGTTAGCCATGGCTTGTGTTAGCAAGGTTGGGAGGAGTATCAAATATTTTATGCAATCTCTATATGCTTTCAAAAACCTAAAAGCTCTAGCACATGACTTAATCCCTGCTTCCCTCTGCGAAGGGCCTTTCTTTTACTTTTATGTTGAGTCAGTTTTCCTATTCTTTCTGTCTTCCACAAGCAAACACTAGTGTCAACTTTGTTACAACATGCGTTATATGCACGTATTGGACTTGTTATACTACTTTGTGTTGACGATATCCATGAGATAAATATGTTGAAAGTTGAAGCAAATGCTGAAACTTAATTCTTCCTTTGTGTTGATTAAATACCTTTTATTAGAAACTATTGCTTTATGAGTTAACACTTATGCAAAACTGTTTGATGCTTGTCTCGAAAGTACTATTCATGAAAACGTTTAGCTTGTGTGATTCATTGTTTACTCATTATCTATTTGGTAGCAAATTATAGACCATTGACTTGGATCACTTCATTCATTTACATGTGCCTTGCAATATTATATGATCAAGATTATGATGGTAGCATGTCACCTCAAAAATTATTTTGTTTTTATCGTTTACCTACTCGAGGACGAGTAGGAACTAAGCTTGGGGATGCTGATACGTCTCAAACGTATCTATAATTTTTGATGTTCCATGCATGTTTTATATCAATTGCCACATGTTTTATATGCACTTTATATCATATTATGACATTTATTGGACTAACCTATTAACAAGATGCCACAGTGCCAGTTTCTGTTTATTATGTCTGTGCATTGCAGAAAAGGTCCAAAATTGAAAGTGCTCAGAAAAATCTGAAAAAATTACAGAAATTCTATTTCGCCAGAAGACTCCGGGAGCCAGAAGGACAAGTCCAGGGGAGGCCCACAGCCACCACACGCACCCAGGGCGCGGTTGGGCCTTGCCCGGCGCCCTGGGGTGGTGTCGTCTCCTCGTGTACCGTCTCGCGACGCCCTTTCACCACTTATTCCCCCCGACGCGAAAACCCTAACGGCCTGGACGATTTCTCCAAAAAAGTTCCAGAGCTCCGCCGCCATCCGAAACCCTAATTCGGGGGACAGAAGTCTCTGTTTCGGCACCTTGCCGGGACGGGGAATTGCCCCCGGAGCCATTTCCATCGACGCCACCGCCATCTTCATCGTCGTTGCTGCCTCCCATGATGAGGAGGGAGTAGTTCTCCCCGAGGCTGAGGGCTCTACCGGTAGCTATGTGGTTTATCTCTCTCTCCCATGGTGTGATCTTTATGTGATCATGAGCTTTTAATGTAGTTGAATCCATAGATGTACTCTTCATTATCTTATATGCTACTCAAGTGGTTTTATTAATGTAATCTCCGGAGTCACCTTTGTCCCACGGTGCGAAGTTGACAGTGTGCGCCCCGTGTGTGGCTCTTAGGCTAAAGATAACAGGAATACTTATCATGAGTTATTATTTGCGTTGGATGTCTCTATGAAATTGCGGTGTTTGTCTAGTACCTTCTAGGGCGCTCAAGTTGACAGTGTGGGGTTAACTAGACATGGGAATGCGACTTTAAGGTGTGCTTTTATAGCCCTACGCGGTGGATTGGTGTTCGTTATCCAACGAGAGAATAACTCAGAGTAGCATAGTGAAGAGGAAATATCTATGTATTCAATTATATTATTATTGTTGAGAGTGTCCACTAGTGAAAGTATGATCCCTAGGCCTTGTTTCTAAGCATTGAAACACCGTTTACAACCAGTTCTGCTACATGTTTGCTTGCTGCCATTTTTATTTCAGATTGCAATTACCACTTATAATCATCCATATTACTTGTATTTTAATATCTCTTCGCCGAACTAGTGCACCTATACACCTGACAAGTGTATTGGGTGTGTTGGGGACACAAGAGACTTCTTGTATCTTAATTGCAGGGTTGCTTGAGAGGGATATCTTTGACCTCTACCTCCCTGAGTTCGATAAACCTTGGGTGATTCACTTAAGGGAAACTTGCTGCTGTTCTACAAACCTCTGCACTTGGAGGCCCAACACTGTCTACAAGAATAGAAGCGTGCGTAGACATCAGACGGCAACGGAGCCACGAGGCCCAGATGATGGGTCCCACGTGGCCAAGGAATCTGGCCGCGTGGGCCCACTCATCTTGGCCCTCGGGCCTCCGCTTGTTCGCTTCCTTCGCTCCCACCTTTGTTCCTTCCAAAAACTGATGCTCGTAAATTTCCAGGTCATTTGACGTCGTTTGGGTCCCTGAAACATCAAAATATAGAAAATAGGGTTTTCTGCCTGTGCAGGGTTAATTCCAGAAAAATAGGGAAACAATGAATATTCCCAAAATCAATATAAAACAATGATATAACCCTTATATGATGCAAATATGATTGAAATATAAGTAATATAATGCAAAGTTCATGTATGCATTTTACATGCATCAACATCCCCAAGCTTAACCTATACTCGTCCTCGAGTATGAAGGTGATAAAACTAACATGGACTTTGCAATTTAATACTATCAAAGGATATCAAAGATGATTACTATTGCTACATAGAGTCAAATGATTCATTCTTCAAAGGAGTAGCAATATACAAGATAGATTATGAAGTGATATCAAATATTCAATGTAAGGATGTTCAATGATAATTCACAAAGTGTAACATAGAAGAAAGTACTATGGACCAAATGTATGCATAATAAAAGTAAAAACATCCTATAATGGTCATAGAGTATTCTTGTAAATCTGAATATAAAAGGTGGACACTTTGGAAAGATATATAAATGAGTAGAGGTAAAACATGAATAAGTTTCATCTAACTTCCAAATGCTTCTACTTAAGTTAATGTTTGCAATGTGGTATTGGTGTCAAGCTCTCATTACCCCTATCATAGCATCTTGAATGGTTAAAGTTTAAAGTGAAAGCAAATATGAGTAGTATGCTTGACAAAGTATGGGTTGAATGTCTCATGCCCCGTGAATACGAGTACCTACACCACGGTGTTACTCAACTTGGGACAAAAAGCAAGTTCAAGTTAAGGTCATTGTAAGTAATATAATAGCGTCATCAAGAGCGTCAACTGGGGTACCTCTTGTCCAGGACATGGAACAAGCCCATGTCAAAATGACAAGACAAACAAACAAAATGAACAATCTCCACACCCTTTTATTTACTATTGGTATAGCTTTTTATTGTGGGTGCATCACTGAAGGTTCACCATAGCATGTAAGTAAATTTCCACCATGAATGATGCATGGCTTAGATTAGCGGCCCAGGCGTCTCTCTAGCCATTTATACAAACTCATTAAACTCACTAAGTTTCCACATTTATTTGGCACCATGATAAGCATCCATAAACAAAAGTACATGATATCAACAAAATATAAAGAGCACGTTGAAAGCTTGCCATGTGACAGCACATATGAGCTAACTCCCAACCAAGACTCTTGTCAAGCTCACAACTTCATAATTTTAATCACAATGGTCATGTTTATTAAGTGCAATAAAAGTAAGGTGTGCATCAAGTTCGTGAGAGCTCTTTAACCAACTTTTCCCATAACAATCAATAACATAAGCATTTTAATTCAGAAGTATAGATAACAAAATAACATGATAAACATACTCGGAATAGCATAAAGCTAATAGGTAGATATGGTGGACTCACTGGAAAAACTTTGGTTGAAGGTGTTGGAAAACAAGTTTTTACTTGTTGGAATTTTTGGGCTAGCAAGAGGGAGAAAGTTGACCGTCTAAATGCATGCATAAGTGTCCATAGAACTAACCAATCCATGTTAAACAAAGTAAAGTAACATTCAGCATCAAAACATGAATAAAGATAGCTCTTGATAAAACACTTGCAAATTAATATTCATTAAAAGCATATGAATCATGCAACTATATGTATCTTTTTGAATCAACTCAAACATCCCTTTCCCAATCTTTTTAATAGCATCCAACTTAATTCAACCCAAATTTCCAGTAGCTCTCTCATATATAAATGATAGTGTGGTCTCAAGACAAACAAAAATCAAACCGAAATAAAAAGCAAATAAAAGACGCTCCAAGTTTATGCGATAAAGTGCATTGATCGAAAAACAGAAGTTAGACGTGTGCAAACCGAGAGTGTGTTGGTCCAGTGGGGTTGTCTTCACATCCCCAAGCTTATGGTCTTCACCATCCTTGGATAGCTCTTGGTGCATCTCCTCTAATCCCTGTGAAAAAACTTCAAAACACCGTTTCTCCCATTTCTTTTCTGTGGGGCGACATTAGTAGTGATAGACAAACGAATTGCTTGCTGCATAAAATCCTTAAACAAAAATTCATATGAATGTCCAGAAAGTGTATAATGTTGTATGCCTACTTATAAACTCAATTGGATCAAAAAGATTCAAGTTAAAAGTTCAAAGAATGCATCAAACAAAATGGGACAGAATCTGTCCAGAAAAACAGCAGCAGCAAAACGTATTTTTCTACCCTACTTAAATATGTCGAAAAATTCTGAAAAAATTCATGCTTACAGAGGATGAAAATTGCAACTACAGTTAAATATCAGCTCATTCGGAGTTACAGAATAGGAATAGAAATCATACCGTGCACAGATTCGTGCTGGAATAAAATCTCCGAATGCAAATAGCAACTTTTTCAAGCCAAAATAGGTAAAACTTGGCACTTTATTAAAAATTCCAGAAACAAAACTAAAACTAAGTCTCTTGTTACAGCAAGAGGACACAAAGAAAATCAAAAATAAAAACAACCGGGTTGCCTCCCGTAAAGCGCTTTCTTTATAGCCATGTAGCTAGGCTTCTTACTTGATATTTATTGTGGACGAAGCTCATGAGGGAGCTTGAACTTTGATGTGTCCCTCTTCCTTGGAAGTGTTCATGCATAATACCAGGATCCCATGGTGTTCTCAAACCAATCAAAATAATAGTCAAGTTGAACCTAGTTGAGAGAAAAACAAAACACAAAAGTAATAACAACGAAGTCTAACTTTCTTTCTATGCATTGGCATTTTGTATGTGAATGAATCAGAATAGATAAGTTTTCCAATGCATATTAACAGTAGTACTTGCAGCTATAATTATTAGTAACATAAAGAGGGTTCTTATCACCTCCTTTTCATAATAGTTGCAAGTAGTAGAAATAAATTCAACCATATAACCACAAGAATCATTCAATTAGATAATATAGGCACATAAAGAGGATCATTAAATTTATTTTGGAATTCATTAGCATGCTTCCCTCTTTCAAAATAGTTATTAAGATCAATATCAAATTTAATATCATTGCTGCAAAAATATTTGGAACTAAAGATAATTGCAAACCACATAAGTATTTCTCAACATAAGCAAATTTCTCCTCTATGGTGATTAGGAGAGTTCAAAAACAAAGTAGGACTCTCATGAGTAAGAGCACTATCACAAACAGCAAGTATATCATTTTTATCCTCGCATAAATTAGTAACAACTAAACATAGAGGATTATCAATAAGCATAGGACCATCATCTAAAGCATTATCATATAGCATATTTAAGCAACACTCCTCATTATTATCATAACTTCACTAGTAGCATTATAAAAAGTAAAGGAGCATTATTAGTTTCATCATAATAGCATGGGTTATCATATAGGACCATAGCATTTTCAGTTTCACACTCATCATAACATGGATTCTCATAAATAACAAAAGATTTTGAGTTTGAGTGCTATTATCAAATGTTGATGGTGAAGTTGGGAGATCCAACTCTTCCCCAAGCTTAGGTTGGAGCACATCCATTTCAATCTCCTCTTCACATACTTCCTCTTCCAAGCTTATGTTTTTATCATCCTCTTCCTGCAAAATATTAGTACTTTCCATGGAAGCAAGAATTCTTTCTTTAACATAAACATTATCACTAAATTCCTTTTGCAAAGTTGGAGAAGAATAGAAATGTGTCCTTTCATTACACGAGCTTCATGACTAGTTGCAAAAAATTTATCAATAAGAAAGTCTATCTCATGGGCTGCAACATAAGCAATATATTTCCAACTTGTTCTATATCATGGCATGCAAATTTACACTCTTGATAAGAAGCAATAATAAGATCACTATTATACTTACATTGATAGAGAGAGTGTTTATAGTCTTTTCTAAAGCAGCAAGTTATATTATGTAATTCACAAAGCTCAGTGGCCATATCATTAAGATGTTCAAGCAATTCAAGCATTCCATTTCCTTCTTTGGTTGATCGATATTCATAGTAAGCTCCCATAGTTTTGACATAACCTTCCTCCATAGCGTAGCATACATATTAAAAACAACACTAGTTTTTATGGATTTTATGTTTTTAGATGAAAACTGAAAATAAAATGATACTAAACAATGCAAACCGAAATATAAATATGATATGCAAGACAATAACAAAACAAAATAAAATGCTTTGAAGGTAAAGATGGATAAGATGATGCTCACGTAGGTGCAACCTCCCCAATCTTAGGTGTTTGCACAAGTTGGTGATGAAGTTGACTTTGTTGTGAGATACCCATGGATAAACCTTTACAACAATGATTCCCCGGCAACGGCGCCAGAAAACTGTCTTGATGGCCCTTGACGTAGTTACCTGCGTCAAAAGAATATGGGTTAGGTTGAGACTCCAAGTGCAGAGTGTGTAGTATAGGAAAGACGGTTTTCCCCACGAGGGGTGACTCGAGGGTTTAATATCGAACTCTCGGGGAATTAGTACTGAAAGATTTATCTTCTTATCCTTCTCTTGAGAACCTACAAACAAAGTAAATTGTTTTGGCCCTCAACCTCACCAAGTGGTTGTCAAGCACAAGGTGTGAGAATGATATCAAAATAAAATGAATGCAAAACAGTAAATAAATATGCAATGATGATAAATAAATATGCAAGGATGGTGGAAACAATGATGGATGATATTTTTGGGTTTTGTATTATGAATGCAAGATGTAAAAGTGTTTTTGTATTTTCGGATTTTTAAATGGCAAAAAATGTAAAGTGGATAAAAGTTGTTGGAAAGGTGTTTCTTATGATAAAAAATGGACCGGGGTTCATGGTTTCACAAATGAACTCTCTCTTTAATAAAGTGGTAGACAATGGGACACTAGAATTAACATATGAGATTGTAACAAAAAGGTTTCATGACAAGTTACTAATTATATGTGCATCACGTCCCAACATAGAGATCTTTTGGTTATTAATCTCTCTTATACTCCACCAAGATGCGAACTAAATCATAACACCTTAGTAATTAAAATAAATCAGAGCATAGCATTAAGTATCATGACATGAAGTTAAAATAAGAACATGCTAGATCTAGTCATGGAGTAGTGGCAATGGTCACACCCACATCTCTGGCAGCAAGGTATTTTTCTTTATCCCTAGTGAGGCAACAAAGTAAGGTAAAAACCCAAGTGGATCGCGGAACTTTCTCTCACGTTCACCGCACTAGCCACCCCCCGTTACTCCAACTAATGCACACGTTCCCCCTCACACGCTCTCATACACATGCTTGATCAAAACAAGTAAACAAGAACGGGGTACATAATATGCATCTACTTTCATAACTGAAACAAAACTATTGCAATCTCAAACATATATTAACTCATAAAAAGATCCACCACAAAGGTATTACATAGATGACCGTAATCATGTTCAGCAGCTCATACGGTACTAATTAGTGAAGCTCAAGAGAGGAGAGATACATAAGTTACTTCCACAAACCCATAGTCCAGGGGTGGACTACTCCCTCTTCATCATGGAGACGGTGGAGAAGTCGTTGGAGAAGATGGAGACCACGCCGGCAGCGCCCCGCCGAAGATTTCCCCCTCCAATCTGCAACTCCAGGTCTCTGTTTCGTGGTTTCTGTGTTTCTGCGGCGCTCTTTTCCGAAGTGCGTCGGGGACTATTTTTATAGTTGTTTTTAGGTCAAGACGGAGACTCAGGAAAAAAGATCGACGGCAACGGAGCCACGAGACCCCAGATGATGGGTCCCACGTGGCCAAGGAATCTGGCCGCGTGGGCCCACTCATCTTGGCCCTCGGGCCTCCGCTTGTTCGCTTCCTTCGCTCCCACGCTTTGTTCCTTCCAAAAACTGATGCTCGTAAATTTCCAGATCATTTGGACGTCGTTTGGGGTCCCTGAAACATCAAAATATAGAAAATAGGGTTTTCTGCCTGTGCAGGGTTAATTCCAGAAAAATATGGAAACAATGAATTATTCTCAAAATCAATATAAAACAATGATATGACCCTCATATGATGCAAATATGATTGAAATATAAGTAATATAATGCAAAGTTCATGTATGCATTTTACATGCATCAGACGTATGCGGGGAATCCGAATGCTTTGTATATCAAATGAACTACACTGAGTGTCGAACATGTTCGAGAGGGGGGCTATATATAGGGTCATGTGGCTGATCCAACACTGATTTTGCCCTCAAAAGAAACACACGCCCCTGATCCAACGGCTCACAAGCGCTTGAAAGAAACACACCCCTGATCCAACGGCTCACAAGCGCTTGAAAGAAACACACGATCCGTGTGCTTCTTTACTCCCGGTTGGTGTTACCAACCGGGACTAAAGGCGGGCTTTGCGGTCACGACTCGTGTCAGTCACGTGTCCTCCCCTATCGCTGCCCTGGCCACGTGTCCTCCCCCAGCGATGTACTGGTCACGTGTCCTCCCCCAGCGCTGCCCTGGAGGTCTATATGTATTGTCGTCGACAGGGTAAACCCTAATCCACCATTCGTAGCAACGAACCCATCGTCTCCACGAGATGGATCCACCACGCCCGCCGCAACGCCTTCTAGACGAGGTCGAGCATGCTCGGGAGAGCGCGCTAGGGCGCTACCGCGGGAGCCTATCTCGTCGTATGCCCACGAGCCCGGCGTGGAGAGGAATGCCCAACTACCGGCCTCCTGCTCCGGTGCCGGAGGAGGTGCGGAGGGCGTACGAGCGCGCGTGGTCCGATCTCACCGACCCCGACGAGGATGCGTATGCCGCAGGGGTGGCGTGTGGATCTGTGGCCGCATACGGCGACTTGGCCGCCGCATCTCCACCAGGTGACGATGTACCTCCACCAGTCGCCGCCGCCCCTCCCAATGAGGAGGATGACGACGACGACGACTTCGACTGGAGTGACCATGGGGAAGAGGGCGGCGGGTAGCAGATGCAGGAGGCCATTGAAGTCTCCTTCCAGTCCGTCCGCGACGACCGTGTACAACGAACCAGGACTGTCTGCCAGCTGAAGGCGAAGGAGGCTTCCGAGCTGGCTTGCGCGCTGAAAGACTCATCCTCCATGGCTCGTGCCCATCGCCGCAAACATGTGCGCGAGAACCAGGCGGCCGCGAACGGGGCTGGCTCCTCCTGGCGCCGTTCCCCCTAATCCTACGGCCTCCGAGCCAGCAAGTCCGTTTATGTAGAAATGTAGCTGTGTTATGAAACCTTTTATGTAACTGTGTGGGGATGTTGTTAAGATGTTTTTAAAATAAACAGATAATTATTACAAATTTTTAGACAATTAAATCAATAGATATACTACCTCCGATCCATATTAGTGGGCACAACTTTATCTAGATACACATGTATCTAGTCTAAATAGTTAACTAGATACATATGAATTTAGACAAAGCTATGCCCACTAATATGGATCGGAGGGAGTAAAAGAAATAAGAAAAAGATATGATTTTCAGAAATATTGAAACATTTAAATTAAATATATATAAAAAGGAAACTAGAGCAAACAAAAATCAAAAAGCATGTAAATCAAAGTATATAAAAGAAACAGCAAAAGAAAACAGAAAAAGAAAACATAAAAAAAACTAAGAAAAAAAGATATGATTTTCAGAAATATTGAAACATTTAAATTAAATATATATAAAAGAAACTAGAGCAAAAAAAATCAAAAAACATGTAAATCAAAGTATATAAAAGAAACAGAAAAAGAAACTAGGAAAAAAAATTAAAAAGCCTTTAGTCGCGGTTCGTGGCTGGAACCGCGACTAAAGGGCCGCTGGCGGCCGCTGGGCTTCGCGCGCAATATTTCGCGGCCCAGACGGACCTTTAGTCGCGGTTCGTGGCTGGAACCGCGACTAAAGGGTCTTTCGTCCCGGTTCGTGGCTGGAACCGGGACGAAAGGTCTATTTCGCGCTGATTTGTGCGGTTCCGGCCAAAATTTTCACAAGTTCTCCCCCAAATCGACGCCTCGCTCCTCTCCGGCTCCCGTGCCGCCGCCGTCGTGCCCCACGCCGTGGTGCTGCGCCCCGCCGAGTCGCCGCCGCCCCGAGGTGCTGCTCCGGCCGCCGATGCCGTGCCCTCCCTGGCCTCCCCTGCCTCGCGCGTGTGCGTCGCGCGCCTCCCCTCCCACGCGCCCGTGTCGCCGTCGCCTCCTACGCCGTCGTCGCCCTCCCTGGCCTCCCCTGCCTCGCGCGTGTGCTCAACCGTGCCTCCGCGCCTCGCCTCGCCGTCACCGCCTCGCTCCTCTCCGCGCCGTGCACCGCCGCACCGAGCACGCCGGCCGAGCAAGGTAATTTTTTTTGGGGAAAATAATTTCTTGATGGTCTTGATGGATAATGTGATTTTTTGGATAATGTGATGCTGTAAATTGATGTTGTAGATGAATTTGATTCTTTTGTTGAAGTTTAGCAAATTTAAAGTTAGCAAAGTTAGCAAATTTAAAGTTAGCAAAGCTAGCAAATTTAGCAAAGTTAGCAAATTTAAAGTTAGCAAAGTTAGCAAAGTTAGCGAATTTAAAGTTAGCAAATTTAAAGTTTGAATGCATAGTTTTGAAGTTATGAATTAGTTATGTAAATTAGTTGTTGCCCATTTTCTTTGATTATTCAAAAATATGTTAGCAATTAAAGTTAGCAAATTTAGGTTAGTGTTAGAAAATTTAGGCTAGTGTCACGAATTTGTAATTAGTGGTTTAATGCTAACATTGTTAGTGTTAGGTAAATTTGTTAGTGGTAGGTAAATTTGTTAGTGGTAGAATTAGTGGCTAATGCTAACATTATTACAAAATTGATTGCAGGGGCATTGAGCTATAGATCCAAATTGTCCGGACGCCTTCGGCAGAGACGAGGAGCGTGAAGAGCAATTGGATCCACCTTATATGGACATCGCCGCCAGAGACGAGGAGTGTGAAATGCGAATGCTTCAGATTATAGCTGGACGTGCATCCGCGCCTGTCGGTGAAGAAGATGAGGTAACTGGAGAAGATTACGGCTTCCAATTTCTGAACGACTCCGGTGAGGGAGTTGAGCAAGAAGAATTTTGCAGAGAGGAGGAAGTGCCCTTAACAAACTCCGGCGAGGTATATTAAGCCTCTGTTGATCGATCACACTAGATGTATTATTTGAGTTGTATTGCAGTTATTAATGAATCATTTTTTCTTTTAGCCCTCCGGATCGAGCAAATCATCCGCAGCTAAAGGGTCGAAAGCAGTGTTGAAACGAGGCCCGACGAAGCCGTTGAAGGAGGGTCGAAGGATAGTGATCGACATATTTGGTGATAGTGGCGAACCGCTGGAACCCTTAGAGTGCCGCCGTAAATTTATAAATCAATGCGGAGTTGTTGTTAGGGACTTGGTCCCGATCACCCTTGAAGAATGGCATAAGCCGAAGGACGACAACAAGCCAACTACTTATGTCGACGTGAGAATAAAAGATTTGTGTTGGGACACGCTCTTGACAAAGGTCAACCTACCGCCAGGTCTACCCCTGCCATTGAAGGAGAAAGTCAAGCACTGGACTCTTATGAAGATGGCCGAACAATTCCGGACCTGGAAGAAAAATTTATGGAAAACTTATGTAGAGGCGGAGGAACAAGATCCAGAATTCACTGGACCACTAGTGAAGATACAACAGCAGTGGCCCACATTTGTGAAGCAAAGAAAATCGGAGGCCGCTGTGGCCCGATCGAAAACAAATAAGTTAAATGCTGGGAAGAAGGAATATCACCACACTTTGGGGGCAGGTGGCTACAAGGCAGCCGTGCCTAAGTGGGAAGCCTTTGAAGCAAAACTGCTTGATAACGGGATCATTCCACAGGCAGCGGACTGGCCCGAGAGGTCCAAGTTTTGGTTGTTCGCGCATGGGGTAGGGTTGGACCCAGTGACAGGGCTGATTGTTCCTCAGGGAAAATGGAAGGAAAAAATTGAGTATATAACCAAAGAACTTGTGATCGCAATAGATAAAGTTCGAAAGGGAGAGTACGTGCCCAACAGAGAGAACGACGAGCTGACACTCGCCCTGGGTATCCTGAACACGTTGGACGATTACGAGGCTATGGAGCCGGTGTCACCTTGAAGCAAGGTTTTCCGGAAGACGCTCATACTTATAGAAGCCGTCAGAGAAAGAAGAAGCAGGAGTCAGACCGGTTATCGGCATTGGAACGCAAGGTGCAGCTACAACAGGACCAACTAGACTCAATTAGTCAGCAAAGGGCATCTCAGCAGCAGCTAGAAGGTCCAGAAGTCGAAGCCGCCCCATCTGATCAGCGGAAAAGCAGCGTGGGCTCCACGCAGGTAGAACATTCTAAATTCGAACCGCCGGCGGCTCACTACCCCGTGGATGATATCACGGAGAAGACAGACTGTGAGCTACATATGGCAATGAAGAACATGTCCTTCAAGGTGGCGGTCGGCTATGCTTTACCAAATCAATCTGGAGCAAGCTACCATCTCGGCGGGATTCCAGCTGGCTATGCTTGTGTCGGGGTGGATGAAGTTGTGCCGTTATATGCTAATTTGGATCTTGACATTCCTGGAGGTGATGGCGAGAAGACACTGGGAGAAGCCGGCAAGGCCATCATTCTCTGGAAGAAGGAACACATCGTGTTTCAAACTTGGCACCAAGGCCACCGATTCCTCCAAGTAGCAGTCCACCACCTCAAGATCCATCCCTCGACGCCGGTTGGGAGCCCAGCGCGAGTCCATCGCCCGCGACGTCCCGTCTGTCGATTGCGCCCACTGCTAAGTCCTTCTCGTTCAAGCGGAAACTAAACTTCTCGTCGACGAGCAGAAGTGCAGATAAGTTAACTCGAGAGGAACGCGAGTTGCTAAAGCCTCTTCCAAAGAGAACTTACGACTTGACTCAAGAGGAACTCGACGCGGCGGTGCAAGCAGATGTGAAAAGACAAATAGGACCGAAACGGCCCCCGCCTAAAGAGATAATACCAGCGGAAAAAGTTGATAGATGTTTGAAAAATCTAAGGAGGGAACCGCCACAACTGCCTGATTTGCCAGATGACTATGATCGTTGTATTAAGAAGATAATTAGTGAAGAGCAGCAGGAGAAGGAGGCGGCATATCGCCGAAAGAGGGAGCAGATGCAGACGGCAATTAGTGAAGAGCAGCAGGAGAAGGACGCGGCATATCGCCTAAAGATGGAGCAGATGCGGACGACAAAATCCGGGAAACAAGTGGCCCAGCTCGGAGAACAGGCAAATCAGTCGATCCCCCCGCTCAAGGTGATGCCCGATAAGGAAGTACACCACGACACTTTTTGCATAGACGACCCACGGAGTATCAGTATGCATGGACATATGTCTACGGGAGGTCCCTGGTTAGACCTGAGCAGATCGAGTCTCTAACAACACAATTGCGCCGATTGCATCAGTGGTACGAGAAAGCCGCAAAGGCCGGGCATGAGGTCTTCTGGGTGAAATATAGGAAAGAGCATTACTTTACGGATGATGCGATGTACATTCCGTTTTCTGAAATTTTTCAGCTATTCAATCAAGACGCCCTCGACAAAGCCCTCGTCAGTTGCTATTGTTTGTAAGTGATTTATTTCTGCAATTTAATTAAGTCTCTAGCTCAGCTCGTTCATTGCCTGTAATTATCTCACTATATTCTTTTGTACGCTATTATGCAGAATGAAGATTGTCGAATGCAGAGAACGCCGCATCTATGGCACTGGGTTCATTGACCCATATTACATTCATGAGTTACCGTAAAGAACCATCCCGAGGACACAGAGAACAACTTGCTCCGGTTTTTAATGAAACAAAATACCTTCGGAGAAATACTTTTTCCTTACAACTACAAGTGAGTGCTCTTGTACTTTCTACACATTCTATTTTGCTTACTCGATGTTTAGTGTAATCGATGAGTCATGGACATATAAACGTGCGCAGTTTCCACTGGATTCTGCTAGTCATTAGAGTTGACCAAGCAGTCGTTCAAGTCTTGGACTCGTTAAGGAAAGATATGGACGAGTACCTCGACTTAATTTCAATCATTATCGCTCTATATCGACCTCTTTCGTTCATTTTCCAATATCAAGTAATTAATAACTCCTTTAAATATTTTCTTTTGTCAGGCAGGGTTTGGGAACGGTTCATCGTGAAGGTTCCAAGGGAATGGAAACCGAAGCTGTATTTTTATGAAACCAAGGTAAGTAGTACTACATATATATGTCCGCGCAACTCTTTAATTCTAGTTTCAATACCATTATCATGCTTGATTATTATTTTGATTAAATTATATTCTTTGTAAAGTGTGTCTGAGGCAGCCACAAGGGACTAATTTATGTGCATACTACGTTTGTGAGTACATACGCTCTTTTGTCACTGAGCAGAATAGAGAAACCAGAACAGCTGAAGTACGTATACACTATTCGCAATTTTTTTATTACCATATTGTGTTGAGTTCCATACACAAAACTCACATATATATTCATATTGATCTAGATGGAAAGAATGCGGGAACAACTCCTACCAACGAAGCGCCTAAAAGCAATTCAAGAGGAAATGGCAGGATTTTTGAACTCGGCGGTCCTGACGAAAACCGGAGAATTTTATCACAAGAGTAATTATATTTTGCCTCCAATGTAATTGACGTGATCTTGACGTGAAAACTTGTGTGCGTATGTATATATGCATCAAACGTGACCTCGATGTAGTGTAAACTTTATGTGTACGACTTGTGTGCGTATGTATATATGCATCAAACGTGACCTCGATCTTCATAAAAAAGAATTAAATGGAAAACAAAAAATCGAAACCCCTAAAAAATAAATAAATAGAAAACAAAAAGCCTAAATCTTTAGTCCCGGTTGGTAACACCAACCGGGACTAAATCGTCCCAGCCATGCGCGCCCCCCCTTTGCCACGTGGATGCCTATTAGTCGCGGTTCATGAACACCCGGGACGAAAGGCCCCCCCCTAGTCCCGACCCTTTAGTCCCGGTTGAAAAACCGGGACGAAAGGCCCTCTAGAACCGGGACGGATGAGCCGTTTTCTACTAGGGTGAGGTTATAAAGTTGAGTGAGTCCAAACTTAAGTCTCCCTCAAGTGAGGATTAGGCAAGCCGTTTAAAAATATTTTCGAAACTAATCCTTTGCATAGTGCTTCTCCTTAGGCACTATACTCTACATCATAGTAGAGACTAGAAGGATCTTGCGCGAGATCAAGCCTAGAGTTGTTGCCTCCTGGTGTAATGTGCAACAAGGTTTTGGATACCGAATAGAAAAAAACTCCCTAGGGGGTTGGGATCTGCGGTTGCCACCTTTTTTGCGTTATTATGTCGTTTTTCATCATACAAAGCTAATCCACAAAAACAAAACAAAAAAACTAGGGATGAGATTCGAAAGGCGACCTACAGGCTCCACGAGAGTCTCGCCTAGGCCGAACCTACCATTGCGCCAAGTCTCCGTTCAGTTTTATGAGAGATACGACCTATTTATCTAGATTCGGGTGCTCAAATTCAAAAAATTGAAATAAAATTGGTATTTTTATCGGAAATCTTATTTACTGAAGGGGTCAGAAAATTTGCTTACCGACGGTAACCAGATTTATCGCCCGGTTACCCAAACCTCGATGGACAATACCTGTCTGGGCCAATGATGTGCGGTGCGCGTGAGCACCCATCGAGAACATGCTTATTTACTTCGACCGCATCTGCATATTTTATAGATCAACGTATAGAATATACTTGATGGCTAGCTAGCCGGTGCGAAATACTAGTGGCGAATGAAGTACACTACTGAGACCCAGACGTAACGATCAACCTAATGCCAGAACAACATGTACTTGAACTCCCGATCGCTGTACATACACATTTTTTTGGGAAACGGGCAAATTCATTGAGATTCCGAACAAACGTGGCCAGCGGCATAATAAAATTACAAAAGAATAATCTCTTAGAATAATGTTTCCGAAGTGATTGGCATCGGCGATCACCCACATAGCCTCCTCCATGATATGAGAGAAGATGAGCCTGGCTGGCTGATTTAGGGCCAGACATGGTGGAAGACGAGCTGATGGAGTTTTTCCAGCCGTGGTTCAACTTTCAGAGGAGGCGGATAGACTCGAGTGGCGCTGGGAGAAGGATGGTGTATACACAGCGAGGTCAGCCTACAGAGCTTTCTTTGTAGGTTTGACGATGGACCCCACAGGTGATCAGGTCTGGCGGTCACGAGCACCACTCAGTTTGAAGTTATTTGCCTGGCTAGTGGCGAAGAATAGATGTTGGACGGCTGATAGGTTGAAGAAGAGGGGGATGCAGCACCCGCCTAGATGTCCTTTATGCGATCAGGAGGAAGAGACCATCGAACACCTGCTCATCGGGTGTGTGGTAGCCAGGGATGTTTGGCGTTCGGTGCTGGATGATTGGAGGATGATGGAGTGGATGCCGAAGCCGAGCATGCGGCTGATAGACTAGTGGACGAGGCAACCGGACGTGAGGAGCCAGAAGAGAGACGCCTGGTCGGTTCTCATCTTAATCATGTGGTGTCTTTGGAAGCACCACAATGATGTGGTGTTTCAAGGTGCGACGGTCTCGGCAACGGTGACCATTGGGACGATACGAGAAGAGATAGAGCAATGGACGAGAGCGAGGTTGTTGCGAGGGGAGCGTTTTTAGGATGGTGGCCATGGAGCCGATGAGGGGACGTAGACGCGAGTAGTCGCCATGCCGATAGGACGGTCAGACTTAGTAGACTGTGTAGGTGAGGGCACGACTTACTTTTGTTTCTGATCATGTTGATGTAAGCCTACGGGCTGTGGACCGGCCGCTTGGCCTCTTCTATCTATGAAAATGATACGCCATGGAGGCGTATTCTTGAAAAAGATGATTGTCACAGTGCTGGACTTGCTTCGGAAAACCCTCACATTTCTCTTGTTCCACATCTTTCAAGACACCAACATAATAATGAAAGCAATGATTTTTCTATGGACATTGGGGATGTAGGTGATCTAAAGCCACGGACTTTTGACGCTTGGTTCCTTTGCACATGATGTACTGTCAACCTGATGCAAACCGAGCCAA
The DNA here is from genome assembly GCA_947311845.1 of Poa pratensis. Classification (NCBI taxonomy): domain Eukaryota; kingdom Viridiplantae; phylum Streptophyta; class Magnoliopsida; order Poales; family Poaceae; genus Poa; species Poa pratensis. The sequence continues at coordinate 10,541,427 of CAMZMU010000109.1, read as the reverse complement.
TTTTTAAGCATGTCCCAAATACAAACGGAGGTGTGCCGCAGACTCAGGCTTCCTCTTGCATAAGGTGCAGTTGGTGCAATTGGGTCAATCCTCCTTTACACCCTATCAGCCGTCCAAACTCTGTTTTACGACACGAGCCACGTGAAAATATACACTTCCGCTGTGCTCATGCCTTTGAGATGTCGCCATGAAGATCAAAAGCGGGCACCCATGAAAGCTGAGCGCGATAGGCCCGAAGGCGGTGGAGTATATGCCAAAAGCACATAGAATTCACGAAATGGCATCCGATACGTCTAGTGTGCGAGTGACCAAGGAGAGTAGCGTCCATAGTTCGCTAAACTGCTGAAGGTAATCAAGGGACAAGCCCAAGTTCAACTTGATTTGACTGATCCATGCGCCTTTCAACAAAGCCTCCTCACAGACCAATTCTTATGTTGCTAGAGGCGTAAACGAGCATCACAATGATTATTGGATGCTATCCATTGAGCCAACGTGAGTCCCAAAGGATTTTGTCGAGCTACTGCCAGTACTGATGGTGGTGGAAGCATAACATTGGTCCATATTGATCGCATCACAAGGGTTCCCCATTCCAACCAAAGTCTTCGTAAGTTCTACCCATTCCACAAGGCGGGTGTATTTTTTGAGGTTGAAGACACCAAGGCCTCCCAACTAGTTCGGCTGACATACGACTTCCCAGCTGTCGCAGCAGTGGAACATGGGGTTCCCCTAGTGCTGCCAAAGTGGGTCCACCCCATGTGGGCCCAAGATGAAGATGGACAAGACCAAGACTCAAGTCAAGCTGGCGGGTTCACCGTCAGGACACGCAAGGCCTACGTCGACGAAGGGCTCCGGTCCTGGGGCCTGCCGGGTCCCCGAACCAAGCAAGAAGGCCAGGAAGGACCCGAGAGCCCGAGTTCCCGGCAGGAGGCCAGGCTCCCTCTCGGGTACTTCCCCACGTCCCTGTGGATAAGCTCTCCACCTCACGCTGGAAGACCTCAGAAGACTTGGGAAGCAAGGCGAAGGCAGCGCGGGCGGGAAGCATAGCCCGTGGTGGTGTCAGCTCCTGTCCACCCCAAGGCGGACGCTCCCACCTAACCCAAAGGAGACGCTAGGCTGAGGAGAGGCCACGTCTCCTCCTAAACTAGATGAGGAGGGTCCTTCACCCCGAAGGTCCCTTGCCCCTCACGTGACCCTGTGGCAACCCCTTAGCCTATAAAAGGAGGACCAAGGCACGGAGGAGAGAAAAAAGAAAAGGCACAAGCCAACCAGAGCAAGACTAGACTAGGGCTGCGAAGGTAGAGGGGAAGGTGATCTCCTCCGGGTCAGGATCTGTCCTTCTTCTACCTCCAGCCAAAACCCTTCCGGGTACCCATCCGGGAGGTTCCATTGTAAGCTACACTATGAAGAACCCATCAATCCAGACATGCAGGAGTAGGGCTTTTAGCCTCCGGGCGGCCTGAACCTGGGTAGCTCCTTGTGTCCCTTTGGTTGCATGCTTTGATCGTGGAGAGGAGAGCTTGATCTAGACTCCGCCCGAGAAGACGATTCTCAGCCTCCTTCGCGCCCCGTGCCGAACCTAAAAGGGGGTATCCTATACTCCCGGTGTCCGTGCATCGAGACACGACATCTGGCGCGCCAGGTAGGGGGCGCAAGCGCTGGATTCGTCTTCTTCTTCATCGACCTCAAGTTCAGCGCCAAGTTCATCGTCAAGTTCTGCGTCGAGCTTCTCGTCGTGGCAAGATCTGCTCCAAGACCCCCAGCGCCTTCGAGCAGCGTTAGTTTCGGCTCTCACGAGAGAGGTGCCGAATCCGACGTCCAAGATGACAAAGAAGAGAAAGGGAAAGGCAGCCTTGGAGTTCCTGCGGTACCCTGGCCTCGGCTTCGTTCTTGACGAGTCCTCGCCAGCACCTGCAGCTGAAGATCGCGCCTTTGGAGTCCATTTCGTTCCTCCCGCCGCTTATGTCAGCTCTCTGGTCAGCAAGGGAAGACCTGAGGAAGGTGCCACGAACATTGATGTCCCTCTTTCCCCATGGACGCATGGAGTGAAGGAGGAACTCTGTTCCGACGCGCCAACCACAGTGCCGCTTCCGGAGGAAGAAAACCTCGACCAAGACACAAAAGGCGAGCCTCGGCAAGAAGATCCTCTCATCTACGTGCCCCAAGAGCTCAAGATTCCTCTGCGCAAAGATGGCCAGCCTGGAATGTGGTGCATGTACCACAGATCTGATACACAGTCTGGAAGATTGCCGACAGTTCAACGACATCCAGATACGCCAGAAGAACGGTGATTGCTATACATGTGGAGAACCAGGACATATCAGCCGAGATTGCCCTCTCAACAAGAAGCCCAAGAAAGCCAAGGGGAGCGCCACAGCTGGGGTTCCTCAAAAGGGAAGATCTTTCCGGACTTTCGCCAATGCAGCCACTCAGACTGAAGAGCCCCCGGAACCTTGCCCACTACCGGCGCCCCCACAGACACAAAGCAGTCAAGGGCAAACTGCAGCTAGCTGGGATCAAACCTTCATCTGCGGAGATTTGGCCCAGGGAGAATGGGATCTCCCGGGTCACATCGTCACAATACAGCCAGGACCAAGTGGACCCCCTCAGAAGTACCGGATTGCTAAGTGGCTGGCATCAGGATCCCGCGGTAAAGCAGCTTCAGGGTCTCCGGACCGGCACGAGCCAGCAAGATTGACGGGTCATCAAGCAAGGAACATCCGGGTCCAGAAAGCTAAGACAACCGTAGGGTCTCCGGACCGGCGTCTCTGATACGCCAGCAAGTCGCCGGATCACCAGTTGGGTGGTCTCCGGGTAACTCGAGCAAGTAACACAATGGTCTCCGGACCGGCGCAAGCCAGCCAGTCATGCCCCTAGTCGGCATTGGAGGCTATCTCGGTTGGAAACCTTGTCCCCGCCAAGAATTGCTGGGCAAGGCAGAATTATGTCTGAAACACGGCATAGAAGACCCGCCTTGGCGGCAGCGCGACAGAACGATTACCGAGGTAGCCTGAAGGAATCAAAACGCGAGCTAAGTATAAACGTGCTTGCACGGGCTTGTTCCCGGGTACATCTGTTTTATGTGCTTTGGCTAAGGCGAAAGCGGGCGTTCTCCTGGGGCAGCGCCTTCGCGATGACACTGTCAGTTTCCCTCGGGCAGTGGAGTCGTGGGCTGAGGTCCGTGCGGTCAGGAAACGGTGGGTCCTTTGGGGGGTTGCGCCCTGTGTCAGCATTTCGGACAGTCTGAGTGCCCACGGCTGGTTAGCGCTCACACCTTTGGATCCTTCCCGAGAGCGTAAAGCCCCCACGAGTACGATAAAACTTATATACTTTGGGAAGAAGTTATTTACATTCAAAAGCATGAGTTCATAAGCCAGTTGGCAATATCAGTACAAAAGCATGGTTCACGGCCCTTGGTATTGTCCTTTTCAGGACTTCACAGGTTCACGGGTCGTCTTCTCGGGAAAGGCGCTCCAAGATTTCCTCCACCTGGCGGGATACGTCTGGAGGAAGCGGCGTCTCGGGTTCAGGCGCCTCCAGCTCGGACAGCAAAGAAAGCTGCGGATGCCGCTGACGAAGTGCTGTGACAAACCGGGTCGTCACCTGCCTCACTGCCTGTTCCCCAGCAAGGCGAGTGGCTCTGCTAGCCTGCTCCTTGATACCCTTGATGAGCGAGGCCACGTACTTCAAGAACCCGGGATAGCGGACGAAGGAAGTGGAATGGTCGGCCATGAGAACAGGCGGAGAAGGCACTCCCAAGTTCGTGAACTCCCTCACGATATCCAAGGACCCGTGGTTCATCTGGAGCAAGATGTTGTTATCATCGCGGCGGTGGTGTGTGAATCGTCGCTGTTCTTTCTCAAGTGCACCTTTTGCTTCCGCCAGCTCGACCTGCACTCCCTTCAGCTGGTTGGACACCTGCTCGTGTTGATGCCACGCAATCTGAGCTTGAGATTTGGACGCTTCCATCGCCGTTCGCCCGTCAGCCAGCTCCTTTGCCTCCTTCTTGCGAAGGACGGTCATGCGCGCATCTTTGTCCTTCCAGAAATCGTTCGCCTCGCCCAGTTCCCGGATCCTTCTTTCCATGGCGACGCGGCCAGCCGTGGCCTCTTGCTTGAACTTCTCAGCTGCATTGAGAGCCTGCTTCTGCGCCTCGATCGTGGCAGCCATCGTCTCGACCCGGGCGGACAAGCTGTCTCTTTCGCCCCTAGCTCTCTGGAAATCCTTGGCGGCCTGTTCTCGCCTCTCCCTCTCGCTCTTGAGCTCGCTCTGGAGTTGGAGACCTGCTTGCCTAGTGACGAGACGGCTCTGCTTTTGGCTCGAAGGTCATGTTCGACCTCGCTGCGAGCCCAGCTAGCCACGTTCTCCAGGCCCTGCTCAAAGCGGTCCTCGTCCCGCTCCATTCTGATCTGGAGCTCCTCAATGGTGCCGAGGTAGCGGCGCTCTTCGTCTTCCAGCTCGGTCTGTCGTCGCTCCAGCTCCTTCTCGCGGCTGGCCACTCTCTGTTCCCAAGCGTAAAGCAGCTCTTCGTCCGCCGCCAGCTTCAGCTCTCTGGCGCCAAGAGCTCCTCCCCCGAGGAAAGCCGCAGCTCGCGAGCTTGCGAATGCTCCCCGCCGCCGGAGGTCGGGGGCACCAACCGCCAGTTCGGCGCGGGCAAAGGACAAGAACTCCGAGACGCTGGAGAATGTCTTGGAGAACCCGGGGCCTTCCTCAACTCTCCCGGGTTCATGGCAGGGGTCAGCGTTCCCGAGGGCCGAGCCCCTGGGGATGAACCCGCCTGCTTCAAGTCTGCGCGGTCCAGAGGTCGCCTGGGGATCCACGTCGCGCCTCTCCCCAGGGCCTTCCGCGCAACAGCTTCGCCTCGCCTGCAACGACTGGAGCCACCTCCCTGATCCTTGGGGCGGACCGGGGGCTCGGGGGCTCGGAGTCGCCTCCATCGGAGGTGTCGGTGGAGCTCGACGCTTCGGCATCTTCGCCTCCCCGGGGTCGTTTGCTTGGCCACTCCGGTGTCGGGCTCCTGTGCAAGAGACCAGAACAAGAAGTCAGGACGATGGCAAAAGGGAAGCAACTCCACATTCAAGGCCAGTTGCCAGCGAAGCTTACCGGCGGGCTCTCTTCGATCCGGAGAAGCTCCATCTCTTCTTCACCAAGTCGTCAAAGAGGTCAGGCAAGGACAGGCTCTCTTCCCCAACCTCCACGTCTGCAAGGGGAGGAGGGATAGCCTCCGACGCCTGGTCAGACTCCTGCATCGACGGCGAGCCCGGGCACTGGCTGCTCCGGAGGTCCGTCTCCCGGCGGGTTTGTCGCCGCCCCGGAAGGAGCACCGGGGCCTCCGCGCCCGCAAGGTACTCCCGGAGGAGTCGCTCGTCGCTTTCGTCATCCGAAGACCCAGGTTCTTCAGGGGAAACGTCCCCGCGGGCAAGGCTCTGCCCCCTTGGCCTCTCTCCTTGAAGGCTGCGTGCTTTGGGTGCCGGCGGGGGCTCAATCTTGGTAGTACCCGCCACCCCGTACTCATTGCACGCTGGCATTGAAGATCGGATACCGTCGGCGGCTGGATCCTCGAACAGCGGCAAGACCTCATCCTGGAATTCGAAGGGTACCCATGGCAATACGTAGCCCATGGTCAGAGCCCAGGTAGTCTCTGTCAAGTGGAACCTGGACTGTGGAAGGCTGCCACCCACCTGAGCGAGTTCCCAGAGCGGGCGGCTCCGGAACTGCAAAGGGGCAATCCCTCTGCGAAGAAAGTCTGCCAGGATCATGGCGCCCGTCACTCCCCTTGCACGGAGCGCAGCCAGCCTGTTGATGGCCGAAGCCAGGGCTTCCCCTTGAGAGCTCTTTCCTTGGAATGTGCCAATCGCTCCGCTGGATAAAATGGAGTCATCAGATGGGGGTTGGTCCCATCAGCTTCGACAAAGTACCAGTTGTGCCTCCATTCTCCAACCGAGGCCTTGGTGAATGTTTCCGGGTACTGGTGCGCCGCATCACTCCGGAGGCAGAAAGAGACACCGCCAGCGATCCACTTGGACTTCCCCAGGCGTGGAACGAAGAAGTGGCGGAATAAGGCCACCGAGGCATGACGCCCCGAATGCCTCGCAGGCATAGGCAAAGGTAGCAAGCATCATCACGGCATTGGGGTGCAAGTGCAGCATGTGCAATCCATAAGCCTCCAAGATTGCCGCGAAGAACTCGGAGAACGGAGGAAGAAGGCCGACGACGGAGAAATCGTGGAAAGTAATCACCTCTCCTTCTCGTTGGGGACCGCTCCCAGGGCGCACCACCACTCCCTCAGTACCGCGGAAGCTCGCGGCCAGGGATTGGCGGACGCGTTGAATGGCTTCCTCTGACGCATACTCGCTGGGAGAAAAGAGGGCCGAGTCACCCTCCTTGAAGGCGGCGCCTCGGCCAGAGAAGCTTCCATCGCCATCTTCTCGGCGGCAGATTGTGACATCTTCCTCACTCCTGTCCTATCCCGCTTAGGCGGCATGGGCTGGGGGCAAGAACAAGGAACGGCGGCGGCCAAGGCGGGGGCGGCGATTGGCGAAGTCCGGGAGAAGGAGTCTCCTGCGCGGCGATTTGGGGATTTCGGCGAATCTGGAGAGGTAACGGCTACAGTGGAAGCCAGTCGTGGCTTATAAGGCATCCCACACGTCGCGTCGCGGCCTCATTACTCCGACGGACGTGGGGATCGAGGGATTCCAAGATAAGCACGGGTCCGTATGAATCGCAACGTTCGCCGCGATTCAGCCAACGGGACCCGGGGGCTCGTCTCTACCTCGCCGCGGCGGGTCCCCAACGGAGCAGAGCAAGGAAGACCAGGTGCCCGGGGACCCACTTTGACCTATCTTTAGGCCATAGCCCCGACAGCTGGAGCAAGAGCCGCCGGGACCATGCCCGGGGGCTACTGTCGCAGCAGTGGAACATAGGGTTCCCCTAGTGCTGCCAAAGTGGGTCCACCCCATGTGGGCCCAAGATGAAGATGGACAAGACCAAGACTCAATTCAAGCTGGCGGGTTCACCGTCAGGACACGCAAGGCCTACGTCGACGAAGGGCTCCGGTCCTGGGGGCCTGCCGGGTCCCCGAACCAAGCAAGAAGGCCAGGAAGGACCCGAGAGCCCGAGTTCCCGGCAGGAGGCCAGGCTCCCTCTCGGGTACTTCCCCACGTCCCTGTGGATAAGCTCTCCACCTCACGCTGGAAGACCTCAGAAGACTTGGGAAGCAAGGCGAAGGCAGCGCGGGCGGGAAGCACTGCCCGTGGTGGTGTCAGCTCCTATCCACCCCAAGGCGGGCTCTCCCACCTAACCCAAAGGAGACGCTAGGCTGAGGAGAGGCCACGTCTCCTCCTAAACTAGATGAGGAGGGTCCTTCACCCCGAAGGTCCCTCGTGCCCCTCACGTGACCCTGTGGCAACCCCTTAGCCTATAAAAGGAGGACCAAGGCACGGAGGAGAGAAAAAAGAAAAGAGGCACAAGCCCAACCAGAGCAAGACTAGACTAGGGCTGCGAAGGTAGAGGGGAAGGTGATCTCCTCTGGGTCAGGATCTGTCCTTCTTCTACCTCCAGCCAAAACCCTTCCGGGTACCTCATCCGGGAGGTTCCATTGTAAGCTACACTATGAAGAACCCATCAATCCAGACATGCAGGAGTAGGGCTTTTAGCCTCCGGACGGCCTGAACCTGGGTAGCTCCTTGTGTCCCTTTGGTTGCATACTTTGATCGTGGAGAGGAGAGCTTGATCTAGACTCCGCCCGAGAAGACGATTCTCAGGCTCCTTCGCGCCCCGTGCCGAACCTAAAAGGGGGTATCCTATACTCCCGGTGTCCGTGCATCGAGACACGACACCAGCTAACTTTGTATTTACCACTGGAGATCTTTTCGGTCCCTTCCCATGAATGGGCGACACACTTTGTTCCCGTGTGGAGCACTCGTGTGGTCAAATCTAGGAACTTCAAGTGATAAGATGTGATGCCTGCAAGTGCACATGGCCGTTGAAATATTTTCATGAAAGTATTTATCCCGGTTTAACTATCGTCGCACATGAGTTGAAATTAGGCAACTACCAACTCCGCAACTACGTTGTCACATGTAGAATACATCCACAGTTGCTCATCTTCCCTTGGCTGGATGGTGTAGTTCAGGCAATTCAGAATTACCCGAACCCGCTTTTTTGGGTACCCGAAATGTCGGGTATCGTAATTTTTGGGCAAATTTCCTGGAACCCGGTTTTTTAATAACCCGAATGACCTGACCTGAAATTTCGGGTAAACTTGAACGCCAGGCCTGAGTTGCAATAATACAACTCAATTGACGTCCTCTAATTACATGTTATCGTAGCAATAAAAGATATTACAATCATAAGACCAGATAAAACATTAAAATCTATGGACAACCACACTCACTAGATAAAATGTGCTACTCAAAATATATCAATGACCATCACTTTCAGAAATCAACCGATTCACACAAAATAATTATCTACACCATGTTTAGCCTAGGAGTGCATCTCAGTAAATTCGTTTAATTTCTTTGCGCAACAAAACATTTAATTTCATTATAATTTAATAGTGCATCTGCACTCGTGCAATAGTTGTGGAGTGAAAAATACTCTCCACCCTAAAATATAATGTTTTGACAAGGTAGAACGGTTTGGCAAAATGTTTTATATTGTGGGACTGAGGGAGTATAACTTTCTTTTAAATGTTGGGTTTCGTCGAAGAAAATTATGGTGCTCTATCAACTGTTTATGTTGCAAAATACTATACATAGGGCGGTCCCTCAAATACCGTTGCTTCTCAATTATCGTTGCAATAATACAACTCAATTGTGCGTCCTCTAATTACATTTTACCGTAGCAATAAAAAATATTACAACCATAAGACCAGATCAAAACCATTACACACTATGGACAACCACACTTACTGGATAAAATGCACTCCTCCAAAGATATCAATGATCGTCACTTCAAAAATTAATTGATCCACACAAAATAATTATCTACATCATATTTGACCTAGGAGTGCATCTCAATAAGTTCGTTTAATTTATTTTCACAAAAAGATCAATTAATTTCATGATAATTTAATAGTGCATCTGCACTCGCCCAATAGTTGAGGAGTGAAAATACTCTCTTTGCCTTGAAATATATAATGTTTTGACAAGGTAGAACACTAAGGCAGAGCGGAGGAGTTCACAAAGCGATCTAGGGTTTAGTAATTGGAGATGCGGCAGACCACGGCTTATTCCTTTTTGGAATTTTAGTGTCTTCTTCGGAATGGTGGGTGACGGCGACATCAAGAAGTCAGAATAAGGCCCCCCCCCCCCCCCCCCGCCCTGTCCTCTCTCCGGTGGTGCGTCTAGCGCCCGCAGAATGCGCGTGGAGTTGTGTGTCTGGCGGATCTCCAGTGGTCCGGTCGGTTTTCGTATTCGTTGGTGTGGTTGCAGGTTTGTCTCTTCTGATATACAATTTTCATCTTTGGCGATGGTTGCTGGTCCTTTGGGGACTTATCACGACTATTTCCCGTCTATCCACTACAATAATCTCTACAACGACAAGCTTTGCCCGGCTCCGATTATGGAGGGGCGAGGACGATGGCGTGCCTTCGCTCGCTTGAGTGATTGTAGTCGTCGCTAGGTGGTTCAAGTATTGTAATCTGTTTATTAATGAAGAAATAGGCTTTCGCCCCGCTATATTAATATAGCAACCACACACGATACAAGTTTGAGGCCACTGCTGGGCAAACAGCACAAACACGCCCAAAAGAAAAGAAAGAGAAAAAAGAGAGAAAACAATGCCAACGTCGGCGGATCAACGAAAACGAAAATGACTCGCAACCGCTGCGTCCTCTCCGGAGAAGTCCCACCACGATCCCAGCGCTCCGAATCGTCGCGTACCAAGCAGCACCTTCAAGAAGGAAAGCGACGACAACGACGCTGCTGCCCGGACTGGTCCTTGGGTTTCCCCCGGTACGCAACAGGTAGTGGGGAAGAGGTACACCCGACGCCCTTCAAGAAGGAACATCGATACTCACAAGCGTCACTGTGTCGGTGTCAATAAGACAGGGATTTCTCCCGACCCCCGAAAAACCACGTCACCGGACAAGCCGAAACGCACCACCCATCATGCCACCACGGAATTGAAGTCACCATCGTCGTATCACCATGACAAGCACTGCGCGGCCGACCGAACTGAGAAGAGCCCGCCGTAGATAAGGAGCAGCAGAACAGCATCCACGTGGGAGGGAACAACCTCCACCGCCAGAGACGGTAACCGACCGGACGCAGCAGGCAAGAACACACCAGGCCACCAGAGGAACCGGAGGGCGGCAGCAGCATAGCCACCTGGAGGACATCCTCCACCGCCATCGACGGGTGCCGACCGGACGCGGCAGCAGAGACACACCAGGCCGGGCAGGCCCGGCCGGACCCTTGACGGGCCCGTGAAGTCTCCGCCGCCACGCTGCTGCACATAGGCTACTGCCGCCGCTACCCTCTAGTTCGGCACCAACGGCCTAGCCGGACCAGACGGGTCCGCAAAGCTCCCGCCACCACGCTGCAGAAAACGCGGCGTTGTCACCGCCACTCCCGTCACAGGAAACGTATCTCAGTCAAATCGGGAGGCCCGGTCGAACCTGACCCGCGTTGACCCAGATCGGGCCCAAAGGGCCCAGATCTGGGCTTGCAGGGCCTGGCCGACGCAGGCCATCGCACCACCAACGGCGGCGCCCCCGTCGTCCTCACCATCCGCAGCGCAGGAGAGCCGTCGCCGTCGAGCCGGACCGTCGCCGTCTGTACGCACCGCCGCCGGAGGGAGAGGAGCCCCGACTCCCACCACCGACGCGGGGAAAGGAAGGCCGCCGCCGCCGGCGCCGCGCGGGACCACGCCCGGCGGCTCTCCTGCCGACGGCGGCGACGAGACGAGCAGAGGAGGGAGGGGGCCGAGACGAACGGGGACGGACGCGCGCCGCCGCCTCGGGGGGGCGACGGCCACGCAAGAGGGAGGGGAGAGGGAGTAGGGAGCGGCGGCGGCGCGCCGGCGGCTGCCGAGGAACCCTAGCTAGTCGCCTGCTTTTTCGCGAGAGAAGGAGCTCGTAACTCCAAGCTCCGATCCTGTTTATTAATAGATCGGCAGAACTTTTTGCAAGAAAAATAGAACAGTCTGACAAAATGTTTTATATTGTGGGACTGAGCAAATTTTTTTAATGTTGGGTTTCCTCTAGGAAAAGGAAAATCTAATCCGTCGCTGTCCCGACGAGCCCCGGCTCCAGACCGGACTCCGGTGGTTGCCTAAAACCCCCGAGACCTGGATAAAAACCCGGCCCTAATAAGTCCTCCGTCATGCCGCCGCAAGTGCCCTCCCCTCTCCGCCGCCTCCTCCCCCTCTCCCAAACCCTAGCCCCGGCCCCTCTCCTCTACCGTCTCTTCTCCTCCGCCGTCTCCGCTTCCCGCTTCCCCTTCACCCGCGCCGCCGGCCTCCGCTCCTCCTCGTACCGCGGCCACCACCTCCGCCGCGGGAGCAACACGGCCAGGAAGGAGCCCGAGGGGATGGCTAGTGGCGGCGGCAAGGACGCGGCGGTGGCTTTCAATAAAACGCGGGCGGAGGGCAAGGACGGCAGGAAGGACAGGAGCATGGAGCTCAAGAACCGCAGGGCCAACCCCATCAGCACAACCTCCTACGTGCAGGTGTGCCATACTATTGTTCTTATTATACTTCGACGGATCCTGTTTATATACAGGCTTACATCGCCTCGATTCAGCCCAGTTTAGGTAGACAATTTTTCCCCTGGTGCATTTCACCTATATAAGACGTCGAGATGAATAATGCACATTGTTTAACAGCCTGCAAACCATCTCGTACATTACACAGTGTGAACTATAAACTGCTCTGTGTAAATCAAGTTCCTGTGGGATACTGGCTGGTGGACATAATATGAGTGTGAGTGAGGGGACATTGAGATCACGAATTTTGGCAGAGTTTACACGGTCCTCATAGTCCGACCGTAGTATCAGAGAATGTGCTGTTAGGAGATTGTAGTAAGCTTGCTTCTGAAGGAGTTTGAGGGTTTGTCTTTGTTTTCAGAAACAAAATCTTCTCTTGTTGTTCCTAACGGGTTGAAACTTGTAATGGTCACTAGTGATAATAATTCAGAGAATATGATGTTCTTTTGGAGAAAACCGGTCATTTTGTCTGTTTGATTCAGCAACTCTATTAATAGATTATATGCCATTTTTTCCCATTTGCCAACTCTGTAGTTGGATCACCCACCAAACTTTAAGCAGTTGGTTTATCTCTGTATTTTTAGGAACACTTGTTGGTGATCTCATTATTTGAGTTATCAAATACGACACATTGTTGAATGATGTCAATTCCACAAGGATACATGGCCAATGTTTTCGACCACTAAACAATTACGACATTTGTTTGTTAACTTAAAAGAACCAAAAGCGTCGTTTTGTTTTTAATGATTTGACCTTTGTTCACTCTTGCTGTGCAGATACTCGGTACAGGAATGGACACTCAGGATACTGCGCCTTCAATTTTACTATTCTTCGACAAACAAAGATTTATATTTAATGCTGGCGAGGTATGATCTGTTGCGACAAGATATTCCTGTGTTTATTTGAACATGCTAAACAGCTAACACAAGAGACTGGAAATTATTTTTTGCTTCTTTTCTCTTTCCCGAGGCATTTTGAAAAATGTTTATGTTTACTAATCTCTGCATATGTTGGAGCTTGGAGGCATGTTGCATCATCAAACTCTTGGAATATTTTATGCAATTTTAATCCCTGATAGGAAAGTTTGGAGTTTTAAGTGTTGATACATGCATAAGCTCTGCGGATTATGTTAGATGCACCAGTCTCCTCTGAGCGGTATAGTGTGGCTAACATGCTAAGTGGCTGATTGGAATGCTTAAACCCTAAAACGCATGAACTATGATATTCCCACGTAGGACTGAATATGTAGGTGACTAAAGTTGAGTTTATTCTTCTTAGCTCTTATGTTGCCATTGATTATCTTATTAATATGATAGCATTTGACAAATACAATCCTTAACTTGTTTTTAAACTACTCCACTGAATTCTTGCAATCTAACAGGGTCTTCAGCGTTTCTGCACTGAACACAAGATAAAGTTGTCAAAGGTATGCAATGCCCTCATCATCAATTTTGCAACTCCACGCGCATCTCTCGTTTCTTATGTCCCGGTTTGGGCAATATAATTAGTAACATGCTATAATAATTCTGTACTTTCCCAGATTGACCACATCTTTTTCACTCGCGTCTGCTCAGAAACTGCAGGGGGTCTTCCAGGTACTAAAATTTATTACTTTGCGCGTTTGTCCATAGGTTTATTCGATGCACTGGTGCTACATTTCCTTGACATAGTTATTTGTGTGTTTTTCATTTTTTTCTTAATGTAGGCTTGGTGCTAACTCTGGCTGGGATGGGAGATGAGGGCATGTCGGTGAGATGAAATAATTTCTTGGTTGCATTCTTTTTGTTACTGTCTGTTGCTCATGTGTTCTGTTAATCTATTTGTTTATAGGGATTATAATATTATTCCTCTTAACTATAATACAGGTGAACATATGGGGCCCTTCGGACCTTGATTATCTGGCAGGCGCAATGAAATCTTTTATCCCAAATAGGGCAATGCTTCACACACACAGTTTTGGTGTGGAACACAGTGCATCTTCTTCACAATCTGCAGATGATACAGTTATTATTGATGATGAAGTAGTTCGTATATCAGCAATGTTTGTCAAACCGAAGTACAATAATGAAGCCAGGAGTTCGACAGATATGAACTCAAAGCCTGGTGATACTGCTATAGTTTACTCCTGTGAATTGGCAGAAATTAAAGGAAAATTTGACCCTGCTAAAGCTGCTGCTCTTGGTCTTAGGCCTGGACCAAAGTATCGTGAACTTCAACTTGGGAACTCTGTTCAGTCTGATAAAATTGATACAATGGTTAGTGCTGATTTGCTAAGCTGTTAACCTGATTTTTATCGACATGAATTTTCACAGGCTGACAGCCATGCTCATACAAATATTTCCACCTTTTGTCATATATTCTGTACTATGAATTTGAAGTTGGGCTTTGGCACTGGGTAGATAACTAGATGTATTTCCTATTTAAAGTTTCTTCTGTTGGACATTTCATTAATAGGTTCATCCAAGCGATGTTCTCGGCCCATCAATCCCCGGACCAATTGTACTTCTAGTGGATTGCCCTACACAATATCACATGTGTGAACTGTTTTTGCTGCAACCGCTTAGCCGCTTTTATGAAGATTCTTCCTGCCAAACGGAGAATGCCAAGAAAGTAAATTGCATAATTCACTTAGGTCCATCTTCTGTGACAAACACCGTCGATTATCAGAACTGGATGAAATCTTTCGGCACCACACAGCATATCATGGCAGGGCATGAAAAGTAAGTTTCAGTTTCATTTACCTTTTTCATCAATTGCCTAATTAGTTGTCATGGATTTAAAATATAGAAATACAGAATTTCCCTGTTTAGGTTTGAACTTCTCTGAAGCTACTAGGCAACCAGAAGTTAGTTATACTTAAATATAAAAGCAACAAATTTCACATGGTTGAAATGTTGGATTTCGATGGTGTGGATGTGTTAGTGTCTGCAATAAAGCCTGTATCTTGTGAGTGTTTATTCACTCATGCTATCATCTTATTTATTTCTTTGATATCATTTTCTTATACTCCCTTTGTTCCTAATCATAAGATGTTTTAGCTTTTTTCTGATTCGTATGTATTTAGACGCGTTTCGGTATGTAGATCCACTCATTTTAATCCGTATATACTATATAGTCCACATTGAAATATCTAAAACATCTTATAATTTGGAATGGAGGTAGTAATTTGTTATGTGTCCAGTGGCCCTTTTTTACCAAATTCCTTGGAGCTTATAGAATTTTTAGTGACTGCATTTTTTGGATGTTTATTTGATGAGGCTATCTCATTCTAGTGTTTCATTATTTCCAAAATCGCTTTTAGTACTGTTAACTCTGGCATTTACTGCATCTTACTACCTGAGTAATATTCTTATACATATATGTTTGATCTTGAACTTTAATATTCTAATTTTCAGACAACTAGTACCTTGAGATATAAATCAGTGCAAGTGCTATACTTTATGATGACGGTTTCCCTCCTTTTTGCCACCTGCAGTAAAAACATGGACATTCCTATCTTAAAAGGTAGTGCAAGGATATCTTCACGTCTTAATTTTGTATGCCCTCAGCTCTTCCCATCCTCTGGGTTTTGGCCTGTGGAACCTGCAAATGGCATCGATTTAGAGAAGAATAAGGTAAACTCCCATGATATACGAAAGACCAGAGGTTGAATGTTGAAATACTTGCTGATTGTAAACAGAAACCATCTAATTGTCCTTGCAGAGTACTTCATTCCAAACCTGTGAAAGTGTGACTGCAGCAAATCTGCTGAAGGTACGTCCAAGTCTAGTCTACACTATATTACTGTGCTGCATACTTAGTATTTGTGCATTTCTGTATTCTAATGGCATCTCCAATGGTAGAAAACTGTACCCTCTACGTCTTCTATATTCTATAGGCTATCCATTAGAAGGCGTCTGGTTCGCTGATTTCATCCTGTAATCAGATTACACTGCGATCTAGAAACGTTACGGCATTACACCCAAAATTACATCCTGATTTTTTATTGTGATTACGGCATTACACCCAAAATCTACAGTAAAAAGTTTTCCTTTCGAATAAGTACTATTTTAATTTGCAGGCTCAACTTTTTTGCTTTGTTTTTCCAAGATAGGAGTATCAATGTTTGTCTTTTGTTGTCTTTCAGTTTCATCTGCGTCCCTATGCTCAACTGGGGTTGGATAGAACTTCTATTCCAAGCTTGTGTAGTTATGAAGACATTGTAGATGAACTTATTTCTGAGATTCCTGAGATTAAAGAAGTTCCTGAACAGATTAGCAAGTTCTGGCAAAGTAGTGTAGACCAAAGAAGTGCACTGCCAGCAGCTGACAAACATATGCTGATGGTTGAAGAGCCATGGATTCATAAAGACTCCTGTTTTCCTGATGTTTTAGATGAAAATTCAACAAAGTCTCAAGATGACAGTAGTTTGAGAGAAAGTGGTTCGAGAAAGCGCCTAAAGGGCAATTCGGAGACCCCCTGCTGTGTGGAGAACGCAACAAGAGAAGATCTGGAAATTACATTTTTGGGTACGGGTTCATCGCAGCCTTCAAAGTATCGAAATGTTAGTTCCATATATGTTAACCTGTTTGCACAAGGAGGTATGCTTCTTGATTGTGGTGAAGGAACTTTAGGACAGCTAAAAAGGAGGTTTGTTCCGACAATGCTTTATTAGAAGATTGAAAAAACCTTCATGCTAGTTATATTCTTAATATATATTTTTGCATGTAACAGGTTTGGTGTAAGTGGTGCTGATGAAGTTGTAAAGAATTTAAGGTGCATCTGGATATCCCATATTCATGCTGATCACCACACCGGTGTTGCTAGAGTTCTTGCCTTGAGGTCAAAATTACTAAACGGTGTTCCTCACAAGCCCTTGCTCGTGATTGGACCAGGACCACTCTTGAGATTTCTAAATGCATATTCAACACTTGAAGATCTCGATATGCAGTTCCTAGACTGCAGACGAACTTTGAAGCCTAGCATCGAGGATCTTCTTAGCGACAATGTTACTGAGTTTGCCACAACTCAGATTCAGAACACCATGTTTGCTCCTGGAAGCAGAATGGAGAACTACAACCAGAAGCCTGCAAGTCCGAGGGATGTTACAGCTCTCGCTAATTTGAAAGAAATTCTACATGAATCAGGTTTGGAGATTCTGTACAGTGTCCCCGTTGTACACTGTCCACAGGCGTTTGGAGTTGTTTTGAGAGCCAAGGAGAAGGTGAGCAGTGCTGGAAAGGCAGTTCCAGGATGGAAAGTTGTATATTCAGGTGACACGCGGCCCTGCCCAGCTCTTGTAGATGCGTCCAGAGATGCCACAGTGCTGATACATGAGGTAAGCTGAAAGAATACATATCTATCGCTGGAGATATTGTATAATACTGTTAGCTGTGTAGTGTAATCTTCCAATTATTGAGCACATGCTAAATGCCTAAAAGTTGTTAGACTGTCTTATTTCTTGTTGTTTCAGGCGACGTTTGAGGACAGCATGAAGGACGAAGCTATCGCGAGGAATCATAGCACAACGAAGGAGGCCATAGCGGTCGGCACATCGGCCGGAGCATACCGCATAATCTTGACCCACTTCAGCCAGAGATATCCTAAGATCCCTGTCTTCGACGAGGACGACATGCACAAGACTAGCATCGCCTTTGACCTGATGAGCGTAAACCTCGCGGACTTGCCCGTTCTGCCACAGGTCCTGCCTCACCTGAAGCTCCTCTTCAAGGACGAGATGGTGGTTGAAGAGTCTGAAGAGGTTCTGGAGGCCGTCGTGTAGTGATATACTGGACACAATAATGTACATTGTTTTTCTGACCTGGCATGATTTTTGACCTGAGGATCCAATTGTAGTAAGACCTGATAATTTTTTACTGACGAAGCCAACCACCGCGAGGGTATGATAAGAGTATAGTTGGCTCTCGCAGTCATGTTGTCAATTTTGACATTGCCTTGTGCGAGATAAATTGCCAGATGAAATATGCCGCATTGATTTTCTGCACATGAAACGTCGAGAAACATTTATTTCTGAGTTATTTCCGTCCCATGTGACGGTTTGTCTATAGATACGATATGAGTACGAATAGGCTAGAATTAGACTAGGCACATGTAAAGCGTATCCTAGTCGGAAAATCCGTAGCGGCGAAGCATGTCAGCCACGAGATAGAGAGCTTTTCCGGACGGACACTTGCCACTTGAGCGAAGAAAGGAAGAAGAAAGCAAAACGGTGAAAGCCTTAAAACTCCCGGACCTGACCCGCCACTAGAAGCTTCCGTCCACGCGGCGTGGGTCACGCCTCCTCGCCCACCTCCGGCCGCACGTGCCGCTCGACCCCCAACGCCCCTCTTTCAGATCTCGACCTCCCCGGCGGTGGCGTGCTGCACCGGCGGTAGCCCTCCCGACCCTAGGGTTTTCGACCGCCTCCGATCAGGACAAGGCAGGGCGCCATGGATCAGAGCCGGCGGGCGGTCGAGTCCTACTGGCGGTCGCGGATGGTGGACGGCGTCACGGCCGAGGACGACAAGGTCGCCCCCGTCTACAAGCTCGAGGAGATCTGCGAGCTGCTGCGCGCATCCGACGCCAGCATCGTCAAGGAGCTCGCCGAATTCGTCCTCAAGCGACTCGACAACAAGAGCCCCCTCGTCAAGCAGAAGGTGGGTCCTTGTCGTCATGGCCTTACTTTTTTTTTCTGTTGATTGATTGATTGATTGGGGATCGTGTTGACCTGGCGCGGGATGGGACTGGTTAGGCGGTCTCGACACGATGATCGCCCAAGTATTCATGTTTTGAGTTCGGGTTACAAATAAGTCTGATCAACAGATTGGTGACACCTTCTTAGGTGCTTTTTGATGAAGATAAGTTCATGGCTGGTAGGCTAAGAATCTGTGATGTACCAAAAGCTGTGGTAAAGAACCAAACACACACCACTAAAATTCAAACCTGCCTAGCGAAAGGTTGACCTAGTGTGCCGGAATAAGAAGGCCTAGGTGAAGGTGAAACTGGAAACGTCGATTTCCTTTGCTACTAGTTGTGACTAACTTCTTTGATGGTATAGTACCTTCATTTCACATTGGAGTTACTGGCTTACTGCCACCCCACACACCTCCTAACTCTATCCGCCCATAAACCATATGGACTGTTACCTTCTGTGCAGTGTATCCTAACTTGACTTATACAAATGTGTAGCTCCTAATGATGAATATCATTGTTCATCTGCTTCTTAAAAAACCCGAGAATGTTTCCTCCATCCAACTCACTTGCACGTTGCCACTGCAGATACTGGGTTTCATTACAGTTAAACTTGCTGATTAGGTTGGTTTTCTTGAAGGGTTATGTGTGATTAGTTACAACGTTTGACACACCACTGGGTCATATGATTGTATTGTTGCACTCTGTAGCTAGTAGGAGAAACCTGGGGCGATCATTGTGGACTTAAGAAAATATTAACGCAGTGATCAAATAGAGGTGTGTCACCCTATATTTTTTAGGTCATTTAGTGAAGTTGGATGTGAATATGGTAGTTTATGCAAAGTTTGACCAATATAAGGCGTATTGTTTTGTCAAAAGAATTTTTAAAGTTTGACCAGATATATAGAACAAAGTATCAACATCTACGACTACGTATTGAATAATACACTATGAAAAACATATTTCATGGTGGATCTGCTGATGTTGATTTGGTATTGTAGATGTTGATATTTCTGTCTATAAATGTGGACAAACTTAGAAATTTTTCACTTTTGACAAAATTTATACTCCTTAAGTATTGGAATGGAGGGTGTACTACTTTTTAGCCATGGAGTAGTGCTCTGCCTCCAATCTCAGTCATAAATATAAAATCATTAAGACATCTAAATTATGCTAAACTTATGAGTAACTCCTCTCCAGGTGAACCAAATGCTCATAATATATTTACTGAATTGTATGAAATTAGGTTTTTCTGTAGTCCTGTTGTCTTCCAATCATGATACAGTGGCTGGCTGTAAACATATTCAGAGTAAGTGCTTAGCAGTTAGCTACACTACCTTATGTCTAGGTTTAAGTACATTGTTTTGTTTTATCTTTTGGAGCTTGAGTTTTTGTGATTCAGCAGTTTATAATCTCTAATATCCTCACCTGCTTTCCAGGCTTTGCGGTTGATTAAATATGCTGTTGGAAAATCTGGCACCGACTTCAAGCGGGAAATGCAACGGCACTCTGCAGCTATGCGCCAGCTTGTTCACTACAAAGGACTCCCTGACCCCTTAAAAGGGGATGCCCTTAACAAGGCTGTCCGCGAAACTGCAAACGAGGCTATTGCTGCTATTTTTTCCACCGAGGACCCTAAAGCTGTTGTTGTGACAGAAGGTCTAGGCAAGCGCATACAGGGCTTTGGAAATACTACTTATGAGCCATCGAGAGATGACAAAAAGTCTTTCCTCAGTGAATTAAGTGAAGTAGTGGGCATCGGTGGTGCTTCCATCAAACAGGGTTTGAGCAACTTTGCAGCCACACATTCAATAACAAATGATAATAGTGGTACGTACAAGAACCCAATTCGTAGGTCTCTGACCACAGAAACTGATAGATATGGTAGGTATGATCCAAGTGAAATTCAAAGTGAGAGCCGTGCCACATCTGGTGCTTCAAAGAACGCGAGTTCTGGTTCTTGGGGTCCAAGTCCGTCAAGTTCCGCATCGACTGGTGATACTGGCTCAAGTCAACCAGGAATTAAGACTCGTGAGGAGAGACTTTTGGAGACAATAGTTACTGCAAGCGGTGTGCGGTTGCAACCAACTCGAGATGCTCTGCAGATATTTCTGACAGAAGCCTCCAAACTGGATGCAGTTGCTTTGAGTCGTGCCCTTGAGAACAAACTGAATTCTTCATTGTGGCAGGTGAGTTTAGGATAATCCTTTCTGGGCCTATTTTAACGTTCTCAGACTTCAACACTCATTTCTAGTCGTGGATAAAAATAGCTAAAATATTAGTCTGAATTATGTCTCTTAGCTCCTCTGACAAGTATGAGTGCATATTTTATGGACAAATTGCAATGCCGATATTACACTAGCTTGAGATTTGGATAGTGCAAAATTTATCAAGAAAAGCATTAGTATAAGAAAAGTATTTTTTGTCTTTTGGCGGTGATGCGTACTGATTTCATTTCGTGCCACATTTACGTTATTACCATCTATTGCTCCTGTACATCTCGTGGTTAATTAGAAGTTCAGAACTGTACGCTGTGGAGGTTCAGTATATAAAAAGCGCTGTGCTCAACATAGATAGATGTAATTAGCCTTTTTCCAATTGTACTGACCATAATATGTTGACCAATATATTATATTGAAAATGCACATAAGTTGTACACAATTTTCATGAAAAATTTGCTTAGTTCAAGAACCTCACAGAAGTATCCGTGCTATTGCAGTCCATGGTACATTTGAACATATTTAGCCAGCAGAACACTGGTCCTGATGCTATTGCCGAGCAACTAGCAGCAGTCTTTCAAGTGTCTGGATTCGTGATGTTTAGCCTTCTTTGTCAAAATAGACCAACTTTTGTCAAATCAAAATGGACTTATTTCTGGCAGGGATTAGTGATATCGATTGATTTTTTGTTAACCTTGATTGATATTTGGTACAATATTTGTTCACATCATTAATTCAATTGTATTTTTTTTGTGAGAACATTAATTCAAATGGTTAGGTCATACAAGTGTATTGTTTTAGCTTGACTGATTGTAACAGTTCGATGCTTTCCGTCTAGTATGTCATATTATCATAAATATTGAATATCTTTGTTTGCTACTCAGGTTCGCATGAAGGCCATCTGTGTGCTGGAAGCCATTGTAAGGAAACAGGATATCGATCCTTATTCCATCGTTGCTTCATATTTCAGTGAGAACAGCACTTCAGTTGTCAGATGTTGTGAACTGCCACAAGTTTCTCTCAGAGAAAAGGCTTCAAAAGTGAGTCAACTTGCAAAGCCGAGTCTCTTAAAGTCCAAACTAGTATTCCGTTGATAAAAGAGTATTGTGAAATAGGTCACATTCTGTTTTCTGTAAACCACTATTTGTAGTACTTTTTTCTTTCTCTAAACTTTAATGAAAAAATCTTTTTCTACCAGCTGTTGTCAAAGAAGTCTAATTAGTTGTATCACTTTTCTTAGGTATTAAATCTGCTGGTTGGGGAACAACCTACCGGAAACAAATATCTTGCAGGATCAAAAACTACACTACCCACTGCTGTTCAGATGCCCGATTTGATTGATACGGGGGATCAGGATGATCTAGGAACTCCGAGTTCAGCTCAAGAAAGCAGTGAGCAAATAGTGGGGAATAGTACACATGTTTCTTCAGTTGATGATTTGCTCGGTGGCGAACCTATTGGTAATACCAGTGCCACTAGCAATGGCAATGGAAGTGATCCATTTGCAGATGTATCATTTCATGAGGAAGAGATTAAGGAGACAAATGACCTATTCTCAGGGATGACAGTAGAGGAAAAATCCTCAGCCTTCGTGCAGGATAACTCTCTGATGGACAAAAATGAATTGGCAGATATATTTGGCGGCAGCTCTGAGCCATTGTTCCAAGAACAAGTTGATGACAAAGGAGCTGTCGTAGATTTAATGGCTGGCTTGAACCTTAATGGCACTGCCCAAGCTCAGCCTGGAGTAAGAGCAGAAACTAACAGTAATCTCAGTGGTTCACAGTTCTTTGACATGAACAGTCAGACTAGCCAAGTTGGGAGTGCTGCAGCACTAAATGGTATCCTTGGTCAAAGCTCCTTTGGTCAATCATTTCCTGGCAGGTTCCCTTGCAGTACAATGTGTCACCACAAATGTTTGGTCAATCATTTCCTGGGCAACAATTAAATTATGGTGCTATGGAAGCTCTTCTTGCTCAGCAGCAGCAGTTATTACAGAACTTGGGAAATTTCAATGCTGGACTTGGGCATTTGTCTTTCAATTCAATGAACGGTGCAAATGCATCTGGGATGCCAGATATTTTCAATTCGAGTAATCAACCTCAACATCACGTGGCTGTGTTGAGCAATTCCAAGAAAGATGAAACTAAAGCTTTTGATTTTGTCTCGGTATGCATTTTCTTCTAGTGCCTGGTTTGCCATGCTTCATTTCATGTAGACAATAGTTGCTACTTGCAGTAAGTACTATCTCTGGTCACAAATAAGCGAGTTTTTGGACATGGATAGTCTCCCAAATGTTTCACCATTTTTTATCACTAGCAATTGTAAACGTTCAATGCAAGTTATTTGCAATATCCATTGCATGAGTAAACGTACCTTTGATTGCCAATTTTTATCACTAGCAATTGTACACGCAATGCTAGTTAAATGAATCATGATCATTAGTATGCAATGAAGCAGTAATTATTAGGAATAAATATGCCATATTATGAAATTAAGTGATAATTGTATCCAACTTAACTCTTGAGTCTATAGGAACAGTGCATGTGCAAATCATGTTCGGGTAACATTATTAAGATATGAAAAAGTTACAGTTCTCTTGGCATTTTTTTACCTTCAGTGTCATTGATGTAGAAGAAAACTAGAAAAAATATGTTATTTTACAGTTTTTAGCAAATTAAAATACATGATCACTTGTTAAGTCCAAAATCAAATTATGTAAACACAAAAAAACAATTTTTGTAATAGAAATGTGATTAGGAAGTGATTAATTAGGTGACACTAAGCATGGTTAAGACCCTAGTAATTAATGGAGGTATAACATTTGTCCACAACCGTTGGCTTGAAAACAAGAACTTGTATTGAAGATTTGGACTGCTTAGGTTGAAAGTATCCCAATAACTCGTGCTCTTTATATTGGTATAGATATAGATGTGGACAACATGTTTTTAAAACTGGAACGGTACAATGCGGTTTCCTTGCGAGACAAATCTACTCATATCAAACTTGAAGCATCCGACCTCTCTTGTTGTTGTTAATGAAAAGTTTGCTGTTTTTTCAGGATCATCTTGCGGCGGCACGTGGTTCAAAGAAGTAAACCCTAAAAGGGATCGCATGTTCAGGATTTTGGTAAGAACAGAACTGTTGAGTTTCATGGAATCGGCGTACATTAGGCTTCACCAATTAGCTGCATGAATTACACGGCTGGTTTTGCTTGGCAATGCTTCAGCAAACAATTGAAGTTTCATCACAAGGTTCGCAGATGGGGATATTGTGTTGTATTTTGTATTTAGACG
Source organism: Poa pratensis (assembly GCA_947311845.1). Lineage (NCBI taxonomy): Eukaryota > Viridiplantae > Streptophyta > Magnoliopsida > Poales > Poaceae > Poa > Poa pratensis. Next base: position 10,517,535 of record CAMZMU010000109.1, on the reverse strand, counting down.
GAGGCTGGTTTTAAGTTAAAATAATTTGTAACTTTTTTAGTTTCTTGTCTTTCTTAAAGAGTCAGACACTGTATATTGCAATATGCGACGGGATTCTGCTTTTTGTTACCTTACAAATACATTTCGGTTCTTTTGATGGGAGTTGTAAAGTTTGTTAATTGGAAAAAAAGGTGAAATATTACAAGAATACCATTTTTATGTCAGGGAGAGCTATTCAGGCATTCATGTTGTGGACCTGTAGGTTGCTTTACGATAAAACTCGTGCTCTCGACTCTCAGAGCCAGCTACTTGGGTGAAGATAAACTTTGCACAACTGTGAGCCATATTATTAGCAGACCTTTTCTAACAAAAGAAGAAACACCAGAGCTCAGCACTTCCACTTCACTCAAGAATGGCGAGGTTGAGCCTCATCATCTAGGGGTTTATCATCTCTAGGTAGTCCATCTCAGCTACTCCCCCCCCCCCCCCCCCCCCCCCCCCCCTGATATATTTAGACATCTTTTAGTGCTAGATACATTGACAATTAGTATGGATCGGAGTGAGTAGCAAACCGAGCGCAACCATCATGCAGCAAGAATGGCGTAGCCCAACATGCTGCACTAGCAGCTCCTCCAAGCCTCTCCATGGAAGCAATGTTGCAATCAGTGCTTATTTTGTTTGACCCATACTGATTTCGGCCTATGCAAAGCTTGTCTCAGCGACCAGGACGGCATATAAGACCTGACAGGGAACTTAAACAAGGACTCCTTGACCAGCTTAATGATTTCGCTAAATCAGTAAGTTCACCATCATGTGTCCTGTAGATATGATCACAAAAAATGGCCTTCGTCCATGTAAGTGTAACCGAGGGCAATTTTACCACAAAACGCACCCTCGCCTCCGGTAAAAAAAAAACACATTTTAACCTAGAAAAAAATCAGCTGAAAATAATCTCTTCTAGAAAACAATTTTGTATTTGACCCTTTTGCTCAACACGAAAATAATCTCTTCTAGAAAACAATTTTGTGTTTAACCATTTTGCTCAACACTCTACGCGGGGTCGTTCGGGTTACGCATCTCGACGCCTCAGGGCGTTGCTAAAATCTTGGCATTTCTTCGAGGGAAATGCAGAGAACAGATTAACAATGCCAACGCCGTAAGTCGAGGCGTTGAGCTGTTAAGGCTAAACGCCACCGTGCAAGGCGTTGAACTTGTACCTAGCCTTTGCATGGTTTTTTGTTTGTTTTTGAACAATGCCTTTGCATGATTCGTTTCGAGTTGGCATGCAGCAAGCTAGAGATCAATTTTGGCATGCAGCAAGCTAGCTAGAGACACTTAGTATAGGGGAGAAAAAGAGAACACAGTACCCATTGTCGTTTCGAGTTGATTTCCTGCTCATGTTGCTTTGATGTGTGACGTGTCACACCTTACAAGAGAGGAAGCAGTGCAAAGATGGAAAATCAGAGCTAGTTGCATGGTGGACTAGACTCCTGGCTACACAAGGTTGGGGTTGGCTGCAACAAACGAACTGCATGTGTGCAACTATACCAGGCTAGTTGCAACATATTCAGCCCAACGCCTCAAACTTTGGCGTTGACAGGTTATCTACATTTTCTTGAAAGATGCTAAGTTTTTCCATTGCCTAAATGTGTTCAACTAGACAGTTGAAGATGTAGGGATTTGAGTAAAAGGTTCAGGTCTAAAATTGGATTTCATAAAGTTCACTTTTGACAGAATAGGTGGTAAAAAACCGATCTAGATTCCGCCCGTCTCGTCTGCGGAGCTGTCGGTCCTCGCTCCTCCGACAACCCTTGGGGATTTGGAGGTGTGGCGGACCACGGCCCCTCGCCGGCGGGATGGTTTATGTTTTCCGTTTTTTAGAATGTTTAAGTGTCTTCTTCAGAATGGTGTGGCGGTGGCGACATCCTAAAGTCAGAATAAGTTCCCTCTCATCCTATCCTCGCTCCGGTAGTACGCCACGTGGAGTCGTATGACTGGCGTATCTTCTGGGATCCAGTCCATTTTCATATTCGTTTGTGTGGTTTTAGGGCAACTCCAACGCACGACCCATTTCAGACATATTTTGTGTCCGTTTTTTGGTCGTTTGGGTCGCCGAACGGACAGTGTCCGGCCCATGACCGGCATTTTTTGGCCACCCCACCCAACGCACTGGACCCATTTGGTCCGGCATGCCCGTCTTCTTCTCCAAATTTCCATTACATTTTATCACATCTAATAATACATAGTAGGAGTACATAGTTCATAGGAAAGATTCTATATCCTAAACAAAGATTTTAACTAATTCTAGGTTAACAGTAGGTCCTTCCGGTTCCGGGAGATGGAGATGCCGACAAATTTTAACAAAATTTGCCGCGTGTGGGCGGCGGCGGACTCGCTCCCATGGTGCGGGAACGGACTTGCTGGCTCTTTCGGCCGGAGGACAGTCTGCGGGGGCGGGCTAGCTGGCTCCTCCAGCAGCCCACGTTTAGCGCTAGGGTTTAGGTAGTGGCGCTGGCTATTTTAACAAAATTGTCCGCGCGTAGTAGGCGGCGCTGCCGGCGGCCACATGCCTTCATGGGGAGCGACGGGAACAGCCGGCCCCGTTCACGGCCGCCTCGTTCTCGCGCGCCCGCTTGCGGCGGAGGGCACGAGCCGCGGTGGCTGAGGCGTTCAGCGCTCGCGCCAGCTCGAAGGCCTCCTTCGCCTTGAGGTCGCGGGCTATCCTGGCTCGTCGGGCACGGTCGGTGCAGAGAGACTTGTAGGAGGCTTACATGGCCTCCTGCATCTGCACGTCGCCATGGCTCTCCTCTTGCGCCTCGTCGCCGTCGCTCCAGTCGAAGTCGTCGTCGTTGTTGTCCGCGCAGGGAGGGGGTGCGGCGAGGTCGGCGGCTGCGGTCGCAACTGCGCTGGCCTGCGCCATGAAGTCGGCCGCCCTCTGCGCGTTCAGCTGCATGTGGGAGGCCTGCAGCGCAGCCTCCTCGGAGAGGTGGACGCCGTGGATGCCCTCCTCGAGGCCGCCGCCCCACACCGAGCCGTCGACGGCAGTCGAGCCCCACGCCACCCCGTTGGCGTACGCATTCTCGTCGAGGTCATCGGCGTCGGACCACGCGCGCTCGTAGGCCCTCCTCACCGGATCAGGCGGCCGGTAGCTTGGCATGCCTCTCCACGCCGGGCTCGTGGGCATGCGGCGGGAGAGGCTCCCGCGGTAGCGCCCGAGCGAGCTCGGCACGCGCTTTGCCGAGCTCGCTCGACCTGGTCCATAAGGTGCTGCGGCGGGCGCGCCGGATCCATCTCGTCGGCCGGGGAAAGGGGTTCTAAGCGATGCGGCCGTGGCTTGGAATGGTGGCGGCGGCGGCGCTAGGGTTTGTGGATTAGGGTTTACCCTGCCGGTGGCCATATATAGACCTCCACCACAGCATTGAAGGTGGTAGTTGGCCGTTCGGTGAGGCTGATTGGCGGGCCAGGGAGCGCTGGGGGAGGACAAGGGGAGCGACGCGCGGTCGACCGGCCGTGTCTGCGCCGACGCAATTTCGCCTCAAATTTAGGCTGGAAATGGGTCCGCGCGGACAGAAAAAAGGACGCCAGGCCAAATGCGTCGGCGCGTTGGGCCACCCTATTTCCCAAATCGGACAGAAACGGACGCAAACGGACCAAATGGATCGGCGCGTTGGAGTAGCCCTTAGATCCGACTCTTTCGATCTACGATTTTTTTTTAGGTCAAAGGCGGTCGTTAGATAGAAACGATTTTTAATGATGGTTGCTGATCTGGTGTGCTTGGGTTTAGGGTTAATGACTTCCCTTTTTTCTATTACGACAAGTTTTACCGAACTAGGGTGAGGACGGCGGTGCACCTTCCACTCGCTCCAGTATTTGTAGTCATAGTCGTCCCGGTGTGGTCCGAACAGGCTATTTGTAATTTTTATAAATCTCTCTCGACCGTCCCCAGCTTGGAGAGCCGTCGCCGCCGCAGGTACTACGCCGCCCTCGTCCGGTTCCTCTACCTTGGTTCTTTGCAGTACCCCCGCTTCGCCCCTCCCCGTTTCCCGCTCTCCCGCAGGACGCAGGACCGGAGGCGCAGGTCGGCTGCTCTCCCGTCCTCACCGCCCTCCGGCGCACGCCGCCTCTCTCTCTCCCCCTCTCAGGCTTACGTCTCTCTTCTTTCTGCAGAACGTGCGGCTGAGAGTAGCAGGAGAGGGGCGACCTCCACCGCGAGCCACCGGCGCTGTTACGTCGCCAATATCGTCTAGCCCCGCCGCCGTCTCCCATGTACTCTCTCTCTCAACTGCTCTCTCCCTTTCAAAAAAAACTGCTCTCTCTGCTCTCCGTCTCCTCTCTGCATCCATGGCTGTTGTGCTCCGAATCTTTGATATATCATGGCTCAGCCTCAATTAGTTAATGGTGGAAGATTAAAGTGTCATGTGGTCTCGATTTCGTTAACGAATCTGTTATCGATTATGTTTTAGGAGTACTCCCTCCGTCCAGGATTATATAGGAAAATCTATTTGTCCCAAAACTCTCTCCAAATAAGGCCCGTAATCATTAATTCCCTGACAAACCGTGCCTGATTACTCCTAAAATCTCTCCCAGCCGCAGTCTCCTCTCTCTCATTTATTTCTTTCCAAAATCTCTCCCGTGTGAAACAGTTTTGCTGCATACGGTGTGAACAAGTTCTGGATGGCATTGCCGACCGCTAGCCCTTCTCCTTCGTCTCCTCGGCTCGGTGTGAACAAGTTCTGGATCACGTTCACATGAACTACTGCTGGATATAAAACCACTCGCGTCAAGCATGGTGACCGCAGTCCACCCAAACCCTGGGATCAGAGATGGCGAGAGAAGATTCAGGTTTGGACCTGGCCGGGAGAGAATTTGGTTGAGGATCTCGACCCCGTGCTCCATAGCTGGGTCGCCTCTATGGTTGCGGATGAAGAAACAGTGGTCGAGGAAGGAGTGCAGTGGAGTGAGGTGCGGGCCAAGGCGTGGTGGTGCAGGGACAAGGCGCTGATGCGGATGGCCTTATGGTGGAGGTGCTGGAGGAGGATGAGGAAGAGGACAAGGTTGAAGATGAATGCGACAAGGTGGACCAGATCGTAGGTGAGACTAAGATGAACAAGGTTGAAGATGAAGTTCGTTTCAAGATCGTCCGAGCACGGCATGGTTTTAAAGGCGTCCGCCTAGGCGTCTAAGGCGTCCGCCTAGGCGTCAAGGCGCCCCCCCTCCGCCTTGGAAAAACGACCGCCTTAGCCGCCTAGGCGCCTAAGGCGTCCGCCTAGGCGTCGCCTAGGCGCCAAGGCGCCCCCACTTCGCCTTAGGACGCCTTGACGCCTTAAAAACCATGGGCAAGACAAATTGCTTGCCCATGCCGAGTTTATCAGGAACAACACGATGTACCACATCGATCCAATGCTAAGGTACACCACAACTTGCGCTGGATGCATCCCTCCTGCTGTTTGTGGCAAATGTGGTGTACGAGTTGAGATGGTGATATTTCTTTGTCAAGGGTGTAGACTGCGGGTGCCAAAGGACTTGAGGTGTTGTGAAGTTTGTGAGAAGCCTCTTCTCCTTGACAAGTTCTGGTGCTCGAATTGTGCTACTACTCTTGGGGTTACCAAAAAGGGTGCGTGCGTGTGCTGCCGTCGCTACCCGTCCTCCTATGTTCTTGATGAAAAGAAAGAGGAAGTAGTACCTGAAACCCAATTTTAGGAGTGCTAGGTAGTGAAAGATTGAGAGTATTTCTATATGATTTGAGATTTGTGTGAGTTGATTGGAATATAATGGGACAAATCTTTATGATTTACAAAATGTAATGGAACAAATCTTTATGAGTTTATGAATTTATATTTTGGAACAAATTATTTGTCAAAGTTTAGGAAATTATGTGTTATTGCAATAGAGTACAAGACTAAAAAACAGAAATAAATGCAAAACCAAATGTTAAACTCTGATGGGGCAGAGAAACTCATATATTTTCAAACTTTGATTCAACAGAAGTCACAATTTCTCAGTTTCTTTGCAGCGGCAGAGAAACTCATCTGTTTTCGATTTTCAATTCAACAAAAGTCCAAAACAGATGAGTAAGTTTGGACTTTTGTTGAATCAAAGATCAAAAACAGATGAGTTTCTCTGCCACGGCAGAGAAAATTGGGTTTCTCCGCCGCGGCAGAGAAACTGTGACTTTGGTTGAATCAAAGTTCGAAAACATATGGGTTTCTCTGCCGCGGAAGAAAAACTGCCACTGCAGAGTTTAACATTTGGTTCTGCACTGTTTTTTCAGCATTTTATTTCTGTTTTTTAGTTCTGAACTTTGACAAATAATTTGTTCCAAAATATAAATTAATAAACTCATAGAGATTTGTCCCATTACATTTCATAAAATCATAAAGATTTGTCCCATTACATTCCAATCAACTCACACAAATCTCAAATCATATAGAAATACTCTCAATCTTTCACCACCACATGGCACTCCTAGAATTGGGTTTCAGGCACTACTTACTCTTTCTTTTCATCAATATCATAGAAGGACAGGTAGCGACGGCAGCACACGCACGCACCCTTTTTGGTAACCAAAGAGTAGTAGCACAATCCGAGCACTAGAACTTGTTAAGGAGAAGAGACTTCTCACAAACTTCACAACACCCCAAGTCCTTTGGCACCCGCAGTCTACACCCTTGACAAAGAAATATCACCATCTCAACTCGTACACCACATTTGCCACAAACAGCAGGAGAGATGCATCCAGCGCAAGTTGTGGTGTACCTTAGCATTGGATCGATGTGGTACATCGTGTTGTTCCTGATAAACTCGGCATGGGCAAGCAATTTGTCTTGCCGTGCTCGGACGATCTTGAAACGAACTTCATCTTCAACCTTGTTCATCTTAGTCTCACCTACGATCTGGTCCACCTTGTCGCATTCATCTTCAACCTTGTCCTCTTCCTCATCCTCCTCCAGCACCTCCACCGTAAGGCCATCCGCATCAGCACCTTGTCCCTGCACCACCACGCCTTGGCCCGCACCTCCCTCCATTGCAACGGCATCCGCATCAGCGCCTTGTCCCTACACCACCACGTCTTGGCCCGCACCTCACTCCACTGCACTCCTTCCTCGACCACTGCTTCTTCATCCGCATCCATGGAGGCGACCCAGCTGTGGAGCACGGGGTCGAGATCCTCAACCAAATTCTCTCCCGGCCAGGTCCAACCTAAATCCTCTCTCGCCATCTCCGATCCCAGGGTTTGGGGGATTGCGGTCACCATGCTTGACGCGAGTGGTTTTATATCCAGCAGCAGTTCATGTGAACGTGATCCAGAACTTGTTCACACCTAGTCGAGGAAGACGAAGGAGAAGGGCTAGCGCTTGGCAATGCCATGCAGAACTTGTTCACACCGCATGCAGCAAAACTGTTTCACACGGGAGAGATTTTAGGAAAGAAATAAATGAGAGAGAGAGAGGAGGCTGCGGCTGGGAGAGATTTTAGGAGTAATTAGGCACGGTTTGTTATGGGAATTAATGATTACGGGACTTATTTGGAGAGAGTTTTGGGACAAATAGATTTTCGTTAGGGGACCTATAATCCTGGACGGAGGGAGTAATATCAGTTCCCTCTCGAAACAGGCAAATAATATCAATTCCCAACCAACCAGCAACTCAAACCAAAGCAACTACGGAACTACCCAGATTGAAGCAACTCCACATACGGAGGAGACTCCCCAAACTGAACTTTTAATCTTCTGTATCCACCGTACTACTATTTTGTACTTTTTTGTCATCTCCTATGTGTTCTATTGCCCTTAACAGTTTGAGTTGAATTATATGTTCATCTTTGCAATAGAACCGAATTCTTTATGCCTTGACTTAGATTTTTTTTAGTATTTATAATAAGCGCTTAGTTTGGGCCCAGGGCTTGCTCCAATCCTGGCTCCTCCACTGGCAGCAGCAGGTAGGCATCTACATGGGGAAGAATCTGAGCAATGGTGGCCCTTCGTCGGCTTCCAGGTCCACGAACCAGGCCGTGTCGCTCCGCGAGGAGATCTCTGGGAAGACGCAGGCTGACGCACCCTCCTTGCTGAGGGTCCAGCACCTGCAGCGGTTGGCCGCGTGGGCGAGCGGGGAGGCGGCGGTTGGACCGATCGGAGCGCTGCTGGGTCACCACCTCGCCACCGACGCCGAGGTGGCCGGAATTCCCATAGGCGCTTCCACCTTTCTTTGCCAGAGGTGTGTAGAGTTACAACTTACTCTGTAGCTCAAATTGATCCATTCTTGTGTCTAATTGTTAGTGCATATTACTGACTATCAATCTGCTTATTCTCCTCGCCATTTTAACCTCTATTGTAATTTTTGTGTGTTCGGTTTATGTATACCATTACATTGTTTTGGGACAAACTCTTGTTCTACCAAGCGGACTGTCTGCATATTGTCATGTAGCAACCTGAGACTTGAAGAAACGAAAGCATTATCTGAGTTGTCATATTGCAATATAGTAAAGGTTTTCGCTGTTAGTAAGTGGTACCACTTTGTTTCAGTGATTTGTGTTCTGTTTCCAGCCATCACTGGTGCTGAGATAATGTTTTGAGAGCAATTTTGTCATGTACAAATGACATTTAGATGGGTGATCTGTTGGAAGCTAAATCACTTAGCTCCCTTCCAATACGGTCCAATTGTTGGAAGCTAAGTCACTTAGGTCCCTTCTAATAAGGTTGTGCTTCACACACACTAACACATATGCATATATGAGAGACCACATATATGCTTTATATATCATACATATGCTTGAGGCTACATCTTGACTTACAAGCTTTTGGTTCTCATACAAAGGGGTACATCCTTATATAGGCTGTCTAGGTCGGTTACTGTTCACCAGCCTGTGACATCTAGAAACTACTACAGAACTCTGACTTGAACAAGAAACCTTCAGACTTTTACTTCTACTAGGACTCCTACATACTCTAGATACTTCATGACTAAGCTAGAAACTTCATGCCTAGATATGACAAGATTACTTCTAACAATCTCCCCCTTAATCTTGTAATATCAACTAGATCCTCTAATCCAAATCACCTGGACCATGCGCTTCATCTTGTGACGGCCTCGCACCGCCTCATGTGCAGCAACGGCATCACACCGTGCTTGTCAGCTTCACGCTGACTCAATATAAGATGGCATCACACCACCGATTCGGTTTCACACCGAGCTTCCATGCGCCTGTGGCATCACACCACAGTCGTCGGCCTCACACCGACTCTTCTACTTGACGATGGCATTACACCAGCGTCGTTGGCTTCACACCAACCTTTCCATAGACTATGGCATCACACCATAGTGGTCGGCCTCACACCGACTCTTTCTATGACAATGGTATCACACCACCGCCGTCGCGCGCAGCGGCATCGCACCACTGCCACCTCGTAACGGCATCACGTCGTCGTCTTCTCTTGGCAGTATCACACCGCCTTCTCCTCCTAGCACCATCACGCTACAAGCAGCTAGCAGCATCGCACCGCCAACAACCGCCACCTCATGTCGTCGTCCTCCACATCACATGGAGTCCATCGCCGCGCCGATGCCGCCCTCAGATCTTGAGGCTCTGATACCAATTGTTGGAAGCTAAATCACTTAGCTCCCTTCCAATACGGTCCAATTGTTGGAAGCTAAGTCACTTAGGTCCCTTCTAATAAGGTTGTGCTTCACACACACTAACACATATGCATATATGACAGACCACATATATCATACATATGCTTGAGGCTACATCTTGACTTGCAAGCTTTTGGTTCTCATACAAAGGGGTACATCCTTATATAGGCTGTCTAGGTCGGTTACTGTTCACCAGCCTGTGACATCTAGAAACTACTACAGAACTCTGACTTGAACAAGAAACCTTTAGACTTTTACTTCTACTAGGACTCCTACACACTCTAGATACTTCATGACTAAGCTAGAAACTTCATGCCTAGATATGACAAGATTACTTCTAACATGATCTTAAGTCCAACAAAATGATCAAACGTACAGAACTTCAATGAAATATCTTGTGTTGAAAATATGAGTTACAGAAAGTGAGAGAAAAGATGGGAAGTTATTAACATGTTGTATGTTGCCCTGTTCCATTGGCTCTTTACTGAAATGCACCTTAGCCGATTCTTCTGGATCCTTGTTTTCTCAACATGTGAGCTAACTACCCATAGAAGAAATAAAAAGTCGTGAATATTCTGGGTTAAGAACAAATCGCTGCAAAGTTTGTCTGTCTTGCTTAATCATTGATCTCAGATCTGTTATACTGTTATGTATCTATGATATTTATTTTTACATGCCTTATCTGTTAGAAGTCAGCTTGCAGTAGTGCTGACGATAACTGTGGTGTCTGAGGAATATTGGGAATTATGTGTTTGGCTCACAGAAGCACATTCACACTTAACTCATTTAGCAAGTTCGCAAAAAGGTCCTTAAGATGATATTAACTCACAAGTCACAAAACTAAAGCATGTGTTTTAAAAAACATCTCCAATCTGCAGTATGATGCCATATGCTATCAGTGGCCAGGTTGAATGGCTACGATATATTTTCAGATTGTTTATGTGGAAAATGTAGTTTGTTAGTTATGCTGCATTTTCTTTTCTATATTTGTACCTTTATCCATATCAATAAGCCTTATATGGACCTCTAAAGAAAGATTATTCAAATATTGCAGGTGTGAATCAGTCTTACAAGCAGGCTTCAACTGCATCATCCGCATAAAGAAGAACAAAAAGAAAGCAAAGTGGCGCAAGAAGTCAAATTCTGGCCAAAACAGTGTTGTCTATGCATGCCATTTCTGTGGAGACCAGAACCTAATGCGTGGTAGTGGAAAGGGTATCTTTTAGACGGAAGGCTCGAGCAGAGCCCAGCTTTGAATTAACAAAGCCAACAACCGGCTAAGAGTTACAACTTACAAGAACACGCTGGCCAAGCCAGCAACACCACACCCGCACACCACACACGCACACACACCTCACTACAACAGAGATACCAAAAAACGGCCCAAACTAAAAGAAGCTTGCAAGCTCCGCAGGAGGCACCATGACTTCTGTTGTACGGAGACGACGTCGAAGATGTCCGCACCAACAAACCTCCACTGCACCAACCTTGGCAACATCACGACATGACCTTGGGAGGAACCTACAAAGGGAAGGGCTTGCAGCAACGCCCCCAAGGAGGTGAACGGCGTACCAAAACGTCGTCGTTGCCGGCAGAAACAGGTCTGGCAAAGCTTTCGCCCAAGCCCCCAGAGACCATCCCTAGAATAGGGTGACTCACACGCCGTCGAGGAAAACCTACACCAAACGGGCACACCGGGGAAGCTAGGTGGGGCGGCGAGGCAGCGTCCAGAACAAGAAAAAGGAGGGTGCTTCACAGCGATGCCTTCAACAAGGAGAACGACACCGGAGGTGTTGTCATCGCCGGAAAATGGTCGCTACCATTACGTGGTTTGCACGAGACCCATCCAAAATCAAACGTCGGCCACCGCCATTGAGGCCGCGAAGAAGACATCATAGGACACGTCCACTGGCCTCTGAATCTCGGGGACACGGTGCAAGCACCGGAAAGAGCACACAGGTCAAGGCCACGGGCATGACTGCCCAGCCCCGTCCTGCATCACTGCTCTGAACCTGGAACCTCCCGACAAGCAACGTGTTGACCGGGGCGTCTCCAGCGAAAACGGAGGAGCAGGGCATCTCCGGCAAGATCACGCAGGTCCGATCTCGGAGAGGTAGGGCACCAAGGCCGCCCGACAGTTCCAGCTAGGATCTGCAGGGAACCTGGCGAACTATACCCAGAACCAGGGAGGGAATGGGCCGACCCGGCCCATCCCAGATCCAGCCCCTCTGGATCTGGCGGGCTCACGGCAGCAGCCATGGGGTCACGCCCCACCGGCAGAACCTCGGGGACACGGTGCACTAGCCCTCCACTCAGTGCACCGGAAAGAGCACACCAGCACGAATCCAAACCCGCGGGCCGGCCGGCCCGGCCAGGCCCGCCCCAGCCCAGATCGAGCCCAAAGCTCTGGATCTGGAGCCTCACGGACAGACGGCCGTGGAGATCGGGGCAACTCCGGCAACCCAGGGGGCCGGGCTTCTCCGGCGAGACCGCGACGGTCCGTCAACGGAGCAGGCAGCGCACGCCCACGCGGCCGCCCGTCAGATCCAACCTGGATCTGCACGATCTCCTGCAACGCGCAGGGAAATAGGGACACGGCGGCGCGGCGCACCTGCGGCCAGGCCTGGACGGGAAACGACGCTGGAGGGGAGGCGCTGCCGAGGCACGCCGCCGTGCTCGCGCGAGAGAGGCAGAGGGCGACCATGGCGAACCATGGCCGAACATACACACGCACACAACACAACACGCACGCACACACGCGGGGGCCCCGCGCCGCCACCCTCTGCCGCAGCGCCGGCGGCTTCCTCGGGCGTTGGCGGGGGCCGAGGGGGAGGGAGGAGAAGCTCGGGGCGGAAGGTTTGGGCGCCGCCCGTGTCGCCCTCGCGAGAGCGACGCGGGGGCCGGGGGAAAAAGTCTGGTTTTTGCCCAGCTCCGTGGAAAGGGTATCGTGAATGGCCTATTATCATCAAGAAAGCCTGCTAGCATGGACATAACCAACATAATGTTGAAAGGAGAGAGTATGAACATGGCAACAGTAGCTACTAAAAATGGAATCGAGCATTCTGTGACAGCAGCCTCAGAACTGGAATCTTACAGGTTTAAAACATCTACTCTTGAAAAGGATAAACATGGTAATGGGCAAAAATCTAATCTCCCCGAAGATTCTGAAATGGAGAAAGGGGCTGTTTTTCCAATGATGGATCATGGTCAGTTAGCAGCAATTGTTCAGGAAGACCTCCTACAGAAAGTTGAAGCAGAAGGCACCACACATGATAAATGTATGAACGAAATCGAGCCCGTGTCTGATATCAGTTCGCAAGAAGAATTTCTAGTTGGGTCAACCTTTGTTACTCCTCGGAAGAACAAACTTGCAGAAGTAAATGCACCTAAAGGTTCAGCAGAACCACTGAAGACAAGGAGTACACTGCACAACAAAGGGCAGAGTTGTGTATCAGTTACTGCCAAGGCCCCTAGAAGTTGTAGTAAGTCAGCTTCGACTACTAAATCTGCACCAAATGATTCTACTCAGCCGGCTGGCAGTTCAAGGAAGCGGGCAAGAAAAGGGTGGACTACGCTAAAGCAGATTGCTGAAAAGGACGAGCTTCAGAGAAAAGAGAAAATGTATAGCTTTGTAATCCCGTTCTTCATGCAGTAAAATATCTTACAATCTGCACCAGTGGTACTCATTTGGTGTCAAGAATGGTTACATTTTTGTGTGGTATTATTAATTATAATTTTTTGCATCAGTCATGTGGTAAGTATGAAAGAAATACGAAGTTGTCAAGAGATTAATCAAACCTGAACCAGCTTTTGCATCAATCATGGTCAATGCACAATGATAGCAAAGGCCGTGAAAAACATTTACATTTTTGTAGGTATTGCTAATTATCATTTTTTGTTTGCATCACTCATGTGGGAAGTATGAAAGAAATACAAAGTAACCAAGAGATTGAAAATCAAATCTGAACCAGTCTGCATCACTCATGGTCAATGCAAAGGCATGAATATTCACTAGTGTGTGTGTGCTTGGCTCGAGTTGCCAAGTTGAGATAGGTTATAAATTCAGTTACTCCCTCTGATCTATAAAGATTGTCGTGGCCTATGTACAAATTTGTACCAGCTTAGTCTTGTTTCCACGACACTTTTATTGGACCGGAGGTAGTAAACTTTGCATGGTTGCTTCGACAAATGCTATTCAACAGAACAACCATGGGTATTGTGGAGCTTCTTAATATAAGAGCATCTTCAATAGGTGATGTATAATAAGAATTAACCATTTTTAGGTCATATGGGGGCCAAACGCCTCCGATGCCCTCGATGTAAGTTTTACCCTAAATATTTTACATCGCGATGTAAAATAGATCACTGGTGATCTAAATATAGATCACTTGGGGTCGTGACCAAAAACCAAAACCGACGCGCGGGAGTTTCCAACCGTCGCGTGGAACCTTCCGCGCGCGCCCCGCCTCCCCTCCGTTGCCTCCATCCTGTACTCCCCAGGCATCGGCGTGACCCCGCCGCCACCCCCGGCCTTACCGACAGCCACTTGATCCCCGATTTAGCGTCGCCGGTCCCGTCGATTCGAAAAGTCGCTGCCTCCGTCACTCTTTCCCGGCCCTCCGTCGCCTCCATCCTGTCCTCCCCGGCATGCCATCAATGTGTATTGTGAAATTATTGCTGATTAAAATATAAATTGTGAGATGTCTATATGTTTTTTAAGCTAGAAATACTTCCTCCGTTCACTTTTATAAGACACACTACATATTGACTACATACATACCAAAATGAGTGAATCGACTTATTTTGTATATAGATTCATTCATTTGAGTTTATAAAAGTGAACGGAGGAAATACTATGAATTTAGAGCATTTTGACTTATTACCATGGAGAGAGGGCCATAGTGCACGGCCCGCCAGCCGCCAGGAGAGACCAGTTCCACTAACGGGCACCGGTAGGAGGGCCCATCATTAGTGTCTAAACATGCGGGCGCCTAGTTAACCCATCGCCACCAGGCAGCCGCCGCACAGTTGTCAGGACTCACGAGCAGGGCGGCGCGACCGTGGTTGGCACTCCGTGCTAGCAGCAACCCAGCCGCCCCCCGCCGGCCGCCACGCCATGTGCGGCATCCTCGCCGTCCTCGGCGTCGGCGACGTCTCCCTCGCCAAGCGCTCCCGCATCATCGAGCTCTCCCGCCGGTAACGCGCCCCCGTCCCCTCTTCCCGTGTGGTGTGTTTCCTGTGTACCGGCGCCCACCTCCGAGGGTTTGGGGTGGTGGATTTGTGTGGCCTGCAATAGGCGTAGGCGAGACGTGGGACAGCTTTGGGATTCGGATGATGTCGCCTTCGCCCTACTTACCATTTTCAGCCATTTGACCTATCGTCATTATTAGTTGTTTGACTTATCTAGTGCTGAGATATTCACGAGGAGATGTTGTGTACAGTAGTGGCTAAAAAGTTCTGCGCTAATTCTGTTAGACCAGACATTTTTCACTGTATGAAATCTTATGCGCCCGCAGAACTGAATCTACCGTTTCTTCACACTTGCAATAGTTGCAAACTGAATCTTATGCTACTGTGGATATGTTTATCAAGAAGGATTTTGCGTTAGGTGGACTGATGCATAAAGCTCCACTTCTGTATGCAACTAAAAAATGCTCTAAGGATATGCCAGGACATTACGAATTTCCAAAATGGTAGGAAAGCCTAGTTCTATGTTTTATGATGACTTGGTCTGGGCAGCTTCTCCATCTCTAGGAACCATAGCACGGTCGTGGGGGTACAGTGTTTGGGGTTCCAACTTACACTAGAACAAGTCATTGTTCAACACCATGTCAAAAAAAAAAGTCATTGTTCAACACGAAGCTGCATTAGAGTAAATTGGAATAGGAGATGCTGTGTGTACTGTAATTGACTAGCATTTCTGTGTTCTGCTTGTTATTAAGTGTTCTTAGGCGACACATGGCTTGTTGTATGAAATCTTATGCGCCCGCTGAACTGGATCTACCGTTTTTATCACAGGTTACGGCACAGAGGCCCTGACTGGAGTGGTATACACAGCTATGAGGATTGCTACCTTGCGCACCAGCGGTTGGCTATCGTTGACCCCACGTCTGGAGACCAGCCGTTGTACAACGAGGACAAAACAGTTGTCGTGACGGTCTGTATCAGTAACGCGAATGGAATTGCGCCATTTTGATCCATCTTATTTGTGCTTTTCATGGTTCATGTCATTCAATCTGTAGCATATGATTATGCCTCACTTTATGCTTTGTTCGTCTATAGTTTTTACTTTTTACCGACATTTTGTCTGTTGGTTGGCATTTCCAGGTGAATGGAGAGATCTATAATCACGAAGAACTGAAAGCTAAGCTGACATCTCATAAATTCCAAACTGGTAGTGATTGTGAAGTTATTGCTCACCTAGTAAGTACTTGCGCGTATTTCTCTACGTTCAGTTTCTCTTGGTGTCCTATTGTGTGGCCTCTGCCAACACCCATTAGTGTCTTCATCTAAGCATCATCCTCCAGTGCAGATATTTTATTTGTTAACATTTGTGCTTTCAAATCATATTACTTACACAGTACGAGGACCATGGGGAAGAATTCGTGGATATGTTGGACGGCATGTTCTCATTTGTGCTTCTCGACACACGTGATAAAAGCTTCATTGCTGCCCGTGACGCTATTGGCATCTGTCCTTTATACATGGGCTGGGGTCTTGATGGTATGCAAGGACTATTCCTGTAGCTATTTGTCTCTTTGAACAAAACCATGAAGTTATACCTTTTTCCATTCCATATTCTGCTTAGTCTGGACTTTTGGTATGGTTTGCTTGGTTATCTTGGGGAGGATAAAAACTCGTTGTATGTAGGTGCATTTAAATTTAGGTTATGATTAAAGTAGATAGACAATTAGACATTGCTTGCTTATTTCCTTGGAATAGAATGGAGCAAGGCCAATTAATTTACAAAAATAGTAATAAAAGGTCATAATCCTACATCTGTCATTTTTTTACATCCCACAAAACAATTGGAGTGGTATCTCTCACCATCTGGAATTTGATTGCTAGAATATAGAGATGTTACTCCCACTGTCCAGATATATAAGGCCTATTTAATTGTCAAAGTTCAATCTTTCACTCTAAATATGTTCAATAACCTTTGCTACTAGTGATTAAATTTTTGGTCAAAGCTTTAGACAATCAAAATATGACTTATTACCCGGACGAAGGGAGTTTCTAGGTTGTGACACTCATGATATATTGCAACTTGAATGTTCTGATGGGGAAGTTGTGGATAGGCACAATATTTGCCAAGTCGTTATAGTGAGTTAGTTATGGAAAGGTTCTGAGTCTTTTTGTGAATTGTCTAAAAATATGATTGCCCTTTTGTATCTGTAAGTACACAGTTCAAATATGCATACTTAGTCGATTGGCTCAACAACAAAAGAAGTCCCCATTTCCGTCAATACATCATTATATGTTCTTCCTCGAAATCTGGAACAAGTAGGCAGTGTAGTGTTTGTATCTATTGCACTATCCTATAGATAGAAGTAGTTGGGACTGATCTACTATGCATTAATTTATATTTTTATTGCTCTTCCAGGGTCAATTTGGTTTTCTTCAGAGATGAAGGCATTGAGTGATGATTGTGAGCGCTTCACATCGTTCCCCCCTGGACACTTGTACTCTAGCAAAACAGGTGATAAATTGAGAATCTCATCAGGCATTATAGTGGAAATGTGGATTTGCAAACTCCGAAAGCAAAAATAGTATATAATCTATATATGTGTTGAAAATTTCCATTTGTCTTGCCTAATGATATTTTTTCAACATTTTTTGTAGGTCTAAGGAGGTGGTACAACCCACCATGGTTTTCAGAAAGCATTCCCTCAGCCCCTTACGATCCTCTCCTCATCCGAGAGAGTTTTGAGAAGGTGTGACTTTCCTTATGCCTATTACATTTTCGTACCTTTTCTGATGTATAAAGTATAAGTTCATAGTTATTTCATGTCAGTCTCTTCTTGGTTTTCTTTCATGCTGATATGATGTATCGATGTCTTTGGTTAGGCAATGCTTGTTTGGAACATCCTGGTTGATAATTTATGAGTAATAATAGGTTAGATTATTGTGGCACCCCACAATCACAATGATGTCTTGGTGTGTTGTTTTTATATTAACATCTTAGATAACTGGTCTCAAGTATGTAGGAAGTCTAAATAAATTATTGCATCCGACAAGTTCATAAGCTAAGTTTTATATGCGTATATCATATACTATATTTTCTTAGATAAATTTCAAAATTTGCAGGCTGTTATTAAGAGGCTAATGACAGATGTGCCATTTGGCGTTCTCTTGTCTGGTGGACTTGACTCTTCTTTGGTTGCTTCTGTTGTTGCACGGCACTTGGCAGAAACAAAAGTTGCCAGGCAGTGGGGAAACAAACTGCATACCTTTTGCATTGGTTTGAAGGTACATTTCAATATTGCTTACCGGTGTATCCTTATATGATCACTTCAGGTCTTCTTTCAAAATGCAAGTTATTTTCTTGCTGTTATGAGTATCTTTTACAAGAAAAAGAGAGATTTTTAATGGAATGATAATAAGCAGAGGATACAATATGATGGCCATTCTAATATGTTCCAGTTTGTAGGGTTCTCCTGACCTTAAAGCTGCTAAGGAAGTTGCTGACTACCTTGGCACAGTCCATCATGAGTTACACTTCACAGTGCAGGTTCATTATCTTTTATTTTTCCTTTGCATAGAGGAAGCAACATTTTAAAGTTTTTATTCATAATTCATTTGATAAAATTCTAGGAGGGCATTGATGCATTGGAAGAAGTTATTTACCATGTGGAAACATATGATGTAACGACAATTAGAGCAAGTACCCCAATGTTCTTAATGTCGCGTAAAATCAAATCTTTGGGCGTGAAGATGGTTCTTTCGGGAGAAGGTTCCGACGAAATATTTGGTGGTTACCTTTATTTTCATAAGGCACCGAACAAGAAGGAATTCCATGAGGAAACATGTCGGAAGGTAATCAAAGACAGCATTGCTCCTTTTGGTTTATATGCAAGTTATTCAGGTGGTGTATATGCACAGCATAGTCAGCTGATGAACTTTTCCCTACCTTTAGATAAAAGCTCTCCATTTATATGATTGTTTGAGAGCGAACAAATCAACTTCTGCCTGGGGTCTTGAGGCTCGTGTTCCATTCCTTGACAAAAACTTCATCAATGTAGCAATGGACATGGATCCTGAGTGTAAGATGGTATGTAGTTTCTTGCAATAATACACTTCCATTTACTTTAACTAGCATTATCGCTTTCTTATATTTATCATTATGATTTTTATAGATAAACCGCGATCTTGGCCGGATCGAGAAATGGGTTCTGCGTAATGCATTTGATGATGAAGAGAAGCCCTATTTACCCAAGGTTGGAGAAGTTCATCTTTTAATCGTGTTAAATTTGCTGTTACTTGCACAAACTTGCTTCTATGCTCATAGGGAAGGTATATTTTCTGTGCACAGCATATTCTTTACAGGCAAAAGGAGCAATTCAGTGATGGTGTTGGTTACAGTTGGATTGATGGACTGAAGGACCATGCTAACGAACATGTATACCATCATTTCTTTGTCAAACTATTCAAAGTCCAGCTGCTTATTTATTTGACATACAGTGATTACGTATCACATTACCCCTGTCAGAATTGACAATTTTTCTGTTCATGTCCAGGTGTCGGATTCCATGATGATGAACGCTAGCTTTGTTTACCCTGAGAACACACCCACAACAAAAGAAGCCTACTATTACAGGACAGTATTTGAGAAATTCTATCCCAAGGTCCAGAAGCTACAACCAGCGTTTACTCTTATCATGATATTCAGAGCTATTTTTTCGCATAAAAAAAAGCTTGCTCTCCACTTAACTAGCACTTCCATTCTGCAGAATGCTGCTAGGTTAACGGTACCAGGAGGTCCCAGTGTGGCATGCAGCACTGCTAAAGCTGTCGAATGGGACGCCGCCTGGTCCAAACTCCTTGATCCGTCTGGCCGTGCTGCTCTCGGTGTGCATGATGCGGCGTATGAAGACATTCCAGAAAAGGCTCCTGTGTCTGTCGACTCTGAGAATATCTTTCGTCCAGCACATGGCGAAAGCCTAGTCCCAGCGGCTGCTGTTTAAACCACCATGGTCTCATAAAACGCTTCGAAGAAAATACTGTTGCTTAGTTTAATTTTAGGCTTCTTCGCAACTTTTTTAGTTCCTTCAATCATGCAGTGCATAACTTGCTCTGCTTCCGTTCATGCTTGCCGTCGTGTTTTGATTTTATATGTACCAAGTTTGTTTGTTTATGTACTGAGCATCGCATTGTAAATATCTTACTCTGGCTGTTATCTTTGAGTTGCTAACTTTTTTTGTTTGCAAACTGTGAAGGTTCATTAAATTCCAATGATGCTTTAGAGATTGGGTGATATTTTCCAAATTTACTCATGTTAGAGAAGAGTGTTATTGGTACTCCTCTGTATCACTTGATATTTTGGGTCTAACTTCGACCAATAAAATGTGAGTTTTATTCCAAAAAAAAGTATATTGTTGGATTCCCATTTGAAAGAAGTTTCCAACAATATACTGTCCTCATATTTAATTGGTCAAATTATTAGTCAGGGGGAGTAATTGGTTTAGTGGATATCAACATCTGCATGTCATTCATTCGGGAAAACAAAAGCTGTGATGAACATCCTTTGCCAGAGTAAATGAGATTCGACATATCGTCCAGCACACATAGTTATAATTACAGGAATTTGGTGAAACTCTTGCAGGTCTCAAAAGCTGTTCAGTTAAACATCATTTTAATCTGCCCATGTTGCTGAAACAACAACAGATCAACCGATCTGGTAAGTTGCATTGACACTCACAACTGCAACCAGGTTCTACTCTGCACAAATCTCGATGGAAGACACCATAGTAGAACTGACAACAACCTTGGAAGAACAAAGTCAGATGCTAACCTAAAACACTCCAATTCTAGAACGAAAGACAACGATAAACAATGACACTCAAACTCAAGAACATAAGTGACTAGACACACTGAAGCTGTTGACAAACTGCAAGACAAGTAGAACGAGCCCATTATGGAACAAATAAAGAACAATACAAACACGCAAAGTGGAACTTCCAAAACACGGACTTACGTTAGTTTCCTGATATTTCCGATCGACGCCCCACCAGATCTACATTTCACATGCCAGGTATAAAAAACATAGATACAGGATACCACCAGTTACTGATTCTGAGTAAAACAACATTGCAGAAATAGCAGTGGCAATAGTATAAATCTCGAAGAGGGTCGGCAATAAACATCACACGGAAGTAAGGACATTCAAGATTCAACCACGTCAGGTATATGCACGCTCACAACCTACTAAAACTCTCCAATTATGGATCACCAAAAGTGATCCTACCTGAACATTTACCCACTGAGAGCCCATTGATTGTTGAACAAATGCAGCAACAGTAGAAGCATGCACAGTGAAACCTGCAAAACACCGATAAAAACACAAAATTTTATCAGAGATATTTTCAATTCTAGCAATTACCAATAGACATCCATATACAGCATAGTCAGCAACCCACTTGGCTAAAGAATGGACACAGTAAACAATAATTCGAGAGTTGTCGAGCACTGCACTTGAATCTTGATCACTTCAGCAAGGAAGACCCCGGATAAAATGCAAAGTACTTCCTGGACATCACCTAGTTACTCCGTAGCTGATATCTCATGATTGCTACTACTCTATATGTGTTTTCTTCCGGGACATGATTGGCTCTCGAGAAGGGTGATTGTGTGCGTGTCACTGGAATACTTCATCGAGAAGGCACAGCCGGCTGTCATCTGGACGCGTCACGGCGTGCATAACGTCGAGAGACCGGTGTGAACTCAAATGATAGAAGAGAGCTTGGTACACATCCGCACATGCAGTACGTGTACATCACATTTCCATTCTGGTGTAAGCTCTAGTATATCCATGGCCTAGCGCCATTCCGGTGCAAACATGCACGAGAGGCTCTGCCTCGCTAGGCGAGCAAAGCGTTCAATGCTATACTTGCATACTCCCTCCGTTCCGATGAATAAGGTTTTTTTTTTTTGAAAAAGTCAAGCTAAGTAAACTTTGACCAAACTTTTTAAAAAAATTATCAACAACTATAATATTATATGAATATCATGTGAAAATATATTTTATGATGCATCTAACCATGTTTATTTTGTATTGTACATGTTCATAATTTCCTAAAAAAACTTGGTCAAACTTCACATAGTTTGACTTTTCAAAAATAATATAGGCCTTATTCATTGGAACGGAGGGAGTACATGTTTGTGTAGTGTTGGATAAGTTGGACACAATTGTTTGATAAGTTTTTTTTTGAACGGTAAAAGTCCCGAAAGACCTGGAATCTGCTCTGAAAAGACGGAGAGTAATTTTACAGAAAGGGCATGAGTGGCTCCACAATGTACACACATACCCTTAGTTTTTGCATATTGCACCTCAGAAGAAATCGCGTTGACCCGTGAAACGCGATGGAGTCCTTGAGCGCCGCCGCCTGGCCTCCAGATGTTGTCGTTTCCGTCGCCACCGGGGACGAAACCACTTGGGGCGCCAGAAACAATTTCGGACGCAGCCACATCAGGACCGAAGATCCTCCATCGAAGGAGGAAGAAGCTCGAGCAATTGATTTGGTCGAGCGCATTAGGGCCAATCTGTTGGCCAAAGATAGCAGTGATAGAACGTCGTTGCTTGGTTGCTGCTGCCGAGGACACAGACTCCGAAGATCCCCAACACCGCTTCCACGCAGCCGCAAAAGCCCCGACAACACCCTCCCCCCTCCCCCCCACCTAGGCCGGCCGGGAGAAGAGGCAGCGGAGCGCAGCCACCACGAAGAGAGCGGAGACGCTCATTGAAGAAGCAACTCAGCGGAGGAGCAAACTCTCGTGTCTTCCTCTTCGGAAGCACACAAGAGAGCTCCGTCGCCAACTTCTCGACGCTGCACCGATACGCCTGAAAAAGGGCAGACCCCCACCTCGTTGTAGATCCTCCAGCGTCGTTGCTGCTCCTCCCCTTCCCCTCAGCTCCACGGCAGGCCAGAAGTAGAAGAAGCAGCAAGAGAGCACCGAAGGAAGCCCCTTTATTTCTGGAGGAACTAGCAGCCTGCTTCCTCAACATCTTCGGCTCTGGCCGCCGGAGCTCCACGTCGAGGAAGGAATGCCACCGCCAGCTGCAGATCTTGGGCAAGAGATCCCCAAACCACCTCCTGGCATGGCGCCAAACCACGGCATATAGACGAACCCTACAAAAACTCTCACTACAGGACCCCACCACTACTCCGGCGCCGCTCCTTCGCCACCTCCGACCGGCTAATACGGCGGGAAGGGCTCGGGAACGACCAGGTTCTCCAAGGACGGGCAGACAGAGGCGGCAGAGATGATACATAAGGGGGAGGAAAGTGGAGCTAAACGCACTCCATGACTAGCTCAATTGTTTTATAATATCGTTTTTTTTTGTACAACATTTCCAACAATTTTTGTGCCATCAACGGAAATCTATTGTATATGTTTCTTGACTTTTGCTACATTTATGTGTCCAAAATATTACAATATTTGTTTGCTACACGTCGCAAGGTTTTACACAATCGGTAAATTTTGCTACACAGTACACACGATGCTATATGCGCAAATAAAAAAATGTTGCGCTCGGTTTTTTTGCTACATTGATCGGCACTAATTTCTGATTTTTTTTTGTTACATGCGAGATGTTGCATACACATAGAAAAATGATGCACGCGAAATGTTTTTGCTACTGTTGAAATACTAATGTCTAGTCTTTTCCATTAGATCGTTCTTTTGGTTGAACTGGCTAGAGCATGCGATTCTACATGGTATCAGAGGCAAAATTTGTCGAGTTCAAATCCCTGCCAACGATATTAAAATAAATATTTGCGGCTCCCTAAAAAAGATCTAGCAATCCACGTCCTAATCCCATGAGGCTAGACGTGATGGGGGTGTTGAAATATAATTGTCTAATCTCTTCCATCAGATCGGTCTTTTCGTTGAACTGGCTAGAGCATGCGATTCTATAGCTACAATGATCAGACACGTCGGATCTGTTCACTTAAGTGGATTGGACATCCCCAGAAGCAGCCGATAATTTTCAGTTTTCAACAGGCTGATTCCTAGCGTTTGCTTTTTTTACTACCCGCTCTAGGAGGTTGCCAATATGCCCAAGGCGTCGTACTGACATGTCTGTCCATACTGCCTACATGCCTCCCCAGGGGCGGAGCTAGACGGACATTGACCGTGGTTCACTAGAGTGTATATCGTTCTTTGTATGTCAATTTTTTAGTCACCATGGTGCATTTTTCATGTCATAAGGTGATGCACAGGCTGATTTTTTGGCATAAGGATAAAGAAAAATGTTTCCTACCCTGATGCACATTGAACTCATGCAGCTCCGCCCCTATGCCTCCCATGTAAACCGACGCCTTCTACAAACGCCATTATTTGTAACCGACATCCGGGAATCCATGTATAAATACCCATGTCCATGATCGACGAAACTGTTCATTCAAAATCTATTTCATTTACTAACATGCTTAGTTCACAGTTGACACATTTATTATATTCCAATTATTCTACGTGGACAAAAAAAAGTCCATATCATATTTTCTGTCGGCTATGAGATCAAGAAAAACATTTGCAGTTAGCACCACCATCGCCAACATGTTCTTTCCTTTGCACTTGAAATTATCAATCACAAAACAAAACAAGACATAAACACGCAGCGAAATGTAAATTGCGAAGACAGAGAGCTCGTCACCCTGTCACGCTAATCAAAGTCTGACTATCCAAAACAATCATTAGGAAATACAAGCAGTATGAGTTTCACTATATTTTTATTTTGTACTACCCGTGTTACGTCGAGTTGTATCTCTTTTGTACCAGCTGTTTTGTACCTGCTGCTTTCTTTGATAAATATCAGATATAAGATTCTTTTCCAGAAAAAAAAGAAAAACAACAGCACACACGTGTCAACCAGACAAGAGCCCACCGGGACCACCCCACAAAAGATCCTAGGTTTTCACTTTATTTTTCCAGAACCCCATAAACGTAGCCGCCGACCCGTTCGAGCTCTTCTCACTGACATATCGGGTCCGCCTTCCACACCAACCCGGACTCCTTTCGCACCCCGTCGCCGTCGCGGAACCTAACCCTCTCCCCTCACGCACACGCCCCACTGACATGTTGACCCCACACGTCTCCTGGCCCCACTTCCCAGCCACCGAGTACGTGCCGGAGTAGGAAAAGCCAGCGTAGTGGGGCCCCGGACCCTGCCAACCCAAAGCCAAATAGTACGGCCACGCGTTCCCGTTCGTTCCCCTCTCGCACTTCGCCTCGCCTCCGCCGCACTCCGACCGAGCTCCGCCCTCCTCCGCCGCCTCGCGGCCGACCGGATTGGCCTGCGCCGCCGCCCATGGACACCCAGTAGGTCACCTCCTCCTCTTCCCCGGGCGCCGCGACCGGACGAACTCTCGGTGGTTCAATCTTTTCATTATCATCGGATTGGTTTGGTGATCGTCGTTTCCTGTGCAGGTCTCGCGGGCTGCAGCAGGGGAGCTCGTCCTGCTGGGCGACGGCCGCCGCGGCGTGCGGCACCTCGCAGCAGAAGCGCCAGCGGTGCGAGGTAATTAATCGACCCGGCTCGTCCGATTCCGCCGTTTCCCGTTCCCGAGCGAGCTGGCCTCACCTTGGTGGTGTTACTGGCACGAGCGCGGTGCGCGGCTTCAGGGTTTCCGCGTGCGCCCGAGGTGTCGCGCGTTTAGGGTTTTGTCTCGGTCGGAATCGGGGTTTTTTGGTGGCCGCGATCCAAACACTAGGGTTTGGATTTTGGGGCGGAACTGTAGGGGGTTTAGTTTCTTGATTGTGTTCGGATTAAGGGGCTTCGGGGTGCGTTCTTGAAGTGCTTATCCTTTGTCAGCTCGATTGGTACAATGCCGCACAGAATTAGCTTGAGGTTTGCCGTCAATTCGGTTTGTTTGAAGATCTTGAGGTGTTGTGTTCATTGTGGGATTTTATTCTTCTTCTGATCAGCTTTTCTGTTAATTCTTATCTTATCTGTCGGTACAGATCGTGAGTTTGAGGTTTTGTTTCAACTGTTCCACATTC
Source organism: Poa pratensis (assembly GCA_947311845.1). Classification (NCBI taxonomy): domain Eukaryota; kingdom Viridiplantae; phylum Streptophyta; class Magnoliopsida; order Poales; family Poaceae; genus Poa; species Poa pratensis. The sequence goes on along the minus strand of CAMZMU010000109.1, from coordinate 10,491,706 downwards.
AGAACCCTTAGAACGGTCTTTCCTTTCACAAATTGATAAAAATTAATATGTAACTAGAATGCTTCCACTGAATATTATGGTAGACCAATACGCCAAAGAAACACTTATGCAAGTCCATGGAAGTCCGAACCCTGCAAGCATAATTCATATTCATACTTTGATCTTAGTGATTAGCAACCAACACACAGAGACTAATTTGATAGCATATAGTTAGTTGCAGAAGTAAGCTTTCCTAGATTTAGTTTATACGGGAAAGCAAACAAAACTTTTGGATGCTTTCACCATAAATATGGCAAGCATAATTACCTCTCTTTTCAACTGACATGTTACTATTTAACAGGGTTCTTCCAGTGACCAAGTTGGATCCAGCACAAGTGATTCTATGCAGATGTCTGAACCAGAGCTACCAGATACTGCTTATGTGCAAAATGACGAAGAAGATTACTATATGGATGACGACGATGATGATTGTGACGATGAAAACGACGATGAATCTGAATATGAATTCGATGAAGCTGACTTCAATCAGCAGCTTGCTGATAAGTTTGATGATTTAGATCTGCCTCCAGGTGTGGAGGCTACTGTACCTTGGCTGCAGAAAATTGCAGCCCAGGATGATGACGCATCATCCGAATTAGCTGAGGATGAAATTACAAAGAAATACAAGGCATTTACACAATTCTACACTGTTGAAAATTTCTCTGACCACCATTTTTCTGATCAATCGGTGGGAAAGGTAACGTGTTGAACTTATTGCTCTCACATTATGCTCGTTGTGGGCAGTTATCTTTCTTTTTATGTGACAGGGATGATACTTATGTCTTTTTTCATGTGCATATTGTTTCAGCCAAGCAGAGAATGGGCAAAGAGAATTCAACATGAGTGGAAACTTTTGGAGAAAGATCTACCAGGTTAGCTGTTTACATCTCCTGTGTTCTAAGTTGACTATACACTTTTGCAAATAAAAAATGGGAACTTGTATACCTACTTAAAGTTCCACCTAGCCTCTCCATAACATTCTGGCGGGCTAGATTCTCTAGCCAACACCATTAGCTTATAAGGGATAATAAGTTTTGAAGCTTATCTTCGAATATAATGCATGTATGTAATTTAAAAAAATGCATGTATGTAGATTTAGTATCCATTCTTCTCTTTTGACATTGTTTATCCTATTCTCTGTGCTAAACAATTGTGTATGCACCCGTCATTTGATGGAAGGGCAATATTGTCAATTTTATGTGGCTTCCTTAAATTTGTAACTTTCTTAATCTGTGTGTATGGTGAACTACACCTTATAAACAAGACCGGAGGGAGTATTAATTGTTCCTGTGATATATTTACACACTTCCTTCATTATCGGTTATAGCTTGCTCTGAAATGAAGTATGCTACCTTATCCTCTTTACCTGTTATCTCTGTAAAATCTCAAGATTTTGGGGTATGTTCGAAACAACTAGTAGATCTGCAGTTGTCGTTATCTACTCTAGTGTAGATAAATTGCATACAAGTAAAAAGTGAGGCTTAAGTAGCATATTTGATTTCTAGTTCTAGCCCTAGGATCTTCATCCAATGGTGAGAAAAATAACACAAAGAATATTTTAGTCCTAGTAGATAAAAAAATCAAACCTTATGGCTAATCAACATCTAAGTTTGGTCGACTGAGATTTAGTTAATTCTCATTGACCTAGACCAACAAATGCATTGATATTATGAAATTGGACAAAGTATGGATATCCTTGCTACTTTTTCTTATATTTTCCCAAATTAGATGTCTAAATTGTCAATATACTCCTTTTGTAGCTTCTATATTTGTCCGAGTTGCTGAAGATAGAATGGATCTTCTTAGGGCTGCGATTATTGGCCCTAAGGGAACACCCTACCACGACGGCCTCTTCTTCTTTGATGCACATTTTACCTCTTCTTATCCTTCTCAGCCTCCGGTATATGCATAAGCTTCAAACACTTCTCTTTTTAATTATTTTAACATATTTTTACTAAAATGCTTACCACTGTTGGTGCTGCAGCTGGTATATTACCATTCTGGAGGACTTCGAATTAATCCGAACTTATATAACGGTGGAAAAGTCTGCCTTAGCCTCCTTGGTACCTGGAACGGTAGTGGCTGCGAGAAGTGGAACCCAGCTCAGTCAACCATGCTGCAGGTGCTAGTCTCCATCCAGGCTCTCATTTTGAACGAGAAGCCATATTTCAATGAGCCGGGATATGCGGCCTCCGCAACACCCCAGTGGACAACAGCATCTGTAGAGTATAACAAGACCACATTTCTGCACTCATGCAGGACTATGTTGTATTCACTTAGAAGACCTCCTCAGGTAATCGCTAAATTAGTAAGTTATCTCATTTTATTTTTGATGCATAGCTCACATGGAAGCTTCACTTAATATTTTACTTATGACATGCTAGTTGATTAGCTCTTTTATTATCTCAAATCTGGATCTGCCATGGTTTACTGCATTTTTCCTGCTGTTATATGAATATATGGTAGAAAGGCTGTTTCAATGTTCTAGAACTTGTTAGCCAAGTACTCAGTTTTTCTGTTGCATAACTAGTCATAGATTTATATTTGTGCCGCTGCTGGAGAGGAGGTAACATCAGCAGCATTTGGCGCGATGAGATGCAGCAGCAAAGTGATGGACACAACCCTGAACTTGGTTTTCCCCTTGCGTGATCTTGTGTGGGAATGGCACACTCCTTGACAGAGTCGTGCTACTCTTATTTTGGTGCGCTAGTGGAGTTTTAGTGGGCATTGGGCTTAATTCAGTTTCGGCCTAGATAAATAGCCAGCCTGGTCTCTGATTATCTGAGTAAGGAACATTTTTCGGCTGCTGAAATGTGCTGTGTTGTGCTTTATAATCTTGTGTTGGAAATTAGCCACGAAAGTAGGCAAAAACGGGGCAAACAAACATTAAAAGGGGCAAAAATGGGTGTGCCAGCGGATTATCATAATCCACTGCAATGCCAAACGAAGCCCAAGACCTCTGGTTAATTATGTTAAACATAGTTTAGAACATTTTTAGTATGCAAGGACCGCCATCTACAGAACAAAATAATAAGTACAAGAAGATAGAATGAAGGATGTGAAATGCAGCAGATTCTGTTTTGAACATACCAAATATATTATACATTACCTGAAAAGTCGGTATTATTTTAGTTTATCTTTATTATAACATAACGTCTCTCATTTGCAATTATCATTCAGTTGAGTAACCTGCAGAGTACATATAACTCGATTGTCTACTAACCGTCCTTTGTTCTTGGCTCCTCGCAGTACTTTGGGGACCTCGTTGCCGGACATTTCCGGGAACATGGGCGCACCATTCTCGCAGCATGCAAGCACTACTTAGAGGGTAATATGGTTGGATCGGTAGTCCCTGAAGAGGAAGAAGAGAAGTACGATGCTTTTGGATCATCTAGCAGCAGCAGCGCACCCAAGCGGGTGGATCCTCTGGTTAGGCGCACTCAATTCTGTGACAACCTGAAGACGCTGTTTGAAGATCTTCTGATGGAGTTCAACGTGAAGGGCGCTGACACGAGGAAGTTCCTGGAAGAGAAGATCAAGAAGAACCTGCCTGCAGCCTGAGAAGAATAAATTAAAGGCTGCTGCGAGTGCAGGTGGAGATAGTTTGCCTGCTTAGTTGCAGGCTCCGTAATTAGAGATAGATAACAAGGTGTGGGGTAGTTTGCTTTCCTAACTGCAGGGAAGATATGTAGATAGTAGTAACTTTGAGTAATTGATGGAACTCGGACTTATTGACCTGAAGAATGAGAAACTACCGAATGAATCAAGTGCCGATTCCTACGGTGCCGTATTCAAGTTAGGCTTGCATCTCGTAATGCACGGTTGAATGCTCCGTCAAACACTATGTCATTCCGGCGATGCCATAGGCACCAGCAGATGAGGCTTGTCGCCGTCCACACGTCACGGTCCGCCTGCATGCTTGGTAGCCAGGCTAGCAGTGTGTTGTTCTGGGTGAGCTACACAAGCCCTCTCTCCCACCTTCGACTGGAGTAGACCTCTCAAGAATAGCCTATTTTGTGTTATGGTTTCTCCAACCAATTTTTTGGCGTTGACCTAGGCATGGGCGTCCGTTTTGATTGACGCCAAAGTTTCGGATCGGTGCCAATTTTTTGGTTACGCTGTTCACTTTTTCCACCCACGAATTGGCAAACCGGCGGCGGTGAAAACCTGCGCCAAATAATTGGCGGCCCCCGTTTTGGTAGGGCTGGCACTGGCGCAATCCAAACAAGCCCTTAGGCTGCGTTTGGTTCAGCTTTTCCAACCAACTTCCCACGAATTGGCAAACCGGCGGCGGTGAAAACCTACGCCAAATAATTGGTGCCCCCCGTTTTGGTAGGGCTGGCACTGGCACAATCCAAACACAGCCTTGGTTCAGCTTTTCCAACCAACTTCCAGTCAAAAAAAGTTGAACGCTAACCAAACGGAAATTTTATCACCGCAGATTTTCCAACGCGGCTGCTTCTCGTAGTACAATTTTGACAGCAGCGTAGACCCTGCTTCCATCGCGTTGAGTCCAACGAAGTTGGGGAAAATAACACACCATGCCACCGCTAAGTGGCGTACCAGTTCAATTATTTATTATCCGTCCACGCGTGACAACATGCAGAGAACAGAGAACAAACGCGAGTAGGTTTCCATCGCCGCCGCCGCCCTCCTCTGTCTGACATTCCGACGGCGCACCGCCCTCCCCTCAGGTCGAAAATCCTCCAGAATCGAGCCCCACATCTACGCATCTACTCTCGCCACCTGCAAGTCCCATCTTGCCCCACACGTATGTCCGCTGTGAGCGTGGCGTACCCCTTGTTGGCCCTCAGGTGGCAGCGTGGCACACCGCGTCCTTCCGGCAGATTATCCATGCTCGTGACATGAGAATAAGAGGACGATTCATGCGGTTCTTTGAGGGCTCTCCTTGATGCCCTGCCTTGCTGCTGTTAAGCGTGGCTCTGCACTGCTCCGAGCGCGTGGCCGGAGAGGACGGGCGCCCGGACTGGGTCTGTTCCATTGCATCTCGCGCGAAGTCTGCGATTGCAGTGGCAAAGGATGACCAGGACAAGTAGAAGGCGAAGTGGGCACGGGAGCTGCTCCTCGTACCAAGAAGGCGAGCTGCTCTGCCCGGCAAGCCGGAAGAACGGTCGCGGCAAGGTGGTCGCCGCGTAGCACGGGGATGCGGTGGTCTCCGGCGTGCATGCAAAGCTAGCAGGAGGTCGATCCAATCAAGCTGTTTGCTTGTAGTATGTATGTACGTACGTATTTCTTTTGTAATAAATGGAGACGTCACTTTCTATTCATATTATTTATAAGTGTTCCATATTACAGAAATAAATAATAAGTACCAAAATTGTCATTCTGGCGATGTCCAGGCAGCTCCGGCGAATCCGCGAAAAGTTCCGGGATGGTTCTGATGATTTCTGGCGAGGGTCCGACGATATCAAGGTGGCCGGAGGCGGTCCGGCGCGACTCCGGCAATGTCCAGCGGGTCTTCCCCTATCTCCGGCGAGGTTTCAGCGAATTCCGACCAACTCCGGCGAGGGTCCGACGATATCAAGGTGACCGGAGGCGGTCCGGCGCGACTCCGGCAATGTCCAGCGGGTCTTCCCTATCTCCGGCAAGGTTTCGGCGAGATCCGACCAACTCCGGCGAGGGTCTGGCGATATCAAGGTGGTCAGAGGTAGTCCGGCGTGGTGGACCGGCGAGGCGCTAGAAATTCCGACCGACGGCTCTCCCACGGTCTTAGGGGTATTACAGATAATACGCATAAAATTCACAGTTTCACAATTGTTTCAGCCAAACGACTTTCAGCTTTGCCACAGTTCTCATCTCATAGCGGGTTTTTTCACAGCTCACAGTTCAGAGCAGTTTTTTTGGAATCCACAGCTGAACCAAACACACCATTTCGATTTAGAGGTGTGATTAGTAGTTGTTCAGGTATAGGGCTTCGATATGAAGACATTGCTAAATTTGTTCATCTTGGACCGTTTAGTAGTTTTCTCGGTTTAGGATTAAAGTTCAATGCTTAAATGTGGGAATTTTCTGTGTTTAGGGATTAAATTTCGGGGTTTTGCTTGCTTAGTTCATGTTAGGCCAATGATTAGTTCACATGGTTTGGTAGAAGATTCCAATGGCAGCATCGATTGCATGGCCAATGATGTTCATTGTGGCACTTGTGTCGCGGGGTTGATTCGACTGTACCTAGTAGTATGTACACTTTTTTTTTGCATGCTCTTTGGTACAGTCGCACTAGGTTAACGAACTTGTTGTGCCTATGTTACCTCGGTCTCACTGTTATGAATTTGTTTGTTTTGTTGCATGTGTCGATAACTGTTGTATCTAGTAGTACGTACAAACACATTGCTTGTGCATGCTACTTCGTACAGTAGGATGCTCATCTCTTTCAACTGTGTGTGCAATGTTTTTATGAGATTCTTGAATGATGTACACTATTACAAGGTCTCTCCGGCGCCATCCACTCTAGCCAAGGCCAACGTAGACGAAGGGCCCTCGCAAACTAGTCCATGTTTAGAATAGCGAGGCCACCTAAAGAAGTCGGCCTATAAACCGGCGTCCAATATTCACTTTACATTTTTCCTCCGGTTGCTTGATCGACTTTTAGATATATTGCAGTGTCTCAACCGGATGTCGAGGGCGGTGAGGGGGTAGATGGCTTGCGAAGAGAGAACCGACTTGACGAGAGCCTTACGACTCGTGATGTTAAAACATCTTCCCGCCCACCGCACAAGCTTTGCCGCCACTTTATCTTCAGTGGACCCTTTTTTTTTAAATCACCGTGAGATGGAGGCCAAGATATCACATAGGGAATCAAGTTGAGGTAGCCGGAAGGTAATGCAGGACATGTGCAAGGTCAATGTCGTCACTCCAGATAGGGGCCACCAAACTTTTCTCGGAGTTGGTCGTGAGACCGGTGACATTGTCAAAGCTACTAATAATGTGAGCAAGTGCCGAGATATCCTCATGGATGGGAGCCATAAAAACTGTTGCATCATCGTCATACGGTGACAAACAGAGCTCCCTTCCCAGGCAAGCAATGGAGGAGCCCCTGGTCAGTGGCCACATTAAGAATGCATTGGAGATGGTTGATGGCGACATTGAAGAGGAGAGAGGAGAGAGGAGAGTGGATCCCCTTGCCGAAGCCAACGCCCATGCTTAATTGGATCACCTGAAATGCCTTTTACGAGAACTCCTGAGGATGCCGAGGAGAGTAACACCACAAACCAATTACGGAACCAGGGAGGGAAGCCGAGATGATCGAGTAGCTCAAAGATGTATTCCCATCTAACTGAATTGAACGTTTTTTATGTCAAGTTTGAATAGAAGGGAAGTCTTATTTCTTCGGTGTAACCAATCGAGCGTAGTTCGCACGAATATAAAGTTGTCGTGGATGCTTCGAGATTTAACGAAGGAGCTTTGACGCGCTGAAACTAGATCATCAATTCATGTGAGGAGCAAGCCGTAGGGACAAAAAAATTGCCACAATCTTGGCGAAGCCATAGACGAGGCTCACACAAAAGTGAAAGGGGTGGAACAAATTAAACCACTTTACCGTCGTTACAGCTCGACGTGACTACACGGAGGTGTCTACACGACCAACAAATCAGCAAAAAGTGCAGAGTAGCTGCGCAGCCCAACGACTGGACCAAGTGCGTCAACAATGGGGGAAGTGCAGCGAAGACTGGACCCTGGACGCCTTGGGGAATTTCAGGGAACTTTCGGGCTCGTACGCACGGAAATTTCCTGGAAGCCGGGCTTGCTCGATAATTTGTCCCCAAATGCACTCTGAACTCTGAGGATGCACGTGCCACCTCCAAAGCGAGTTTTGTACGGGGTGATGTTGTGGTCTGCTCCTTTGTCACTCTCTGCAGTAATGGGCTTCATTCATGGCGGTAAGCTACTATTGTTGAGAACCTTCATGGACACTTCATCCAGTTTTTTTTTTTAAGGACATGCACAGACGTACGAGTGGTCAAGGCCCAAATTACTACTGCAGAATGCAGATTCTCAGTTCAAGAGGATGTTGCATTGTTGCATCGGTAGGCACCTTATGGGTAAGGGACGATCCTACGATACCTATCCTCTCTTTTCACTATGATATGTATGTATGAGCAAGTTGTGTCACTCTTTGCATCCACATTGCTATTGTGTGTGATCTCTATACGTATGATTAAATAGTGGAGCACTATCAGTTCAAGGGTTGATAGGTTTCAAAAAAAAAGTTCAAGGGTTGATCTTAAGTATCTAGCTGTATGTACAACAACATTAATTGCTTGTACATTTCACGAGCATTGCTTATGTACACTATGCACCCTTTGCAAATCACGAGCTTAGAACTTGGTTTTCACTGATGCTTGAAAGAGTAATTTAGTGCATGATTTCTTGTTGATTTTGCTTTCATGAAAGAGTATGTTATCTTTTACTTTATACTGTGATTGCTTTTGTTATTACTTTGAAAATGGAACATACTATATTGAGTAGAAGTAACCATCATTTAGTATTGTAACTATGATAATTAACTCCAAAGCTCGTCCTATTTTACCACCTTCATGCTCGAGAACGACCATAGATTAAACTTGGAGACGTTGATACGTTGAAAATGCATCAACGAACTTTGAAGTCCGATTGCCCCATTTTTTTGCCACCGCCTTTATTTTGTCCTAAAATCGGCTATATAAGTTGTGGTTTCGCAAACTTATCAAAGGGAGGCACCGCAAATAGAGAAACTAAAGACGACCGCCGAGGAAGATTTGAGGGGGAAGGTTCCTTTTTGAAAAGGATTTGAGAATACTAGCATGCCTCACGATTCTTTCCAACTGAAAAATATATTTTACATCCACCATTGGAGTGTAATTCAAATTGCCTGCAACCGATGGGTAGATTGTGTTTACAAAGTGGAAACTGGAGAGCACATATACATACAAGAGCTATACGAGTATATAAAACAAGAGAAATGGACATAAGCCCTTCACTTTAATTAAAAATTACACGTGCTCAAAGGAATTGAGAAGTGGGTAAGCGTGGGCCGTGTTATTCATTTGGGCCCTATGTTGTGTCTTATTTATAACTTTTACATTTAAAAAAAATCAATTTGAAATATATTTTTAAATGTATGCATTAGAAATATCAAGATTAGAATTAATATGTTGGAAAGTGTAGTTCATATATGCAATAGGATAAGAAAAACGCCAATGACAAATTTTATTTAAACTAAGAGTAACTTTAGAGAAAGGGAGCGATGTGGGAACCACTTCTAGTTGCCTATCCGGCCTCTCCAAAGTCTTTGCCATCGCCTCCATGATGTGAACTGGGTAGTATGATAAATCTTCATGTACCATCATGTTTTAGAACCATATGAGTTGTCATACATGATTATGGTCATATTTATATTGGTGTCTAGGTGGATATTGTGATATGAGATGAGGAATGAGATCCAATTTCAGTTTATGCTATGTTGTATGTCGTAGATAAATATTACTACCGCATTCTTGTATGTTTGTTCCGATCAAACTAGTATGACAGGGCATGAGAGAGGAACATGTGCATTTGTCAGATTAGATGGGTAGTAGCAACTAGATATATATAGTGCTAAAAAATTCGGAAACTACTATGGTTTTTACCTTTCCACATCTACATCGCTAGGGATAAATGGATGTGATATCCTTATGTCTGCCTAGTGACAGAAAATGCTGCGCTTATTCATTCAAGTAGACGTATGAGACATCCATCATCATGCCAACATACCAAGACATTACTCTGAGTTTACACTTAATTTTGAGCATGAGAATGGCCTACTTGTATAGGGAGTATTAGAGTTCTGTTACGTCAACTCTATTTAGAACGTGATTTCCATAAAATCCTAATCATACATATACAATAATAGTTGTACCAATTTATCTTGTCTTTAAATTATATATTTGTGACATTATGTTTATAAGAGAGAGGTCAAGTGAGCCATGAACCTTGGTACCATAATTCATATAAGAAATTATGTTTACTTTGATGCACTGCATTTTCTACCTTTAGCTATTTATTATTCTTAAAATCACAAAAATATATCTATAATTTTTTATGTTCCATGCTTGTTTTATAACAAATGCTACATGTTTTATTTACATTATATATCATTTTTATGCATTTTTGGGACTAACCTATTAACAAGATGCCACAGTGCTAGTTCCTGTTTTCAGCTATCGTTTTGTTTCAGAAAAGCTAGTCGAGAAATATTCTCAGAATCGGACGAAATTTCACGGAGATAAGTTTTGCAAAGATACGAAGACGAAGTCCAAAGGGCAGACGAGGAGGTGACCCAGGGGGCCCAGACGCCACCTTGGCGCACCAGAGGGTGGGGCCGCGCCGGGGGGGGGGGGGGGGGGGGGTTGTCTAGCACCCTCGGGTGGCCCCTCACGCCGCCTCTCGCCTATATATTCTCCTCGTCCCGAAAACCCTAAGACCCGATCAAAATTCCACGAAAAAGTTCTGTCAACCCTAGTTCGGAAGGGTTCTGAAGCTCTTCCTGGCACTCTGCCGGAGGGGGAGATCATCACCGGAGGGCTCTACACCGCCATGCCTGCCTCCGGACTGATGCGTGAGTAGTTCTCCATTGGACTACGGGTTCATAGCATTAGCTAGATAGTTGTCTCTCCGCTTTGTGCTACCATGTTTAGATCTTGTGAGCCGACTAACATGATCAAGATCATCTTTATGTAATGCTACATGTTGTGTTTGCTGGGATCCGATGAATTGTGAAGTTATGATCAAGTTTCTTCATCTATCTATCTATATGTTTTATTTATGATCTTGCATGCTCTCCAATGCTAGTGGTTGCTTTGGCCAAGTAGTTGCCAGTGTCTCCAAGATGGAGTATTTATGCTAAATAGTGGGTTCATGTCTCCGGTTGCCTGGGCTTGAGTTGACAGAAATGACTAAGGCTCTGGATGTGCTGTTGCCACTAGGGAGAAAAAAATGGTGCTATGTCTACGTGTCATTTGCAATGTTTACATTGCACATTTTGTTTATTACAATTATCTGTTGCTTGCAGCTTAATACTTTCAGGAGACACGGATGTTATCCTGGGGGTGGATTATTAGTCATAGATGCAGCTAACAAGCTGTATATGTATTTTGTTGTAATGCCCAATTAAATATTACATTGAACTCTATCTTGTCATAATAGCATTGTCATGCCCTTGCCATTTATCAATTGTCGAGCTATAATTTGTTTGCCCAACATGTGTGTTTATCTGTTTTATGGAGAGACACCACTAGTGAACTGTGGACCTCAGTCCATTCTTTTACACTGATAAAAACACCATTTCCACTATTTCCTGCACTCATTTGTTCGTTGTCCATTTTTGCATTTACATTTATTTTACACACCATACATTTAATCATTTGTATTCAGCAAGCCAGGGAGATTGACAACCTTCCTGTTTCGTTGGGACAAAGTAGTATGATTGTGTTGTATGCAGGTCCACGCCGAAGGTATAAGCGCCAGAGTAGCTTTTGCACCGTGTTGAAGCTCTTGCAACTCCTACTGGTTCGATAACCATGGTTTTGTTCTCAAGGGAAAACCGCTGCTGCACTACTTCATATCTTCCTCTTGGGGTTCCCAAAGAACGTGTGTTCCACGTCATCACCATCAGGTATGCAGACCATCATGACGTGTACATGAGTGCATGCAGCGTAATTGCACTGACGGGTACGTACCACCACTTCCTCCTGATATTATAAAAAAGGTCCCCTCGTTGACCATCGATTTGTATTGTGCCGGTATTTTCTAAATTGCTAATCGATGGTAGGGGAGAGTAAACATCCGGAGGAGCATGTGAGAGAGAACGAGATCTGATCTAGACGTGAGATTTTTAGAAAACTGATCGAAGAGGGAATTTATGGGTGAAGATCATGCTAGCCACCTTATACCTTGAATTCTGATGTCACTTAATGCATGATGGGTCAATGTTGTGAAGATCGTTGATGTCGTGTAGTCGATCTTCTCGACGAGAGGGAAGTAGATCCTGATGTCCCTGTGAGACTAGGGTGGAGTCGCGCCTAGCCTCGTCTCCTCCTTATTGTGCATCCTGGCAGAGGCTCGTGCTGATAACATGTTGAGACTTTTGTGGCACAAATGGAAAAAGTAGACACGAGAATAAACACAAGATGTAGGCTAGGCTCTCTTTATTATTTAAATCTTGGAGAGAATAGATGTGTACAATGATGATGCATCTACCCTTGAATATATATGTTTTCTGCAGGGCAGTTTGAGTAGGATTTCATATCCCATTTCCTTGTGAGAGGGGAAAGACCCTCCTATTAGGGTTGGTTCCTTTTTTTAATTAATAAGCACTAAGATAGACAAGGCCAACAACCAAAATATCCAAAGAAATACAAAAGAAAGAACAACACAACCGTTCTCACCAGATGACTGATCTATGACAACTAACCTATAAATAACACAAACCAAAATATAAAACCTCATATTTTAAGCTAAGGAGAGCTCATGACCAAGCAACAGCTGTAGGATGATCACAGGAAATAGGACATCCGATCGAGATAAAAATGCACCACCCAAGCATGCTGATCTTGGGATGTGAGGGGACGCTGCCAAAACTCATAACGCAATGACGTTGTGCTCGCTTTGCCCAGCTTCCAATCATGAACGATGAAGAATTAGAGCACAAGGCCTCAAAGCCGCTTCACGATAGTTGACAAAAACCCCAAAACACGACCACCATAATAGGTGAATAGGTCAACCCTAGCCACTCCCACCATATGCCCAAGGAGGGGAAAAGATCTAAAAGGAGACCAAGCGCTTATAGGCTAGTACTCCCTCCGTTCCAAATTATAAAATGTTTTGGAATTTCCATGAAGACAACATACAGACTCAAATGAGTGAACCAGAGAACTGAAACACTTCTAGATACATGTGACTATGGAAAAGCTACAAAACATAGGGAGCAAGAAGAACCCGCCCAAAACTAGTGAATGGTTATGCATAAAAAAACTAGGGAATGGTCGTCATCTAGGAAGCACCGGCAAGAATATACATTGCGCCCCAAAAGCCCAATACCCTGCACAAGGGACCGTACTGTGCCACTGTCATCTCATACCATGACACCGGAGGACATCACGACCAACCAAGACAGTGCCACCAGGAAGGGGAACCGCTGCGGCTAGGTCTAGGACATACAAACGCAAGGTTTCTCAAGGAGCCCAAGAAGAAAGAGGGTACAATCACCGACCGCAATGACTCCTCCAAAGAGGTCAGTGCCGGACGACCACTCATCCAAGGAGTCAGCGCCTAGACATCACCGAGAAGACAACCACACATCGTTCAGAGGAGGAAGAAAGCGAGGAAGGGCAAGCCGGAGAGAAGAAGCATCCCACTGGAGTACACCACAGCCACAAGGAAGAGTGTACCATGAAATACCATGATAGAAGGTTGCAAAAAGAGCCAAAAAAACTCGTGGGCAGATCCGCCTTGTTCACCATCTCCAGGATTTCATATATTCATCGGCATACACATTGGTAGCCAAAATGTGCAGCTTACAACTGAGATAGACTGTGGTGCCTCTAACCCTGAATATATATATATGTGGCCTCTAGCGAGAGTTCAAGTAGGAGTACAAATCCCCTTGACTTGGAGGAGCGGAAAGACCCCCCATTAGGGTCAGTACCAAATATATTTTTATTAATAAGCGCTAAGATAGACAACGACAACAACCGAAATATCTAAAGAAAATAACAACATGTATGTCCATACTAGACCGATTCACGACAGATAGCCTAGAAATAACACAAACCAAGAATATAAGACCTCAGACTTTAAGCGTAGGAGACCGTGACAAAAACATCACCATAAATAGGACATCCAAGAAAGACTGCACCACCAGCGCATGCTGATCTTGGGAGGTGAGGAGCCGCTGCCAAAATCCACACCATGATGACAAGGTGCTCGCCTTGCCCAACCTAAAATCATGAATGGCGAAGAAGCAGGGCCTCGAAGCCGTGTCATGATAGTTGGCCAAAACCCCAAAACATGACCACCATAATAGGTCAACCCCGGTCACCCCCCCCCCCCCCCCCCCCCCCCCCCCCCCCCCCCCTACGATATGCCTAAGAGGGGAAGTTGATCTAAAAGTAGACCAAGCCCTCATCTACAAGTTGAAAAGCGGACCCGCCCAGAACTAGGGAATGATCGCCATCCTGGAAGCACCAACAACAACATACGTTGCGCCCCAAAAGCCCAATACCTTGCACAAGGGACCGACATCGTGCCACTACCATCTCATACCACCACACCGGAGGACATCACGAGAAACCAAGACAGTGCCTCCAGGAAGGGGAACCGCTGCGGCTAGGTCCAACACATACAGACGCATGGTTCCTCAAGGAGCCCGACAAGAGAGAGGGTACGATCAAAGGCCGCAACAACACCTCCAAAGAGGTCGGTGCATGGACGACCACACGTCCAAGGAGGTAAGCACGCGGACAACCCTAAGAAAGGATTTATCCCTGGCTTCGGACCTTGTAGACCCGAAGACCACACATCATCAGAGGAAGCAAATGGGGGAGGGCAAGCCGGAGAGAAGAAGCATCCAACCGGAGTACACCGCCGCCGCAGGGAGGAGGGCACCATGAAACACCGTGATACAAGGTTACAACAAGAGCCAAAACAAAATGACGGGCAGATCGGCCTCCTTGTTCACCATCAAATTTCGCGGTTTCATATATTCATTCGCATACGCATTGGTAGCCAAAATGTGCAGCTTACAACTGAGACAGATTGCAGTGTAACTGCCAACAAACCATCCTCGCTCTTACCCAGAATTCCATTGATCACAAGAACATCACTGCAAGAGATCGCCACACCTTCATCCTCACCGGCTTTAACTCAAACTCTAGTCTACTACTGTAATATGTTTCTTCTTTTTTGAAAGCACTACTAATATGTTTCTTCTTAGTTCTTACCTCTCACTCTCTCTGGCACAGGCAACTGATCACTTGTGAACTCATGTGCTGGGAGTTGCAACTTCTAATTAAGCAAAACGAGCGGGGAAGCTGTGATTCCCGGAGCGCCGCCTGCGTCGCCGCGGCAACCGTTCCGGCCTCACGGGGTTCGCTTCGAGAAGCTGGAGGCCGTTCGCCTCGTAAGTCTCCGGGCCGCCCCAGTACATGACGTTGGCCGTCCTTGTCGCCGCGCCCGCGCTCCGGTAGTGCAGCAGCGCCAAGCCGAGCCCGCCCTCGCCGCACCTGGCCAGGCGCGCCTGCCAGTCGGGCGGACGGAAGGCGAGCACCTCCATGTCGTCCCCGTCGCGCATGCCGCCGTGTCGCGACAGGAACAGGGTCCACTCGCCCGTCAGGCGGTACGTGCGGGCGAGACGGTCGCGCTTCAGCATCATGCGGTAGGACCGGCCCATGCGGTCGAACGCCGGCACCGACAGCCCGCCGCCCTCGAAGAGCAGGTGCCGCTCCCCCGCCGTCATCGTGCTGAGCAGCGGCGAGGACCTGACCAGACCGTCCGGGAGGACGAGGCGAGCCTTGTCGCGGCTGCGGTCCGAGTGGGTGAGCCGCTTGGTTAGCACCAGCGCCGGCCGGGAGATGCGGAGGCGGCGAAGCACGGCGCGCAGGCCGTCGTCGTCCCGGTCGACCTGCAGCTCGTCTGCGCGGAAGCCCGACTCGCCGAGCCGGTTCCCGTCGCCGTCGCCGTCGCCTTCGACGGTGAGAGGAACAGGCCGGTTCCCGAAGCCGTCGCCTTCCACGTTGAGAGGGCTCCCGAACCCGTCGCCGTAGCGCTCCACGGTGAGAGGTTCCGGGCGGTTCCCGAACCCGTCGCCGCGTCCGTGGCTAGCGATCTCCTGGATCGAGGCATCCGCGTAGTAGGGGTGGTACCGCACGAGCCTCTTCTTGGGCGGGAGCAGCTCCGGCGGGACGCCGGCGAGGTCCTCAGCAGTCACGTCGGCGCAGATGGGCATCGTCACCGGAGACCCAGGCGCGGGCGCAAGCTGTTCGACAGAATGCCCCCCTCTGTTCAGCCGGGTAGGGGAAGTAGAGGCGAGGGCCAGCACCATTGTGGGTAAGCTGGCCTCCCAGGCGGCTCTCGACCCTGGCGGATGCCCATGGCAAGGCGACATCTTCGGCGGGGCACCGCTTGAAGGCGGCAACGGCGGGGAAGATGAGATATGGGACAGATGAGAGCAGTCGCGAGGTAGCGGCGGCGGCGGCGGTAGAGGAGGTGGTGGGGGCAACCCGAGGGAGTCGTATGAAGCTGGCAATGAGGGCGAAGACGAAGGGAGTGGTAGACGGTACGACCCCGGGGCTGGCGGCGGCGGCGGAAGTGAAAGTGATGGCGGCGGCGGTAGACGGTGGTGAGGGAGCGGCGGTGTCCTTGTGCTTGAAGGGGAAGTTGGCCTGGCTGTAGAGGAAGACAAGACGGGAGATTTGAGAGGCCCCATCGTCGTCCGGCGCCGCGATGCACTTCGCCGATTGGCAATGCAGATGCAGGGCCCGAGGTTTCTTTCCTCCGTGCCCTGCCTGCCCCTGCCCTATTTTGCTCGTATTTATAAAAAGAAATTCGGCACAAAATCTCTCTATTGCCCTCAGAGATTGAGGAGGGGGGCATGTTCACATGATCAAGATTTCAAGCATATTGCAAAAAGGGAATGGATTGTTGTCTTATTTATTCAATTGTTTTCTCAATCAAGATATCGTAATCGAATTTTCTCGAATCGACAGGTATTTGGTATGTCCAACCGAAACAAATAAAGGCTTCAAATACGACAACTAGGTTGGGCTGGCAGCGCCAAACGAACACGCCCACCATTGCCAACTCTACGGTATTACCATCTCAACACCCTCTTGTCGTTTTTCTCCATCTCGATTGTTACATTGTCCCTAGTGTCACGAGGGTCTGCACTCACAATTGACGCTCACAACACTCCTCTACATACACATGAAAATCCACCATTGCCACTTCGCCGCACCAAAATTTGTTAGGAGTGCAGCATTTGGCCTATGTTTCTATCACATCGATCTTCCTGATATGTTGAGATGGGATCATGTTTTCACCTCATATCAGGGTTAAGGAAGTGACTGAGTACACATGTTTGGTTTGCCTAAGGAAGGGGAACTATAAATGTGGTTGTTCACGAAAGTGATTTAGACTGTTATGTTTATCTTAAGGAGGTTCGGGTGCACGTCTTGAGGACTTGAACGTCACTAGTGTGAGTGACATGGTCTCTCTCAGATCCCTTTCACCTTTGGAACCCTGATGGATGTTTACTAGCATGGCACATTTTAGAGCTTCTATGAGGTGGTCAGGGTTAAGGTTCAATGCGGAAATGTTCAAAAAAAAAGGTTCAATGCAGAGATCACGAAATTACTTTAGCCAGATTGTTTGTCCTTTAAGGAAAACTTTTCCAAATTAGAATTGTTGTTGGGAGAGACCTACACATGTCCTCTCAGTTGAAGATAAAGAGGGGGGTCTCCACCTACCAAATCGATATGATCATAAATGATTGGCAAGATAAAAGCCAATGGAACAAGGATGATGGTGACATGTAGATGAACAAAAGAAATTGGAAAATGTGCTGGATCCAACGACCGTGCAAACAGAGATAATGTGTCTTGTGGTAGCTCTTAATCAATAAAACAAGGAGCCTGGTTGATTCCAGATCATTGTATGCAAAGATTCGAGAAATTGCTTTACCCTACAAAGAAAAAATGTGTAACCCGCTAGACTTGGTCTCCTCTATTTAGTTTTTTGAGTCATATAGCTAAAGAGAAAGCCAAGGAACAAATCAGTGCGGGAAAAAGGGATGAAAATGGTTGCATCAACATGTTTTATGCTTGAGAGATGTGATTCTAGTGCAAGAAGTAGAGTTTTTTTTTCTATGAAGACACTACAAGAGTTATGTCCTTTAGGGCACTTTTAGTTAGATAGCACATGGGCTATATGTCGTTGAAAAAAATCCTCATGCATCGATGTATGACGGTGGAAAGTAACTAAGACAAACGACATGTGCCCTGGAAGATGCGGTGTATATTAGTGCCGCCAAGGTTCGAAGGTAAGTAGAGCACATATGTTGGGAAAATGGTGACAATTTATCATGACGT
Source organism: Poa pratensis (assembly GCA_947311845.1). Taxonomy (NCBI): domain Eukaryota; kingdom Viridiplantae; phylum Streptophyta; class Magnoliopsida; order Poales; family Poaceae; genus Poa; species Poa pratensis. Next base: position 10,473,548 of record CAMZMU010000109.1, on the reverse strand, counting down.
GGTAGCACGATTAATGTGGCACCTAAATTTTGGTGCAGACACTATGGGTTGGGCTCGTCAGGTAGTAAATAGGGGCCACGTGTCAATGAGACTAAACCTTCAAAACACTTCCCTCTAGGGCCATCCGCAGTATCTCCAAAGGACGAAACACAAAACATGGGATAATTTGGAAGGATATGTGGTCAGATATGGAGGTATACTGATATGTCCAAAACGTATGTATAATTTTTTATTGTTTCATGCTACTTTTATATCATTGTTACATGTTTCTACTATAATTTTATATAATTTTGTGGCATTTTCTTGGACTAACGAATTAACAAGATGTCAAGTGCAAGTTTCTATTTTCTGTAGTTTTTGAGTTTCAGAAAGAAATATCGTCAGAAAAGGATGCCAATTTACGAGGATTTTTTACTTTTCGAAAGAACACAGAAGCCCGAAGACCAACCCAAGGGGGTCCACAGCCACCAAGCGGGTGGGACCTGCTGGTCAGGAGGGGGACACGGCCCATGGCCGATTAGCCGCCTCGGTTTACCACCTCCTGACGGATCTTCGCCTATAAAATCCGTCCGGACATAAAAACGACGCACCCCCTGAGGATATTTCCAGAAACAATACAGAGCGCCGCCGTCATCTGAAACCCTATTCGAGGGTTTCTAGGGTCCTGTCCCGGCACCCTGCCGGGACGGGTATCCACCTCCGGAGCCATCTTCGTCAACCGTGTTGTTTCCTAGACGACGTGTGAGTAGTTCCCCATGGACTACGGGTTTGTAGCAGTAGCTAGATAGTAGGCTCTCTCCCATGTTATTCAATACCATGTTCTCGTGAGCTACTTTACATGATCAAGATCAATCTGAGGTATTAGGTGTTGTGTTTGTTGGGATATGATGAATTGTTACATTATGATCATTACCATGTTTGGTAATTATTGTTGCTATGACTTTGTTATGCTTAATGCTTTTCACTAGTGCACGAGTGCCATGATTTTAGATCGGACCAGTTTATGTTTGCATGAATATAATTGATGTTTTGCATCATACCTGAAAGTTGTATGCGCCAGTTACTTGTCCAGAACCGGAGACCCCAAGGTGACATGATTGGGATATCCAAGGGGAAGGTTGTAACTTGAGGATTACATGGTGTTCATTAAGTGTTAATGCTTTGCTCCGGTGCTTTGAAAAATGAATACCTTAGTTATCCTAAGTTCCTTAATTGGCCTCGTTGAAACGGGAGGGTAGGACAAAAGATGTTGTACAAATTCTCAATGCAAGTAATTACAACTATATCCGGAATGTGTGCCTACGTATGATTGATGAATTGGATGCTCTATCATGAATTAGTTCAATTATGTCAATTGACCAACTGTAATTTGTTTACCCAACATTTGTTATTTTGCTTGGAGACATACCTCTAGTGAACCTATGAACTCGGGTCCATCTTTTACTATTATTGTTGTTGTTTTTACGTGTTATTGATCTCATTACTATTACTTTGTTATTAATGTTGTCACCAATTTTCCGCTACTGTCATACCACCGTTGCTACTAATAAATTATGTCAAGCAAGATCACTTTCAGGTGTGGTTGAATTGACAACTCAACTGGTAAGACTTAAAATATTTTATGTCCCCCCTTCTATCGAATCAATAAATTTGGGTTGAAATACTTCCTTCGAAAACTGTTGCGATCCCCTACACTTGTGGGCCACCATATACCCACTTGGATTCCAACGCACCCGAGGATATCAAGGGGTGCATCACACACCCTGGGTGTGCCATCTTCCTATATGTGCACCCTATGTTCACTTCATTGCCGCCTTGGCAATTTCACTGAGGACTATGTCTTGACCTAAAACTTCTTATATATAACCTTCACTACTTTTTCATGGATGGAGGGGAACGATACAACAAATAACATAAACATAGAGAAAACCACATCTCCATCGTCTAATCAACTCATATGTTTTCTCCATTATGAATAGGGAATAGTACACCCCGAACTCACTAGAAGAAATCCTTCCATAGACCACGATTTACCGCGGCGACTGTGGTGTATAGTCACTATCGGCCACGAAAATTCACGTTTTTTTATTTCGTGGTCGATGGTATCCATCGACCACGAATTTCCAAAATGTGTTCTATGGCACCTATACCCTACGATCTTCGTGAATTTTCGTGGTTCGAATGTACGTTTTCGATTTCGCGTTCGATTTTTTAATCGGAACGACACACCCCGTGCTCATATCAAGATCGATCGACAACCCCCGCGCTCATATCAAGATCAAGGTTGCATCTGTTGCCTGTTTTTTTGGTTGCTCCATTACTCAAAGGCTGCACGCGATGCTGTTTTAGCCGCTGGCTCCACCATGTCAGTGACTGATCATAATATTGTTGACCGATTCTTTCTGACTTTTTTCTTCTGTTGCTCTGTTACTCGATGGCTGCGTGCGATGCTGTTGTAGCCGTTGGCTCCACCATGTTAGTGACTCATAATACTGTTGATCGATTCTTGCCGACTTTTTTCTTTCGTTGCTCCATTTCGCGCGATGTTGTTGTAGCCGATGGCTCCACCATGTCAGTGACTCGGGATAGCGTTGATCGATTATGGTCGACTTTTTTCTTCTGTTGCTCCTTTTCGTGCGATGTTGTTGTAGCTGCTCGCTCCACCATGTTAGTGACTCAGGATACTATTGATCGATTATGCCGACTTTTTTCTTCCACTGCTCCGTTTCGTGCGATGTTGTTGTAGTCATTGGCTACACCTTGTCAGTGACTCAGGATACTGTTGATTGATTTTTGCCGACTTTTTTGTTTTGTTGCTTCGTTTCATGCGATGCTGTTGCAGCCGCTGGCTCCACCAAGTCAGTGACTCAGGATACTGTTCATCGATTATTGCAGTCTTTTTTATCCCGTTACTCTATAGCGTGTGGTGTCATTGTAGCCGCTGGCTCCACCATGTCAGTCACTCAGGATACTGTTGATCGATTCTTGCTCAGTTTTTAATTATGTTGTGTGCAATGCTAGCCTTCCAGCTGATGTAGTATTTAGCTAATTTATGGATTATCGTCCAGTTGCATGCTGATTCACACTGTCCGTGATGTATGCGTCTGGTAGTATCAAGACATTTCGTTGGGACGGTAATTATAGAATAATAACTAACCCGCGTAAATTAAGGTAATCATCAGGCTAGCTAAATTAGTTACCGGACCACTAAACGTTAACGGGCCACCCCATTTAATTTAATGGGCCACGCCCATTCAACCTTAACGGGCTAGCCCATTTAACTATATCAAAACGATCCAATAACCTAAATGGGCCAGCCTTCCAAACATAATGGGCCATCCCAATCAGCCATAACAGGCCGGCCCATCTTACCTTACACGGACCACGTACCCTAACAGGCCGGCCCATCCACCTCTAGCAGGCCAACCCATGAACCATAATAGGCCAGCCCACATACTCAAACATGCCGGCCCATCTACACCTAGCAGGACGGCCTACGAACCATAACATGTCGGTCCATCTAAGCAGGCAGGCCAGCCCACCGACTCAAACAGGTCGACCCAGGAACTCTAGCAGACTGACCCACAAATCCTAGCAGGCCGGCCCACCTAAGCTTAACAAGCCATCCCACTTAACGGCAGAAGGCCTCAGGTGGGCCTGGCATCTACCACGGTTTCTACCTCGTGGTAGAAGAGATAACGCTGTTTGTCACGTGTCTGTTAGATTCTTTTACCACGACGGTTTGTTCGTGGTTGATGACGGAACCATCTACCACGATATCCCGGGAGCGTGGTTAATAAATCAGCCACGCAACATCCGACGCGGTATCCCTGTCTTTGTGAAAGGCTTTTAGCCACGAAAAACGGGCTTTCTACCACAAAAGTGAGTGTGGCAAAAAAACCAATATTTCTTGTAGTGACTATGGGTTTGTGGTTGTACCTTGATCGAGTCTCTCTTGTTCTTTTATTTCTTTGTTACGGCTGACCTACCCTACGTGATTACAATCATCTATATTACGATCATCTATTTGTATCTTTGAACGTAAATATTTGTTTATGGGATGATTTATTCATCACAATATTATTTTCATGCTTGTGTTTGAGATATTTGTAGATGCATATTGTCCGTTGTTGATGTTAGACTTGATCACTTTAGAGGATATGATAGTAATAAGGATGGTGTGCATTAGTTGGAGTGGATCTTGTGGTGTTATTAGCTTAGTGACAGAAAGAGTAAAATCACTTGTGCCTATTGGCACTTTCTTGAAGCAATTCACTAAGAATAAAAAGGGATAGGTAGCGCCGGAGGCCAAGGACCATTGCTTATTGTCATGCCATAGAACTTAAGGACCCATATTGTCGTTGTGGATGCGTAGTATGGTGATATTATGAAAATATGTCCATATGAATGCGAAGAAAAGTTGAAAGTCATAGCACTTGCACTTTCTATGAATTAGTATTGAATATATTTGATTAGTATTTTGTGCCGCCATGTTTCTAGAAGAGAGAATTCTAGTAAACCAATGAAACATGGTAATTTTTTCTTTATAAAACACATTTTACTTTAGTTTACTAGTTGTTTATTTTGGTGCACATAATTATTTCAAAATATAAAAATAATTTTATGTTTTTTATCAAGTTATCTTATTCATGTTTTGTCACTACCGTTGTAACTGACAATTCTTTTTATATTATTGGAGACAACAAGTTAGCTTTTAGATGTGTTTACAGGCTGCTAGACAGAGTTGACGCCTAATTACTTTGCTTGGGTTTGATATTAAACCCCATGTCATCCTTGTGCAAAAAAGCTTTCTCTGCTGCATCATTCTGTGCTTGGCGTCCCAACAGTAGCCTCTTTGCCAAAGTATTAATTGCAGCTATCAGACAATGGCCCATCCATGAACATGCGGCTATATAAACGTGTTTTTGTTTCTGCGATTTGCATCGATCTATAGAAGCACAAACATGGACATGGAAGGAATGTATACACATAGGCACATATTGGTATACAATGCTGGGTTGGAGTTTTGTTTGGATTTTGCGTTTTTCGTAGTCGGCACAAGGAGACACTGGAATTGGATAGTTCTTTTCTTGTTTTTGTGACACTGTTAATATGAATTATATAATGGAAATTTACCGTAGAACAATTGTGACACTGTTAATATGAATTATATAATGGAAATTTACCGTAGAACAATTGTTCTATGGTCTTTGCCTAAAAAAGGATTATACTAATCTGTATGACTGTATTGGTGTGATCATGAACAAAAAATTCACCACTTGGTAGACAAGGGTTTTCTATCAGGATATGCAAACTGGATTTTCTTGTCCCGAGTCTATGACTGCTAAATTTTTTTAGGCCAAATGTAGCACCAGTTCACATCCTAATATTGTGCATCAGACTAATGAATTGGAGGATATGCTTAGGGCGGTATTGGGCATTTTGATATTGATATTAATGAACATAGTGATGTGGATGAGGATGCTAATACCTATTACAGGTTATTTTATATTACTGTCTTCAACATACACACCAGCACAACACACATTGAAAATGAATTATGTTGAAACAAAATTAATTCAAACTGAATTCTGTCCAATCAACATTGCACCAACACTCAATTATTTCGTTAATTCAAACTGCATTTATCTCAATCAAAAAAATCTCTGACAATTAGAGCAACTACAACATATATAATAACACACATAGATAACAAAGTCTATTTCTTTCTTATCCCTCCCTCTCATCTCTTCTATGTGAAGCCTTTACCTCATGGAAAATTTACTTTGCCACATGGGAGTATATGCTCCTGCTACCGGAAAAATAAATGTAAAAAAAATCCAAATCGTGCGTACATCTTGACATTCTATGTACGGACACCAAGTTCCACACACAAAAAAAGATATTTTTTGTGGCCTGTGTGATAAAGACAAAAAAATGTCTCGTAAAAGCATTTGTAACAATAAATTTGTCTTTTTTACACATGACACAAAATATATCGTTTTCCGTGAAACGACTTGGTGAGCACATAGAATGTCGAGATGTATGCGTAAAAACATTATTAGATTTTTTTGATAATTCATAATATGTTTAAATCGGATTTTAAAATCGGGAGCATATGCTCACGGGTGCCAAAAACGCCACTTCCTTACCTCATATTGTTCTCCTTTTCCATTTTGTGAATCTCCAATTCCAGCTCAATTACTCTCACTGGCTTCAGATTATCTTGTTCTAAAGAGCACATCATGCTATTGCGCATGTTCTACTTGCCACTTCACATCACCAATCTCCTAATACAAAGCAAAAAGAGAGAAACAATAGTCAATTTTGTTCTTGAACACAAGAAATTTAGGGCAGGGGCTGAGCGTGCACACAGCAAAATTAAAGATCAATTCGAAACCGGACCTGAGATGAAACATTAGGGTCCCAGTACACCATCCCAGACAACTTTGCCCGACATCGTTGTCACATGTGGTGCAGCCGCCGCCACCAGCAATGACACCATCAAGCTCACCATGGCACCGCTCGCTTTCCCGGCTTGACCCCATCCAATATGAACCCTCCACCGCTTTGTCACTCAACCGCTCGCTCTAGCACCACCTCCGCTCGCTATGGGCCCTACGTCGCAACCAATATCGTCGTCAGGTAGCTAGGATTGTGGATTCGGGAGAAATGGGGATTATTTTAACAGAATTGAGGACCCATGGTGTAAATTCTATGGAAGTCAGGAGGTTTCTACAAAAAAAAAACATATTTCCCGGTGTGTGACACTTGCGAGCGTGGCATGCACCCTCAGTATCTGTAAGCAAAATAAGTCTGCATTACAAGTTCAAGGACTTGTTGACTCCATTTTTCAAGTCCAAGTTTATTGGTGTCTTTTCTCCCCTGGACAAATTTATGCAGCAATGTAGTAATCAAAACCAATGTATTCAACTAGAAAAAACCATGGGCTTTGTAATCTTGTTTCTTTCCTTTGTTCGATCGTACTAGTTTCATTTCACCCCTTCAATAACTCTAGGCCTACTTCTGCTCGAACCCACAGGGCGTGAAGACGACGTCTCAAAACCTGATCACAAGTTTCGCGATGGAATAGAAGCGGGATCTAATCCATGATTGCTCTAATAAGGAAAGACCACGTGCATAGCAAAAGGAGGGGAGAAAGAGGAGAGGGCCCAAACGTCAATGGGACGGTCAAAAGAGGGGGTTTGGGCTTTAACCGGTTAACCCCCAAAGCTTGTCATACGCCCATCCTCTATCGTCCAGAAAATTTTCTTGAAAAAAGAAGCATGTTCGCCTTCATTTCACATTAGATAATCAACTGGGTGCTTTAATCTGCAGTCGCCAATTTACACACCTTCACAAAGAGTATTGTACTCGAGAACGCTGCATCCATCTGTATTTCCTTCGCATCAACGACAAATAAAATATGGTCAAATAACACATGCCTATTATCGGGCTAAAGTTTTCCACAGTCTAGGGTTCAAAACTGACAGCAAGTTACACCATACGTCGTTAGCAAGACAACACAACGCCCAACAACCCCAGCACTATCTATACATATAAGTAGTGACAATCTACAGTCTGCGCCAACGAAGAGATGTATATATATGCTCGCCAGTACAGTCAACAGTACATGGTTAGGAATCTCGGCTCCGAGAAGCTGCCTCTTGGTAGCTCACGACAATCAAGCACGCTTCCAGAATCTCTCATAATTTCATGACAATGCACTTTCGATGAGCTCAAGGAAACCAGGGGGTGACATTGGCGGCATCGCTTCTTCCTGGGCATCAATAATTTCCAGGATCTTTCTTGCAGTTGCTTGGGAATTGTCATTACCACTTTCTTTTAACGTTGTGGATCGAGCAGCTGTTACATTTGTGTGGATAGATTCCTTGTTTTCAAGACCAATGTTCGACGACTTTGCTTTAGGGCGTGCTTTTGCAGACGTTACCGCAGCAGTGAAGATGCCAGATTCCTTGAGACCACGAATAATAGCCTGTAATGATGAGGGCATTGGTTAGCAGCATTCAAGTATTGACGTCTATGAGTTGGTTCCTTCATCACTGAGATTAAGAATGCCATTTTTCTATTTTGGGACTAAAGGTTTACCATTGGTGCATATATGCGTGTTAAAACACCCTTCCTCAAGAGCTTCAAATTGGTATCTTTGTCCGTCCATACAACATGTTCGTGGTACCTGAACATATGTAGCCAAACAAATATAAATCTTGCATTTCAGGAGAAGGTTAGGAAGGGCGGGGCTGCAGTTTTGCAGAGGGGTAAGGGGGTTACCAGTTCCTCATCTCTTGCTCAGTAGCTGTTGATGCAATTATAAAGGCCTGATATGTCAGAGGAAAGATAAATAAATTAGTCTTGTCACTTATCTAAACAAAATTTCCTATGGAACCGCACCAGTTTCATACTGAAAGCTATAATCTAGAATACGACATTAAGAGTGTCAGGTTCTCGTTCTTAAGAGCTGTCTTGTTCTGTTTACTGAATTGATTTTAGTTTTCTAAACGATACACATGTATCACTTCAATAAACAAAATTGCATGATGTTTGACCAGGTAACCATAGGTCAACAATGAATATTGCACAGGTGTGGCAAAGCAAACAAAGAAACATAACTCACCAATCTGTCAAACTCCAAGATAAAACATCGCTTCACATCCTCTTTTGTTGGCTTGCAGCCACACCTATCCCTTCTTGAAGTTAAGTCTGAGAACTTTGTGTAAGTGTAATGCAGAATAGCAGCCTCCTCCAACTTGATTTCACTACATGAAGAGATAATAGAAGGTTAAATAATCCCTAGAAAGAAAAGAAACTATAATTTGTTAACCGAACACTAGAAAGAAAAGAAAAAATCCACAAATTTAGATGTCTGCCATCATACTTTGGGGTTTTCATGTAGTTATGCCATCTATGAGCACCATTCGGGCGCATATGCTCCTGGACCCTGGCCGCTGATTTCCCATTACCATAAGTGAGGAAGTAGTTTGGATTACCCCGTGTTGCCTCTTTGTAGAGGCCAAAGTATGTATCCTTCGGAAGATGATCGTAGTTCTTCTTAAACATGGAAACCTGCAGTTACACAAACACGGTACCATAAGTATGTGTTAGGATTTTTAGCTGTGATAAGCTATAGCCTAGATGGGCAAACTAGCACATTTTAGCTAAGGCGAACTTGCCCCAGCACATTACTTGGTTGCATTGCTTTACTTATGCAACCACCTCTTGAGAAAACGACCCACTAGTTAAGGAGGGCAGTTGCTGAGTGTCTTGTGTCACTCGAGTCTTGCCAATGAGAGCGAGCCGAAATGGCTCCTCACAAACCGAGTATTGTCTATAGCCCAATCAAGCTACATTGCAGCCAAAAGGGTGGATATTTTTACGGATCCAACCACATTGAACGAGGCTAGAAAATTAATGGCCTGGGATCCAAACATTCCCTACAAGCTGTAATCTAAAGGGATGATCACACAAAAATGATAGCATCGCAATCACAGAAGAGCAGTGGGTTCGTACTTTCAAGCGTGGACCTGGATCCTACAATGAAATAACAAGGACTTTTGCTACCAATCGACGCGACCAAACCCCTCTTGATTTTCTAATAATGTTTTCTCACGGACACAAATTTCTAATGACAAGATTTCAAAATTACAGCCATACAACTTGTCTTCAGGCTAAAGTAAAAAATGTCAAGTATCCACTATCTGGATTTGCATTTATAGCATGGCTTTCACTAACAGTGCCTTCTAGCCATCATATAGGGCCAATTATGCACTTCCATAGAATGATTGTTACTGGTAAAAATAGCTTGCATACCTCAGTAAAAGGGTCTTTGATGTCATCCCGCTCAACGCTGCTCTCCTAAGAAATAAAATCTTACCAGTCAGATGTGAAATGAGTTTACTACAGTCAAGAAGAGATTAACTCAGTAACTCACATAGTTGGGAAAGATAACCATGTCAACATTATCAGGAACATCCAAAAGCAACCGCCGCAGAGAGTACTCTCTGGCACCAGCTGGATGAATTAACTCATCAGTATCAAGATGTATGATCCAATCCATTCCAGCCTCCTGCAATAATCAAACAGGCAAGCTCACAATAAATTCACTGCAAAACACAAGGCTTAATCAACTGCAAAACACAAGGCCTAATCAACCAACAAAAGCATGTAAAATTCCTCCTTAACTATAGAATATAACAACAATCTTGTCAATGTTTGGAAATGATTGACTGATGTAAACTAACATCCTTGTTATAGCCTTGGTGAAATACAAGGCTATTAATGTTATTGGAGTTTCTTGAAATTTTAGTTAATAGAAGTAGAGACTGGGCTAAGATTTACACAATAGAGAACAGACTATTGGGCTGCAAAAGAGAACATATATTTTCATTAAGGAGTAACTACGATATGCGTGTTCCATGTTCGTAGTCGTACTATATGTTGTTTCATACAGTGTATCAAAGACATTAGTTTACTGTCGTAACTTAAATCCGTAGATGTCAGCTTATATATTGTGTTGTACTAGTGATCATAAATGGGTATTGCTGTTGGTGTTAAATAGTTCAATAGAGATTCCCTTTGCAATGAAAAGAAACGCAAAAGTCTCTTTTTGTTTTCTCGAAAAAGAATATTATATGATGATAATTATGTGTAGTCCGGCGCAAAAAATGAGTTGAAATAGTAAGATGGTACCCGACAATAGATAACACGAAGAGCGCCAACATTAGTGAATCAGGCAGATACTATCTAACAGATAAGAAATAGCTCATACCCTTGCCATAACAATAGCCATTTCCATGTTAAGTGACTGCTTAACAAATAGCTCGTAATTGCATGGCTTGTAAAAGAAACCTGAAAGCCAAGTCTCATTCCAAATGCGGCTGAAAATGACAGAAGCAATAAGTTTAGAAAACTCAAACATTACGAATCTTGTTAGCAAAATATACACGATTCTCTTGTACAAGAAAAAAATAGGATCCTTAAACAAGAATGTAAGAAGATGAAAAAAGTTCAATTAATGGCATCGTGATAGAAGTAATCTGAAATCTTTACTTACTATACATCAACACACATCATTTTCAGCAATACAAACAGAATTTATGAATGCATGCCTTATCTTTGTTAAGTAGTATTTACAGTAATAGTAGATGAAATTTTCATCGAAACAAAACATATTTACAAAAGCTAGGTTTGGTACTTCAAAAGTAATTTTGTATGCACATAACTGTTGAGTGTATAGCCATACCTTCTGTCTTGTTGTTCTTTTAGTTCTTTAGTTCTGAAAATAATTTTCACACCCTAAAATAGATGCATATGAAGTCAGAAGTATACGAGGAAAGATCACACAACAAAAGTACAGGGAGAGATTAATTACCCGAATCGATTCGAGAACTGAAGTAACAGCTGGTTTAGCAGCCTCTCCTTCCACAAATAGAATAAAGTGTGAAACACCAATGACCTTGTGATAATACAACCATGGAAGAATTTGGTGTAGGCTAGCAGAAGTGCTTCCCGTGATACAGATCTGCAGTATCATGAAGAGATACCCAAGGGACAGAATTAGTTCAACATATGCATCGCGGCACACTGCACAAGACTAAAGACATAAGCACTAGATTCTCACGATCAAAACTTGATCTGATGTTAAGTTAAAAAGGTGTTTTAGTTAAATTACTGTTTTGAAGATAAAAAGGCGACTTGGGTGATACAGTTTCGTCAACTAAACAATCTGAACAAGCTCCTCGTATTTGAAATTCCTAAGTCGTTAAAATTCTGCAAGTATCGTTGCTGCACACCTTAGTGAACACAAGTTCTCATTGAGTGATGAAAAGTTCACCGACAAATCATACTGTGTGCACAAATGCAAGATTGCAAGTCAAATAACATTAAAACTCTGGCATCCCAAGTTAATGGAATGGTGTACTGCTACCCACTTGAAGTAATGCCTCTGCAACTTTTGACATCTAGACGGCGTGGGCAATGGTTGGCACTTTGGTGTAACAGAAAAGAAACAGCACATTCTACAACAACTAAATCACACTTGAAATAACACAAATCTGCTATGAAATATAGGAAGTAAGAACAGCCTAAGATAAGCAAAGGTCAACCGATTAGCCAGCGATTCTAAATCCTGAGAAAAAATCCAAGTTCAAATTGCGAAATCCTGCAGTGTGATCGAACCATGTTGCTAGTGCAACTTCACATTTTCAGTCTGAGGTAGTGTAACTTGTCGGATCACATCTATTATAATCACAATTCGGTGAGATCACATCGAGAGAAAGGAGGATCTCAAAGCACAGATCAGATCGGACGCACCTTAGGGGTTATAGCGTCTTCGGAGTCGAAGCTCCATCCTCGGTAGAGCGAGATGCCGTGGGAGGAGGCGGTCCGGCCGAGGATCTCGGCGCAGTCGGCGGCCGCGGAGGAGGCCGAGTTGGAGGAGACGGCGAAGTAGGAGCCCCCGCCTCCGTGGGTGGAGGAGGAGCCGAGAGGGCTGTTCTCCATGCCCGGGAACCTCTGCGTGTCGGCGGGCCACGCGGCGCCGGTCGGGTCGCGCATGCCGCCGCGCCACTGCAGCGCGAAGGCGAAGGCGGCGAGCGCGAGCGGCAGCAGCGTGAGGAGGAGGAGCACGCGCGTCGCGAACGCCGCCGCCCCTCCGCCGCCGCCGGCCGCGGACGAGGAGGAGGCGCCGCGGTAGCCCGCCATTGGGGAGAGTCGGTCGGTGGCTGGTTGGTGGAGACCTCCGTCCGTCGGCCTCTGGTTGGGGAGCTGCTCTCCAGCGAGCGTTGCCGGAAGGAAGGAGACTGGAGAATGAGCATTCGTCGGGCTGGGCCGTCACGAGCATGAGTAGGCCGGTAGACCAGTGGATTATTCATGGGCCAGAAATATTAAGGACCTGGCTGAGGGCGTCAGGCCGAATTCTAGTTGAGACTCCCCATCCCCCTCAAAAAAAAGGTTGAGACTCCCCAATCCACCGCAAAAAATCTACTGTACTCAAAATCTGCTAAAAATCCAACATACAAAAATGTATAGAATTAGACTCCCCCAAAACCCTACATTTTCTAAAAATTAACTTATATTCATTTGTTGAGAAAAAAATGAAATTAAGTTATTTTTATTCCGGTTTCACATCCTCTGTGCCCCATTGCTTCGAAATTTAAGTTTTGAATATTTCAATTTTTGATTTCTCATTCTATTTTTAAAATTGAAAAGGTGGCCAAGAGGTGTATTGAAGCTTGACAGCCTAGCTGAGAACCGTCTTAATCGAGGTAATTCTCATTGTAGACTCACTAATACGATTCCATCTAAACTCACACAAACAAATCAGGTGTTGTTACTGATGTACTCCTATCATCTACTCCATTTGTCTCATAATATAAGATATTATTACAATCAATATACTCTTATATTGGTTTGTAATAATATTTTATATATGGGACGAAGTGAGTAGCTCTAAACTGTGAAGCAATGGAGCATGTTGTCAAATGTTCTATGTATGAACAAATATTTCGTACAAGCTAACACTAGCGCAAGGCACACACCGGACATTGAACCTTACAATGCGTAGAATGAAGACATTCTAGGACCCAAATTTTCCCTCCAAATTGTTCCGGGTGCTACCCGTGCAATTATACTTTACTCTACGTGCAGGAGCTAAGTCTGCTAACTAGTGTTGAGGACAAGATCCAGTGAGGAGAAAGTTTTGCGAGAGATCTGTGTTGCCTCAAATACTCCAAGTCATGGCTCCTTGGATCTCAGGAATTCAGACAGGTTTGTATACCCTCTTGAAATATTTTGCTTGTTAGCAAAACAGTGCAACAAACTTTTAAGCCCTCCCCCTGAACGTCTTTCTGCACAACCTGTTTGGATATTGCATAATGGCCCACTACAAAATTCTGGACTCCCGAGTGATTCCGGGCCTCGCAAAAATTGGAAAACAATGGCCAGATTTTCTTGACCTATAAAAGGGTCTTCTTCCCCCAAAGATTTTATAGGATTCTTGAGCTTGTTTTCTGGCCACCATTGTTGACCTTCAAAAGGTTGCTTCCTCCTATTCTCTCAAATGTTTTTTTGCATCTTTTTTTCGAAAAAGAGAGAGGAGATCTAGATCTATATTTTCACCAATCGATATTCTCTTCTAAGTGAAGGGAAGCACTTGGATTTAGATATTCGAGTTTTTGGTTGACCTCTTCCATTGTTTTTTCTCTCATATTTCTTAATTCCTAGCATTTGTTGCGCTGCCAAAATTTGAGAGCAAAGGACTTGAGCATCCTTGATGTTCTTGCTTTCCATTTGGTGCATTGATTTGAGCTCTACATGTTGATTCGTTTGACTGGGAGCTCGTGAGCTTTTTACTCTTGGAGAGTGTTCCTCCTATACTGTTTGGTGGTTTGACCGCGGTGATATCTTTGTGGAAGAACTAGCCATAAGAAAATGGATCTTAATTTTGTGTAGGGGCTCGGAGAAGAAGGTAAGGTTTCCTAGCATTTGGGGGTCCTTCATGGTAATCTACACCTCTCCAACGGTGAGTTTTTTCCTTCATGGAAGTGAACATCGGGATACATCTTCATCTCCACGTGTCTTGATTATCTTTATATCCGAGTTTATTTCCTTATTATAGCCTTTGATCTTGAAGTTATATAGATCTTCTTTATTTGTTGTTATCATCTTGTTTTTCTTAAATGGTTGGTGCATTTAGTTGAGTTTAGCATATTTTGGTTTTCTGCTTGAAAATAAACGAGTATTTTATTTCTGCATTTGTTTAAGCCGTAACAGTTGTTAAAACACCTATGCACTCCCCTATAGGCGACATCTCTATCTTTTAACCGGAAGATTGAAGGCCGGACTTCGCATAACCAGCTAGATATTCCCCTTCTATTTCTTCATGTCTATTCATTTTATTAATGTTTGATTCCATCCACTTTGTTGTTTTCGTGCCATTTTTTAATTGATTTGAAGTATTATTGTAATTTGCAATATATTTTTTTGTGCTTTGTCAAAACATAATAAGTTTGATTTTATATTGGTGTTAAATGTAACAGCCCCAAAATTTAAGTACCAAATTTTCACTTTTGTGTCCTCATTTGCATCATGGCATGCATGCATCATTGCATCCCTTTAAATTGCTAAGCCACACAAATTCATTCTTGGCAATGTTGAAAACCAATAATGCAAAACTTGTCCCAACAAATTTCACAACAGGGAAGACAATCAAACTTGCAAACAAAATTACTTGGACATCCATATTTGTCAAGGAAGTTCCAAGAGTCCACAATATTGTTTTTGCCTTTGCCCCAAAATATTTAAATAGCAATATTTGGAAAATGAGCAAAATGATATAATTCAGCACTATGAACAAAAGTGGTTCAAAACATTTTATTTTGCCAAACCAATTTTTGTGGAGTTTCCACATGTTGTGGGGAGGCTACTGGAATTTTCTCACATTTTTATAAAATGTTCAAATGCCCCAAATAATTCAAATACAGCTGCTGTAATATTTTCCAGGACTGAAAAGGACCTGTTCGTAAATAATGGAGGACCTGTCCGTGTTAGAAATAGAAGCTCCAGGGGGGTTTCGGAAGTTTGCCATCTTCTTCGTCCCTGTAGCGACACGGTCGCGTCGCTGCCGCCGGACCACCTCGTCGCCATGCCGCCGTGCTCCCGCCGGGCCCCCCCCCCTTGCTCTGCCTCCCCTGGAAGAGGAGCTCCTCGAGGCCCCACCCCGTGCTGCCCCGTTCCCCCTGCTCCTCTGCTCCCCTTTTCCTCCCCCATGGCGCTCCCATAGCCGCCGCCGTCGCCGTCGCCGCCACATCGCCGCCGTCCGGGAGCTCCCCGAGCCAAGCCGCGTCCACCATCAGCATCGCCGCGTCGTCTGCTACCTCCCTGCCCGCGGAATCGAGCCAGGACGTCGTGAATCCCCGCCGCCGTCCCCGTTTCCCCGCGCCACTGTCCGCGGCTCCGCCGCCCGCTTTCGTCGCCGCCACGCCATCCCCGGCGTCCCCGCTGCCGTACGTGCTCGAGGGTGAGATTTCCCGTGCTGTGGCACATCTTTCCCTTCCCCTCCCCGCTCTCACGTAGCCTCGTCGTGCTCGTGCGAGCGCAGCTCGCCGTCGTCGCTGTAGTCGTCACACTGGCACCGTGCGTTCCTTTCTTTTTTTCCTCGTGCGGTTCGTCAGTTCTCGACCGGAGATTCCGGCCCAACTCCGGTGCAACTCCGGCCTGCGTCCAGTGACTGCCGTAATGGGCTGAGAATTTGGTGGACCGGAGACTCCGGCCCATGGTCACTTTTGGACCGGAATTTCCGGCCTGTGCAGAAAATTGTTGCATTTTTCCTTTTTCCTTTCCCTTTCGATAGTACATGTCCCCGCTCCCCCTCCCGCGTGTAGAGTATCGAACTCCGATGATTCCAGTATACCATCCCCTCCCTCGAGTCGGGTACCTAAATTACTTCATCGTTGGAATTAATTAATTAAAAGAATAATTTAAAAAGGAGGAAATTCTAAAATTAATAACTTTTGACCGGGACCTCAGAAAAATGTGTTCTTTATATCAAAATGCTCAGAAACATGAGTGATCCAAAATCTCTACCATCATGCATCATCGATCAAAATTACAATAATGTGCTCTAGTAGTAATGTTAATCATTAAGTTTTAATATGGGGTTTCTTCCCAATTATGCAACAAATATAACGGGGACCCCATTTAACTTGTTGATCCTGTTCAATGCCTTTAGGTTGCATTTAAAATGTCATATCATCATCCTTGTATGCATTGCACAATGCCATGTGTTGATTGCTCTTCCGGTGTTTCTTTTTTGCATCGGTAGATCAAGGAGGTGAAGTGCCACCCCCGTCTTGTGACGATCCGTACTACCAGCCGTATCAACAAGGCAAGCGTAATCCCCCCTCTGAGCATATCTTATCCTATGTTTCCGCAAATATTTTCTCCACTATAATATTGCATGCGGTTCTAAATGTCAACTTTTGTCGGATTAGAGTATCCTATAGTTGCATTAATTTCCCTATGCCAATATCTGTTTCCCCTCCTATTATCCATAGGTTTGTGTTGTTGGCCTGAGATACTAAACTATGCTATGTGATGCTTAGCCATGCCTAGTTATATGCATAGCTGTACGATGGATATATGTGTTGTTGGAAACAGGTGTGAAATGTTGAGATGAAGGTGGAGAAATGTGGTGACAGGTGATAAGATGCTAAAAGGTGGGGATGAGAGGCCACTGTGGTTGTGGTGCTTTGTCTCGTTCTCGCCGCCTAGGTGCGAGTTCTTTACCTCCCGAACCAAGACTGAGCGTGCAACCATGCGTGAGGCCTATGCATTCGCAGTGCAGGAACCCTCATAGACTAAATAACTCGAGCGGGGCTAGCCAGGGTCCTCTAGTTTGGCTTCCATTTGCGCGTGCGTGAGTTGGTGGCTGAGATCTGAGATGAGGATGGTGGTGTTAGGAAAATGAGTGGCTGTGGGGCGGGGTGTTGTGATCCTGGCAGTCCTACCGCCACTGATGATCCTGGAAAGTCCTTAACGAGGGAGAAGTCGACACCGCTCCCACCCAGCCGGTTCTCCAAGGAAGAGAGCTAAAAGCTAGGTAATGGGCCGGACGGTACGCGTGGCAAACATTTGTACACCCCTGCAGGGTTAAATCTTTTCGAAAAGCCGTGTCCACGGTTAAGGACAACTTGGGAAAGGACGATAAGATCATAGAATAACTTTAACGGAATGATTAAAAACTGGGTACTAGAGGTACCACTCAAGATTGTAAGGTGAGCTTCCTCGAGGGTGATTCGGGGAGGTGCCTTGTTGAAACAGGTACAATGGTGGATGGGATGAAAGAAAGAGTTACTCTTACCTCTTTTGAAAATACTCTGAATAGTCGATGCCTTGAGTTATGTTTTCATAAATAAAATCAGCTTTATGCAAAACAGCCATATAACTTTGAAAGCCTCATCGAGCTAATGCTCTATATATAATCTTGCGAGTTCGTCGAACTCAACGTCGTTTGTTTTGTTTCAGAGGAGGACTTCACCGACCTCGAAGGTGGGTTCTTTGTGGACGTCGACGAGTAGTCTGGGGTTCCCAGGTGGCAGCTTGGGACATCCTGGAACAGCTGGCGTTGTGATGTTTATCTGTAGGCCTCTTAGGCCATATGTTGGTTCTTGTTGTTTAGAACAACCTAATTTGCTTCCGCTTGATGTAATGTTGGGTCTGTGACCTCTGGTTGTCATTTGCTATCTTTCTCTATATAAGAGTTGAACTATATGATTTGTGTCGTAGAGTCTGTGATGTGCCAGTTGTTCCACAAGTCTTGGTCTCTCTATTATGCATTGAGGGTTGTGCCTGTGTTAAGGCATCAATCGGGGTGTTGCGTTGCCGATGATCCATTCCGAGCAACGCCTGCCAAAGGTTTTGGCCGGGGATTGGTAAACCCGTAACCTCCGGTTGTATCGCTTAACCGGTGACACACAGCATCATGTATAACAGTCAGGTCAGGGCGCCACAAGTTGGTATCAGAGCAGTACTGCCTGTAGGAAACCCTTCTACTGGTCGATGTTGAGTCTAGTGTTTGTGAAAATATTTTTAACCTAAAAATGAGTTGTGAAAACCATCTTAGGATTCTTTTTACTCCTTATCTGGTTACCCTCTAATCTCGGAGCAATCTTACCTCGATTTGACTTAAAGGTTTTACTTCTCACCTGTTACTTCAAAATTAGAAACGGGGTGGGTTCGACCTTTAGTGTTATGTGTCACGTTGCTCCCGCTGCGTTGCAATCCCAAATCAACTCAGATGTTTCTACCGAGTTAATCTTTGATCCTTTCTTTGGGTTTTAACCCACGGACTTGAACATAAGGTCCCGGATTGTGCCAACTAGAGTGTGTTAAGTTGTGATTTCTTAACTCTCACTAGTAGCACATGATGCTGATCTTTGACCCAAGTTCTATCTTGTTGTTTTCCTTCTCGCAAAGTATTATCGTCCCTAGTCTGTGTACTTGAGTAGACGCTAATGCTATTGTTCGACCATTCGGAGAAAGATACTAACTGTGTCATTGTCAAATCTCCAGAATGGCTCGAGGAGGTCGTGGAGGCCGTGGTGGTCGCGGTAACCACAATGATGATGAGGATGATCTGCCGCCACCACCCTCGATGGCTGAGGTCTTGATGGCCATTGAGGAGAACCGTGGGCGCAATGAGCGCTTGCTGGAACAGTTGGTGCAGCAGAATGCACGGAGGAACGAGTGCAACACTCTCACTGAGTTCCTGCGTTCGCAGCCACCCACTTTGCTGATGCTAAGGAGCCACTGGAAGCTGATGATTGGCTTCGTGCTTTGGAGCGCAAGTTCTCCGCGCTTCATGTCCCATTGGCGGAGCAAGTCAACTTTGCCACCTACCTCTTGGTTGGTGCTGCTGGCTGTTGGTGGGAAAGCCATGTGGCTTTGTTTCCAGCCAACCATGTCTTCACCTGGGCTGAATTCCGCACTGCCTTCCGAGCGGAGTACATTCCCAGCCGATCATGGACTTGAAGAGGAGGGAGTTCCTGGATTTGCAACAGGGACGGATGGACCTCCGCACTTATGGTCGTGAGTTCAACCATCTCTCTCGTTACGCCCCAAGGGACGTGACCAATGATGCTGACAAGCAAGAGCTGTTCCGCAAGGGTCTGAATCCGCAGCTCCGCTATGAGCTATTGCCCTTCAGGTTCCAGACCTATCAGGAGCTGTTCAACCAGGCTTTTACTCTTGAGCAAGGAAGAAAGGAACTTGAAGCTTCCAAGAGGCCCGCACATGGGGACCACCAGAGTTCCTCGGGTTCTGAGAGCAAGAAGCGCAGGGTGTTTGTTCCCTACAGCGCCGTACCTCGTGCTCCCTTCATGCCGAGAGCAGCAGGATATAGGCCACCTCCTCCGCGTCCCACTACTTCGACACTTGGGATAGGCGGGAGTGGGTACCGTCCTATGCTACCTGCTCCACCTGGACTCACTTGCTACACCTGTGGCCAGGCTGGTCACTACTCCAGGGAGTGCCCCCAGAAGGCACCTCTCGCGATAACTCCTGCACGAGCCCCTGCCACTCCAACTGGCAAGGCTGGACCTATTGTGCGTGGTCGCCTGAACCACATCTCTGCTGAAGAAGCTGAAGAGACCCCGGCGTTCTTATGGGTGAGTTACGAATCAACGGCAATACAGCTACAGTTTTGTTTGACTCTGGAGCATCGCATTCATTCATATCCATAGCTTTTGCAAAAGACCACAAATACCGTTCGAGAAAATGGCCATCCCTTGGTGATTGCCACTCCTGGCTCCAAATGGCAAACCGATGGGGTTACTCCTGAGGTCAGATTAATATAGGTTCCTTGTCCTTTCCTTATGCCTTGGTAGCTCTGAAGTCCAAAGGCATTGATGTCATATTGGGCATGAACTGGCTAACCAAATATCAGGCTAATCTCGACTGTGCCGCCAAGACCATTACCGTGACCGCTCCTTCCGGTGACATTGTGAAGTATTGGCCTGCAACATCAATACCTCCGTCCGCCGTCGTACCCCGCTCACCTGAGATTCTCCTTTGCTTTATGGAAGGCGAATCCCCTCCTGAAATCCAGGACATACACGTGGTGTGTGACTTCCCGGATGTGTTCCCGGAAGAATTGCCTGGCATGCCTCCTGACCGAAGTGTGGAGTTTGTCATAGAGCTACTCCCGGTACCGCTCCAATTTCCAAGAAGCCCTACCGTATGCCGGTGGAAGAGTTGGCTCTGTTGAAAGAGCAAATTGATCAGCTGTTAGCTAAGGAGTTCATCCAGCCTAGCAGTTCACCATGGGGTTGTCCGGTACTCTTTGTCAAGAAGAGGGATTCTACCGTGCCTCGTCTAGTCTCTGACTATCGACCGTTGAATGCGGTGACAATCAAGAACAAGTATCCTATTCCTCGCATCAATGATCTGTTGGATCAGTTAGCTGGTGCAACGGTATTCTCCAAGATGGATCTGAGGTCAGGCTACCATCAGATAAAAATCAGAAAGGAGGATATTCCAAAGACGGCATTTGTTACTCGTTATGGCTCATATGAGTATACCGTCATGTCCTTTGGTCTCACAAATGCCCAGCTACTTTCATGAGGCTCATGAACTCTGTCTTCATGGATTATCTTGACAAGTTTGTCGTCATTTACATTGATGACATTCTCATCTATTCCAAAACCAATGAAGAGCATGAGGAACATCTTCGTTTGGTTCTGACAAGACTTCGAGAACACCGCCTCTATGCCAAGTTCTCCAAGTGTGAGTTTTGGTTGGATAATCTCATCTTCCTTGGTCATGTGATATCCGCTAATGGTGTGGCTGTCATTCCTGACAAGATTCAGTCCATTTGGATTGGAAAACTCCAATGTCAGTCAAGGACATCGTAGCTTTCTCGGATTGGCGGGTTATTACCGCCGATTCATCGAAGGTTTCTCCAAGATAGCCAAGGCCCTGACTGACCTTCTCAAGAAGGATAAAAAGTTTGTATGGTCGGCCGAAGCTGAAGAGAGTTTCAAACACTGAAAGCCAAGCTCACTCCGCTCCTGTGCTTGTCCTGCCGGACACAAGCAAGGATTTCGTCGTCTTCTGTGACGCCTCTCTACAAGGTTGGGTTGTGTATTGATGCAAGATGGCCATGTGGTGGCTATGCTTCTCGCCAACTTAAGCCGCATGAGCTCAACTACCCAACTCATGATCTAGAACTTGCCGCGTGGTCTATGCTTTGAAGCAATGGAGACCATACCTGTTTGGTAACCGTTGCGAGATCTTCTCGGATCACAAGAGTCTGAAGTACCTCTTCACCCAGCCGGATTTAAATCTCAGGCAAAGGCGTTGGTTGGAGTTAATCACGGACTATAATGTGAGTCTGAACTATCAACCCGGCAAAGCAAACGTCGTGGCTGACGCGCTAAGTCGGAAGTCCTATTGCAACAATCTGATGATTGAGAAGGCCCAACCTGCTCTTCATGAAGAGTTCGCCCGTTTGAACCTGGAAATTGTTCCCTCCGGCTACCTTGCAAATCTGGAGATCAAATCTACTCTTGTAGACCAGATTAAGGATGCTCAAACTCGTGACAAGGGTATTCAG
This sequence comes from Poa pratensis, assembly GCA_947311845.1. NCBI lineage: Eukaryota > Viridiplantae > Streptophyta > Magnoliopsida > Poales > Poaceae > Poa > Poa pratensis. Next base: position 10,451,419 of record CAMZMU010000109.1, on the reverse strand, counting down.
AAAATCAAAGAGAACATTGCTAGCGGGAAGGCAAAATGTTTTTCTGTCAATGAATCCGGAGTTGTTTATTTTGGTGACCGCTTGGTGTGCCAAAGAAACAAAATTGAGAGGGCTGATCCTCCAAGAAGCTCATGAATCTCCTCTCTCTATTCATCCCGGTAGTACCAAGATGTACCAAGACCTTCGACCACTATTCTGGTGGACTCGTATGAAACGAGAAATTGCCAAGTATGTTGCTGAATGCGACACCTGTCGACGGGTAAAGGCTGAACATCAAAGACCTGCCGGTACTCTTCGCCCTATTGCAGTCCCCGAGTGGAAATGGGATGAAATTGGTATGGACTTCATCACCGGGTTTCCCATCTCAAAAGGGCAACAATGCAATATGGGTAATCATTGATCGTCTTTCCAAGGTTGCTCACTTCCTACCAGTCCGTGATGATATACGGGCAAGTCAACTTGCTGACTTATATTTGGCTCGTATTGTTCCATTGCATGGGGTCCCTCTGAGGATCATATCGGACCGTGGAAGTATCTTTGTCTCCAAGTTTTGGCAGAGTTTCCAAACTGCTATGGGGTCCCGTCTCAACTTCAGTACCGCCTACCATCCTCAAACTGATGGTCAGACCGAAAGAGTGAACCAAGTGTTGGAAGACATGCTTCGGGCATGTGTATCTCTTTTGGCAAGGGTTGGGAAAAGTATCTCCCTTTCGCGGAGTTCTCCTACAACAATAGCTATCAAGCTAGTCTGGGCATGGCTCCATTCGAGGCTCTATATGGAAGAAAATGCCGCACTCCTCTGAATTGGTCCGAGACCGGAGAGAGGCACTCTTTGGTCCTGATGTGATCAATGAAGCTGAGGAGAAGGTTCGAATCATAAGAGAGAATCTGAAGATTGCTCAGTCTAGGCAGAAGAGCTACTATGATAAGCACATCAGGAATTCACTATGAAATTGGTGATAAAGCTTATCTCCGTGTCTCTCCCCTTCGTGGCGTTCGCCGCTTCGGAATCAAAGGGAAATTGGCACCTCGCTATGTTGGTCCTTTCACCGTTCTAGAAAAGCGAGGAGATCTTTCTTATAAGTTGGAGTTACCGGTCAAATTCCCAAATGTACATGATGTGTTTCATGTCTCCCAACTTCGCCGGTGTTTAAGGATCCTATCCATGGGGTCAATCATGAAGAGCTAGATCTACAAGAAGACCTCACTTATCGAGAGCATCCTATCCGTGTCTTGGATGAAGCTGAAAGAAAGACCCGGAACAAGACTACCAAGTTCCTCAAAGTTCAATGGTCACATCATTCCGAGGAAGAAGCAACTTGGGAACGAGAGTCTAGTCTTCGTGAGGAGTATCCCGACTTCTTCTCGCAATCTTAGAATCTCGGGCGAGATTCCTGTAAGGAGGGTAGAATTGTAACAGCCCCAAAATTTAAGTACCAAATTTTCACTTTTGTGTCCTCATTTGCATCATGGCATGCATGCATCATTGCATCCCTTTAAATTGCTAAGCCACACAAATTCATTCTTGGCAATGTTGAAAACCAATAATGCAAAACTTGTCCCAACAAATTTCACAACAGGGAAGACAATCAAACTTGCAAACAAAATTACTTGGACATCCATATTTGTCAAGGAAGTTCCAAGAGTCCACAATATTGTTTTTGCCTTTGCCCCAAAATATTTAAATAGCAATATTTGGAAAATGAGCAAAATGATATAATTTAGCACTATGAACAAAAGTGGTTCAAAACATTTTATTTTGCCAAACCAATTTTTGTGGAGTTTCCACATGTTGTGGGGAGGCTACTGGAATTTTCTCACATTTTTATAAAATGTTCAAATGCCCCAAATAATTCAAATACAGCTGCTGTAATATTTTCCAGGACTGAAAAGGACCTGTTCGTAAATAATGGAGGACCTGTCCGTGTTAGAAATAGAAGCTCCAGGGGGGTTTCGGAAGTTTGCCATCTTCTTCGTCCCTGTAGCGACACGGTCGCGTCGCTGCCGCCGGACCACCTCGTCGCCATGCCGCCGTGCTCCCGCCGGCCCCCCCCCCTTGCTCTGCCTCCCCTGGAAGAGGAGCTCCTCGAGGCCCCACCCCGTGCTGCCCCGTTCCCCCTGCTCCTCTGCTCCCCTTTTCCTCCCCCATGGCGCTCCCATAGCCGCCGCCGTCGCCGCCACATCGCCGCCGTCCGGGAGCTCCCCGAGCCAAGCCGCGTCCACCATCAGCATCGCCGCGTCGTCTGCTACCTCCCTGCCCGCGGAATCGAGCCAGGACGTCGTGAATCCCCGCCGCCGTCCCCGTTTCCCCGCGCCACTGTCCGCGGCTCCGCCGCCCGCTTTCGTCGCCGCCACGCCATCCCCGGCGTCCCCGCTGCCGTACGTGCTCGAGGGTGAGATTTCCCGTGCTGTGGCACATCTTTCCCTTCCCCTCCCCGCTCTCGCGTAGCCTCGTCGTGCTCGTGCGAGCGCAGCTCGCCGTCGTCGCTGTAGTCGTCACACTGCCACCGTGCGTTCCTTTCTTTTTTTCCTCGTGCGGTTCGTCAGTTCTCGACCGGAGATTCCGGCCCAACTCCGGTGCAACTCCGGCCTGCGTCCAGTGACTGCCGTAATGGGCTGAGAATTTGGTGGACCGGAGACTCCGGCCCATGGTCACTTTTGGACCGGAATTTCCGGCCTGTGCAGAAAATTGTTGCATTTTTCCTTTTTCCTTTCCCTTTCGATAGTAGATGTCCCCGCTCCCCCTCCCGCGTGTAGAGTATCGAACTCCGATGATTCCAGTATACCATCCCCTCCCTCGAGTCGGGTACCTAAATTATTTCATCGTTGGAATTAATTAATTAAAAGAATAATTTAAAAAGGAGGAAATTCTAAAATTAATAACTTTTGACCGGACCTCAGAAAAATGTGTTCTTTATATCAAAATGCTCAGGGAAACATGAGTGATCCAAAATCTCTACCATCATGCATCATCGATCAAAATTACAATAATGTGCTCTAGTAGTAATGTTAATCATTAAGTTTTAATATGGGGTTTCTTCCCAATTATGCAACAAATATAACGGGGACCCCATTTAACTTGTTGATCCTGTTCAATGCCTTTAGGTTGCATTTAAAATGTCATATCATCATCCTTGTATGCATTGCACAAATGCCATGTGTTGATTGCTCTTCCGGTGTTTCTTTTTGTGCATCGGTAGATCAAGGAGGTGAAGTGCCACCCCCGTCTTGTGACGATCCGTACTACCAGCCGTATCAACAAGGCAAGCGTAATCCCCCTCTGAGCATATCTTATCCTATGTTTCCGCAAATATTTTCTCCACTATAATATTGCATGCGGTTCTAAATGTCAACTTTTGTCGGATTAGAGTATCCTATAGTTGCATTAATTTCCCTATGCCAATATCTGTTTCCCCTCCTATTATCCATAGGTTTGTGTTGTTGGCCTGAGATACTAAACTATGCTATGTGATGCTTAGCCATGCCTAGTTATATGCATAGCTGTACGATGGATATATGTGTTGTTGGAAACAGGTGTGAAATGTTGAGATGAAGGTGGAGAAATGTGGTGACAGGTGATAAGATGCTAAGAAGGTGGGGATGAGAGGCCACTGTGGTTGTGGTGCTTTGTCTCGTTCTCGCCGCCTAGGTGCGAGTTCTTTACCTCCCGAACCAAGACTGAGCGTGCAACCATGCGTGAGGCCTATGCATTCTCAGTGCAGGAACCCTCATAGACTAAATAACTCGAGCGGGGCTAGCCAGGGTCCTCTAGTTTGAGCTTCCATTTGCGCGTGCGTGAGTTGGTGGCTGAGATCTGAGATGAGGATGATGGTGTTAGGAAAATGAGTGGCTGTGGGGCGGGGTGTTGTGATCCTGGCAGTCCTACCGCCACTGATGATCCTGGAAAGTCCTTAACGAGGGAGAAGTCGACACCGCTCCCACCCAGCCGGTTCTCCAAGGAAGAGAGCTAAAAGCTAGGTAATGGGCTGGACGGTACGCGTGGCAAACATTTGTACACCCCTGCAGGGTTAAATCTTTTCGAAAAGCCGTGTCCACGGTTAAGGACAACTTGGGAAAGGACGATAAGATCATAGAATAACTTTAACGGAATGATTAAAAACTGGGTACTAGAGGTACCACTCAAGATTGTAAGGTGAGCTTCCTCGAGGGTGATTCGGGGAGGTGCCTTGTTGAAACAGGTACAATGGTGGATGGGGTGAAAGAAAGAGTTACTCCTTACCTCTTTTGAAAATACTCTGAATAGTCGATGCCTTCGAGTTATGTTTTCCATAAATAAAATCAGCTTTATGCAAAACAGCCATATGACTTTGAAAGCCTCATCGAGCTAATGCTCTATATATAATCTTGCGAGTTCGTCGAACTCAACGTCGTTTGTTTTGTTTCAGAGGAGGACTTCACCGACCTCGAAGGTGGGTTCTTTGTGGACGTCGACGAGTAGTCTGGGGTTCCCAGGTGGCAGCTTGGGACATCCTGGAACAGCTGGCGTTGTGATGTTTATCTGTAGGCCTCTTAGGCCATATGTTGGTTCTTGTTGTTTAGAACAACCTAATTGCTTCCGCTTGATGTAATGTTGGGTCAGTGACCTCTGGTTGTCATTTGCTATCTTTCTCTATATTAAGAGTTGAACTATATGATTTGTGTCGTAGAGTCTGTGATGTGCCAGTTGTTCCACAAGTCTTGGTCTCTCTATTATGCATTGAGGGTTGTGCCTGTGTTAAGGCATCAATCGGGGTGTTGCGTTGCCGATGATCCATTCCGAGCAACGCCTGCCAAAGGTTTTGGCCGGGGATTGGTAAACCCGTAACCTCCGGTTGTATCGCTTAACCGGTGACACACAGCATCATTGTATAACAGTCAGGTCAGGGCGCCACATTAAATTAGAATTTGATATAATTTATATGCATGAGAAATAGAGGAAAAACAATTTTTGAGTACAACGTTGTTACGGTTCTAAAAAGACATCCATCGTTCCTACCACTATGACCGGCCGTATTCTCGGAAACACCATATAACCGATCGAATCCTCATAAAACGCCATTGCTATGTTCGTCATCTCTCCACAGTTAGTATGTGATCCGGTTTTCCAATGTCAGAGAGTTAAGCGCTATTGGGACTAAGTTTTGGCATGATGTACGCTCAAAAGTACACATAATTTTACAAATGACTAACATACTCAGTCATCTCAAAATTGATTTAGCATCACAGTTCTCATAGGAAAATGATTAGTATACATTTTGGAAAGTAATCTTCAGGGCATATCTCACAGTTAGCTTTTGTTCTCCTAGGCACAAACCCAGAACTATATTTGCATGGGTATTCAAATCTTTGCAGCATATTCATCTCCATATTATGCCCATAATAGATTTTTTTACATGAGCTCAACAAGAGATGGAAGCAAACACACCAGCCGAGTTCGGAAAGCACCGACATGTCCATGGCAAGTTGTTGCGGGTATAATATGTCTATTATTTATCTCCACATGCTATCAAAAAATGAGAAGGCACACACCATGTCGAAATTGTGGCATACGTCATGCCAAAACTTAGCCCGACAACCCTCTATCTCTCAAATGGCGAAACTGATTATCGGAACTAGCGAAACCATGGTGCTTCTGAGTATTCGATCGGTCATCATAGTGGTAGAAATGATCAATCTAAAATGGCAGTGGGCTTGAGAAACAAAGAAATCTGCCTTTCACGTACGCATTTTTCACATATCTGCTAGTTTTTTTTGTGTGGAGTGAATCACATATCTGCTAGTTACTGTGATGGCATCCAGCAACCTTGCGAGTTTGCGATGTCCTATTAGCTGTCGGAGTGGTCCTGCCCTGAGGTTGAGGTACCAGCCAACCAATGCATGCACCCCAATCGAATCACTCATTGAAGACAGCTCTGCCTTTGTACTCTTGTCCAGCCACTAGACTAGAGCGAAAAATGAGAACATGAGATCCAAGTTCATCTTGACCCTAGGCACTGACCGACGTTAGCAAGATGCAAGGAACACACCGTTTCTGCGATTCATTCATTACTGTTCTAGCACTCGAGTAATAATCTACTACAGGCCCTGTGGGAAATATTATATACCAACGAAGAAAAAGAAAATACTAGTAGGTGGGGGAAAGGAAAGATAGACCTAAAACGGAGGAGATTCCGTTCCTCGTCTTATCCAAAAGTTGTGAGGCTGACCAACGGCGAGAATCTGCTTCTCGCGGCTGCACACCAGATTCCCGTGAATCTTCCTCTCGGTTCAGCTCGCACCACATGATGCTACGGTACTTGCTGGATGACAAAGTCCCAGCGTGATTACAGTTTTGCCCCGGACCTAATTTTAACATGCACTGCTAGTATACCAACCTGAGAAAAGATCTCAGCGCAAGCTTGCGAATCAAGCTCCTTAATTCCCTTTTGATGACGACGAAATCCATCTCAAAAATATCATGCCCTGTCGATGGATCAATCAATCAACAGAATCCTTTTGTGTTAATCAACTTTGGATGCTTTCTTAACGTCACGCAGGCCCGGCCTCTGTTCGATCGGATAATTCGTGCAGTGACGACGATGATCGGGATGCAGAGGCGTGTGAGGATGGACAGACAGATCGATTAGGATTGAGCTCACGTCCTTTTCCTGGGGGCAGGCACTGATTGATTTGATTTTCTTCACCAATTTGGCTAAGCACCCAAGATGTCCATCCCCATCAAGGTTTCGTGCCACGAATGTGTTACGCCACCTCCATCAGTTTCGTATCGCCGACTTCTCGATCGTGCTTATCTTGTGGAGTAAGCTTCATCGGCCAGGATCGATGGGGTCGTTAATAGTCGACTCTTCTCTGTTAAGACTGACTTTGCGAATCTGGAAAAGGCTAAACATTTCATATTTAGAAACGGAGAGAGTAAAACTTAAAGAGTCTGGTTCTACAAGGAATGTCACCTCAAGACTCGGTCTCGTCGCGTTCTTACGCTCCTCGTACTAAAAAGTTTAGTCGTCGTGTAACGGAAATATATATCACATTTCAGATTTTGTGAATATTAGCTAAAGAAATGCCTAATTCGGAATTATATAAAGATGAAATATCAGTGGTAGGAGGAAACCACCTTGGCATTTTTGTTTACAAAGATTGTTGTGCGATACCGTGAATTTTTGCGAGTACGAGTTTTGAATCCGGGTGGGCTGTTTGCACTCTCCAATGTTGGTGCGATAATAAAAGAGTCTTTTATCGAATGGCTACGAATGTCACCCGGAAAAAGCTATTCTAAATCTTTTTCTTCGCATGATCATCTAAGTCGAGTGATAATAGTCCTAATTACAAAGGATGAATGTTGTCCATCGGACTTAACACTATACCATGAACATCACAAAATGCTAGTAATTACACAAACTTAAACACGATAAACTGTAGGCTTAGTTTGGCAGCAAAGTGTTTTTAAAATTAAATTATTCAAAAACCACAATATTACTATGCCTAGCGAACCAATACTTTAGTTTTGGAAAAAGTGGTCCAACCCTTTTTTCATATACTTCAAAAATAGTGCAGTTTCCTAATTCTTGAAATATATAAACTACAGTTTTGGCTAAACTCAAACAACTCAAAGTATACAATACTTAAGTATTTCTGGAAACCGAAGTATTCTTGGATTACTTAAAAAATACGGAGCTCGCGAACGGGGCCTTAATTTGTATAGAAACTAAAATTGACTTATGTTTAATCTCAATCACATCTCAAATAGGGAAAAAAGAAGAAGAAAACTGAACAAATTCCTTCTTACCATGACCAACAAATTAACACACCAACATAATTACACATGATTTAATCGCCACAAAAAAGAAAGCCCCACATAAAATTTACACATACGGGGATCGATCGATCGAAAGAATAACAAATGTTCTTGCATGTACGTTTGCATGCCGTAATATGCATAGCAAAGTGCCTGTTCGGTACTTACTTTTGTGCAACTACGCGGATACGAAGATTGACCACAAAGTCACAATAACTTAAATGATTTTCTTGATTCCCATCATCAAACCAGGTGGTATCTTGGATTTTTCTTGGAGGTTGGTGATGATCGATCACTTCTTCTCTGGCTCAGGTGCTGGTGCAGGGGTTTCGGCGGGCTTCTCTTCTTCCTTCTTCTCCTCCACTACCTCAGCCGCTGGTGCAGGGGTTTCGACGGCAGCCTCCACTGGCGCGGCGGAGGGCTCGGCCTCCTCCTCCTTCTTCTCCTCCACGGCGACATCCCTGGTTGTGGTTTCTGCGGCGGCTGGCTCGGGCTCGGCCTTGGGCTCCTCCTTGGGCTCGGGGACGAAAGGCGCAACCTTGTCCAAGATAAAGACGATGGCAGGAGAGAGGGGCGTGGTGCCGGACTTGGCCACCGCGTCGCTCACCTGCTTGGCTCCAGGGAAATCTACAAATTAACCGGCCAAACACACGTTAATTTAATAGTTTAGACTAATTAGGAGTGTCTTTTTTAATTCTAGATCATCTCAGCAGTATGCACGAGAGCTCAACCGTATACCTATTTTATTTTTAACCACAAGTTGAGCAACTTAGTTAGGTACTGTTTATATACTTAACTTTTGTGAATACCACTAGTTATGCTTTTGTCTCCATCGCCTAAAAGTGACGGTGTTTGCTTGTGAGCTTATGTGGGAAGAAACATATCTGAGAAGATTCCATTGTTTTTCTTCTTTTTGTTCTGGGAAGATTACTCTACTGTTTAACTATGTGAAAGGAGAATACATACAATGACTAAAGGTAAACTATATATATATATATATATATATAAATCTTGATTTCATATGATTGTTGAAGTCATTATATTTTGGTTATTAAATTATTTGGAAAATCGAGGCAAAAATCTTAACCACAAAGATGGATGTTTTGATTTCGTAACTATACTTACCTATCTTGGCCAAGTCGTCAAGGAACTTGGTAACCGCAACTGAGTTCTTCTTGATCTTGGCTGGTTTCTTATCCTTGATCACCGCCTACAATAAGATAACGGGTAATTTGGGTTATGATTAGCACTAAGTAAGGTGGCTACTACCTATTGTCATGTCCCATCAACAGCAAAAAAAAGAAGAAAAAAAAAGAGGTGCCGAGAAATCTTTTCACCTTAATCTCTGGGGGAGATGCTTCAACAACCTCCGCAACCTTGGGCTCTAGCTCTGTCTTCTTGTCCTCAACCTCCTTGCTGATATCCTCCTACATATATGCATAGCACACCCATCCAATCAACAAACAAGCAAACACAAACATATGCACAGCGATAACAGAAGCTCCTCAACCCATACCTTGTTGAAGGTTTTCAAGAACTCGACGGCGGCGGCCTTCTTGCCATCCTTGTCGAAGATCTTGTTGAGCCCGGGGAGAACCTTGGTCTTCCAGACGCTGGTCATCTTCAAAAAGGTCTACTGCGACGTGAAAAAACAGAGCCATGAGAATTTTCACCGTCAGGAAGAACACGAAGGAGACGATCATGAGAAGCCAGGGGGCTAGAAGGAAGCGAAACTTACATGCAACCAAGCTGAAGCCTGAGGAAGAAGAGGTAGATGCGATGTGTAGCAACGATCACCAGCCTATCAACAATGAGCAGAGAGAGAGCAGTACAGAGCCACGGTGCCATGAGAGCGATATATAATGGGATGGCCAGATAGGCGCCCTGGCCCTGCGTGAAATTACCCTTGTGCCCCCCGCATGAGTTGGCTACGGCTGTAGGAGGGAGGCAGGGGCATAAATGTCAAATGGGGACGAGATTATGGGAGGGGTGTCATTAAGACAGACGTGAAATGATGAATGGGTCGTGGAGGCTTGCAAGCTGCGCTGGAGGCTACAGAGAGAGTAGGACATGGTGCTGGTATGATCTTCTACGCTATAACTCGGTGATCCGGTTAAAAAGTGCCTTGCCGGTTGCGTGGCTTATTTGAGACGGTTAATTATTTGAATTTTGTAATTAGATGGGAGAGATGTTCTGAATACATATATATTACTCGTGTATTTTCAACTCAAATTTTCCAAATATGGAATTTATCTTATACAAGTACATGTTGTCTTCCAGTATGTTAATTTATGACGATAATCCGATCCACTGTCTTGATAGTGTTACCCTGCACAAAAAATGGTGTCTATAACGCTAGCCTATGTTAAGCAATAAAATTACCAAATATTAGTAAAACCAGCTGGTCGGAGCAAATTTCAACCAGATTAACTAATTTATGATATATTTGATGTTATCCAAACTATTTCAGTTCACCCAGTAGAAATATCCTGTTGCTACATGTTATTTTATTTTCACAAATTCACCGGCCAACAAAATTGAGACACATATCCCAAATCACGGTGTCCATTTCTAGATAAGTCATTTTCCATGTCTATCACTAGAGCTGTGAAAGTGCGTCTACATCCATCGAATCATCCTACAAACCTACTCCCAGAGGAGGAGGAGAACACCATAGGTGGCCACGCACGCCCTTGCTCCACAGGAGATCAAGAACAGCCAGGTCACACCACTTGGCATCCTTGCTTGTGGCCCACACTTAATCGTCGATGGGCCCACCGCAGGGAGAGTACCGTGAGCTCCTCGAAGAAGCAACGCCACTGGCCAATCACGGCACTCATCCTTGGAGAAAGACAACATGATCAAAAACCAGAAGTCTGAAGAACTGAAATCAGGACAGCTAATCTCACCATCTAGAAAAACACAGCTAGCTAATCTTCGCTAAGAGTCAAATTAGGAAAAATTAAGAAAATCCAGCCGATTAGTTTACAAAGCTTGGAATCTTGTTGTGGTTTGCTAACTAATTAAAACCAATACAGCGGCAGCACTCCAACGTGCTGGCATGAGTGGTACCTCTACCAGCATGACAGCTCCTCCCTCATTTGGCAAGTGACCACAGGTATTCTGCGTAGGCCACAGAGACACAATGAAAGGGTTTGCCATGGAGGCTGTACGCCATTGATACGATGACCGTACGTATTGCTAGAGGTCCTTTGGGAGAACTGATCTTGTCCATCTAGTTAGGTTTGGTTTTCTCGTAGCCCCCAAGCAACCATGAATTGGTGTGAGCAGCGAGCCAACTGAATGTTCACGTAGGGCGTGACACTATCCTAAGAGTAATCGATCTGATTTACTTTTTCTTTTCGAAAAGGATGATGATATCTGGCTTGTGCATCGATTGATATTAATGCTGAATAAATCGGCTAATAAAAACAAAGAAAAACCAAGACCATCCAAAAAGGATTAGCATCACCACAAATCTACCAAGAAACCTATGGCAAATGACCAAACAACGAAATATGCACTATCGAAATATACACTAGCAGACAAAGTCTTCAAGAAGCGATCGTCGCACATGTTGGCTGCAATGATTCCTTTTTTATCACAAAAATAAATTTTGCATTTAGTTTATTTTACTTTTATTTTCAATCTCGTTTAATAGTGTGTGACTCACACTCACTCGGTTAAGTTGGGAACACAAAACAATTTTTATTTTTATTTTTTGCAAATGTCTGCAATGGTTCGTTGAAACCGTAACATCCAACAAAACTGGTGTGTTAACTGTAGAAATTGTAGAACCCTAATATTTTGTTGTTATGTTGATCTGGCCCTCATGGGGATTATATAGTAGTACAAGAAGGAATGCGGTGATATGTAGGCCGAGCTATATGGCTCCCCTTTTTTTTTTTTTTTTTTTTGCACTTTGTGTTTCCGAAAAATCGAAACAAAAATTCTGGGTGAAGATAATGTTGAGATCTATAGTTGTGAAAAATTCATAATATTTTGGCCTGGGCAAAAAAGACAAATCCACAGTTCTGAATAATGAACAGTGCCGAGTTTCACAAATTTGAAAAGTTTGCCAGATTTTTCTTTTTTTGCCCAGGCCGAAATATAATGAAATTTTCATTGAGATTTTGTACAACTATAGATCTCAACATTATCTCCACCCAGAATTTTTGTTTCGAACTTTTGGGAACACAAAAGTGCAGATTTGAAAATTTTGAAAAAACTTGGGGTACAAGAAGGGAGTATAGCTCAGTCTACACTTGGGGTTTTCGTACAAGAAGGGAGTATACTTGGAGTACAAGGAGGTGTTGCAATCCAAGTATATTTCTAACTCATACACATATACATATTCTAACTCTAGCCAGGTGCATAATCTTCGGCACGAAATGCATTTCCAACCCAAGCACAAAAATTGTTGGATGAGCGGTTTCATCGAACACATATAAAGCATTACAAACAATAATACTGACTGTGGCGAAGCTAGTGCTAGAACCGTGTGATCTGTGGTGCAATCTTTCGCTAATGAGTAATGAAACAAATTACATGCTATATCAGTGAAAGGTTTATGCACCCCATTGCCCATTGGTTCACTTGAACCCCATAGTTGTATACCAGCTCGGTCACTCCATGTAAGACCATCCGATCAATTATAACGCTCACCTCACAGATGGTGCGCCATCCAACTGATCTTGTATTTAAGTGGTGTTTTATCTTTGCTCTCTTAATGTATCAAAATGTATCACTTAGACAGTTTATGTTAAATGAATATGGCCTTGTCCTGGTCATGTAAATGGTCATCATGAGACTTTAAAATATTTTTCAGTCCAGGCCAATATATAACTAATGGACAAGATGGTAAATCATGAAATTCTCACCGAAAAAGGGATTTATGCAGTTCCAAATATATTTGTCATGCACTTTCCGTATTAGAAGTATTGACAGGAGAAAACAGGGATATGTTTTCTATGCCAAACTGCCAACCAGTCTAATAAGATCATCTACTTAAAAAAAGTTCAAAAATATGTAGGCCCTCCCCTTGTCTTGGATAATAGCAATCGTGCCCACTTGGCACATGCCAACCCCCATTTGCTGTCAGCTCCTTTATTATGAGCCAGGTAGCAAGACCAGACCAGCTCAGTGATAGCACCCCAACCAACAAATACCATTTCTCAAATCCAGCATCTATTTATTTATTCTGTTCAAATCCAGCAAGCTAAGCTTGATTCGTTTGTGCAGCACACACAAGCCACCATGATGTGTTTCTAATTATTTTTATAGTGAGGTCAGCATACAATTGCTTCCTGGCGAACCAATCAATCAGGACTCAGAAGCCTAGCTAGCTAGGGAATTAATCAGATCTCCACGTCAAGGAAGTAACTTGCTGCAAATGAACACTCAAATGATGAGCTAAGCAAGGCTTAGGGTAAGACTAGCTTGTTTAAGATAATATAAACAGGATCGAACTTTGATTTTGTGGACAAAAAAAGAGAATCAAACTACGTCAATGATAGCTTCTTTTTTGCACCAATCGAGTCAAGTGTTCGGATAACTATCTAGATGTTACTCATATATATAGTCATGCTGTTGACTATCAAAATTCAAAGCTGAAGTGTTAAAGTTGGACATGGTGTTCGTGACCACTGTTCCTGTGCTTGAGGTGGCAAACGTAACGCCTTTCTCTCGAAAGAGTCACCTCAGGTTAGTTCTCCTTCTTTTTCTCTTTTGAGACTCAGGGTTATCCGTTCCAACCAGGTTACTCCCGTCTCCCGCTAGGTTAGTTTCAACCATTTGGATTTTTTTTCTTAACTGAAATTTTACCATATGGTGTTGCAGGTGGTTTTTTTTATGCCAAGAAGGCATAACAACTCAAAATCCTTGGAAACAAAATATGCATTATATGGCATGACTACTTAACGAGACTACAGTGAGTGATGAGTGGCATGTCATTTATCTCTTTGCTTTTATGATACTACACGGATAAAGGCAATGTTGCTTAGTTCTCTTGGTTTGCTAGGTATCTATGTCCAAACCGCTGGCTTTGTCCTCCACTTGTTCTCCTCCAAACAAAACTATGAATCATTACGCAAGTAGGATTGATAAATGACATGCCACTCATCACTCACTGTAGTCTCGTTAAGTCCTCATGCCATATAGCGCAGAACGTGTGAGAGATTCTCATGGTAATACACTATTGAGTGTACATCTTGATTTAGTACCGTCTTACGATGATTGGAGATCGATCTTCTGTCATCATATTCTCACTATTTCAATTAAGAAACCGTGGTATCGCTCTTGATCTTGCAAAGAAATGAGCAAACATGATTTACAGAGCATCTTCAATCATGGTAAGATGGCACTATATACCTTTTCCTCCGAGCATATATTAATTTTTCTGCCTAAACGCAGATCTAAGCTGGAACAAGGCATATGCTACAGCTACATAGGCCAATATTCTCCTAGCCATGGATCGTGCCTAAACGACGATAAGCAATCAAAGATCGCGCATCAGAGAGACTGGCCATGGAAAACGCAACAACGAAATGGACAAATTAAGCCCCTATCAGTGCCAAATCCAATCAATCTACGAACGTGCAGCTACGATCGATTCTGGAACCTTCAGCGCCGGTTAGCTAATGCTAATAGTCATCGAATCACGCAGCTAGCTGGCACAATCGTGTATACATGTAACATGTATCTCCCTTTGATACGGTGCTCCTACTATACTGATTGGCTCATTGCTTCACACGTAGGCAGGCACACATGTAAACAAACAGCTGTGCTCCAGTGTTGCCTCCAGCCAGATGGTTGCCGTAGAGCCTACCAATTCAGGGAAACCAGTATGATGAGCAGCAAACCCGCCGTCTCTTCCTCCCTGTCACAAAGAGGGTGCTCCTGATTTTGCTACCCATAAAATTCCAGTTATGCCAGATAAGTTGTCTCTATTTTTTTCAGGCAAGGAAATCACTTCTGTTCGTTGGCTGGTGTTGACTGTTTTCAAACGTTATAAATTATTTTCCTGTTTAGAAATCACGGAACCAACCCTGAATCTGAAATGGACATTTTTGTGTTTTAAATATGTTATACGTTTCCCTGCAAATAAACAAATGTACATTAATAAATCTCGCATAGAAAATACAACCAGAATGTTACAAAAATAAATGGCAAAGTATTTTCAGAATGTTGTTGAAACATCAGTGGCCAAATGGTTAACGGCCAACAAGAGGTCCATTAATAGACATGAGGAAACAAGACAAATTTTCTATCCAGGATGAGGGAAATTTCGATGACGTATCTGGGACTATACTAAATCTTATGCCAAATCAAGTACTTCATCTAGCATAAAAGCTCCAGCCACCATCAGTCCGTCACCTGTCAAAGGAAGCATCATCGAAAATAATCCGGGCAACAATACAGGCCAAATCCCGGTACGCAGAGAAATCCCATTATCTGTGCCGTATGAAGTATTGCAATTTACACATGTGGCGAAAGCTTATTCAGGATTAGCACTATTAAAATGGGGTGCTATTATTAAGATATCAGACAAACAAACAATCCCACCACATTGTGATACATGGGAGGAGCCACCCAAGCAACATGCCAGCCAAGTGACTCCAGTATTATGCCACTACAAACAAGATGTTTATGCTTTGCTGCAGTGCTCTCCAATGTACATGCACTCGAAAAACCTGGGTCTACACTCTAGGTACAGAAAGAAAGAAAACAGCAGAGAGCAGAGGAAGCAGAAGTCAAGAAAAACACACCACTACCACAAAGGCATCAGCATCAGTCTAAAATCTACACTCTGCCGATCATCCTAAACAGACAGGAGGCACCGGCATGTCTTGGGGTCGAGCTATACGTCTGCAAGGATCAGCAGCGCAACTCTGAATTTGAGCCACCACAAGATGAAGAATTCAGTAAGCAACTGCAACTACTCCTGGGCTTTTATCTCTAGCATGCCGCATCTCTGAAGAATTCTGCGGGCAATGAAGGTGGACATTGCTTCTTCGAGGCAAACTTGTACTGAGGAAAGGATTGCAGAGGACATCAATTAGCAACAGTGTAGTTAACTGAAGAATTGGGTGGCGAGTCCAGACTATTCAGTTACCTTATGTTGACTGTATTTCTCTCTGATTGCAGGAAGGTTGCTCCCAGGACCAACACTGAAAAGGCGGTGAAGTGCCTTCACACAATCGCACAACTCCGATGGCTTGTACTGTGTGTAGTGGGCAAGGGTCGAATTCTGCGCCCAGTTTACAATCATATGTTAGCTCAAGCAAGAATTTGACTTGGCAAACATTATAAGATTAATGTAAACGGCACCTACCCAAGGATGCTTTGTTGGCTGCAGTATGAACTTTGACAAGAAAATAGCGGAAGCCGCTACTAAAGAAGGAGGGTATGCAAGTAGACTGTACTCAAGCAGTGATAGCTCAGCTACATAATTGGCTAGGAACTCAAGATGCAAAGCTGGATCCTGTAGAAAGAAAAACAATTAATACAATGCTACAAAATATGTGAACTGTGGAAAAGGCAGTAAGCAAGCAGAGGCTCAAGAGAGTTATACCTCATCACAGACTTGAGCAGCCCGAACAAATCTCCTATTGTAGGCAAGAAATAGAGTTAGTGGAATTCAGTTGATATGATTTCATGAAAAAGTTTTATGCATGAAAAAGAGCAAAACCTTAGAAAGCACTTTGCTGTCGGTGCGGTCATTTCAAACTTCAGGTAATTAAGGACAGAAGCTTCCATGTCCAGAACCTGTTTATCTATGAATTAGAGAATGGTGGAAGCAAAGTGACAATCACTGACAAAATAATGCAATATGTCACTGACCTCATCCTTGAAGTATGTATTGTCAGTGATGTAGCAGAATTCCTCTACTTGGGGTGCACATATCTCCTCATATTTACTGAAAATCAAACGAGCAAACTTTAGTAGGCTAACCAAAGAAATGCAAATAAAGAGTAAACGAGAAATAATTAAAAATGAACTTGCTGGATCTTAATATCTTACGCAGCTATAAGCATGCAAGCAACACCAAGTAATTGTAGCCTTTGGCGATTGATCTCGTTGCCAGAAAGGTAACGATCAATATAGTTCACTGTCAGATATAAGGTATCAGGAACAAGACGATATTCTTCAGCAACCTGCACGAAGGAATGCATCAATACAAAGCAATGAGTGGCCGCCAGGCTTATGGTCAATTTGTTTTGTGCGGCAGAAAAACTTACTTCCACAAGCCAGTCAATCAGGATAGCCCTCATGCTTGGGTTTACATCCTTTTGTATTGTTTCTAGAAAATCAGTTGATGGTCTTTTCCTGGTCTGGTGAGAGAAAAAAACGTTAGGACTCTTGAACATGTGTAGAGAGATCAAGCCATAACAGACATACTAATCCATTTTGATTGAACTCGGTTGTCCATATAACTATATAAGGGAGACTGGCTTACGACACTTAAAATTCAACAGAGCTACTGTATCCTGTATCAACTTCTCTATCATATAACTCCTAACATTATCTTCACACTGTTTACGGCATGCTTACACCAGTTTATGAAATTTACAAAACAGTAATTTATGGTGCTCCAAAATGGTTTGACAATAGCACAGCATAGTATCTAGTCTCCGCTTATCTACTTCTCAATGGATGCTTTCTGCAGCTGAGTACATTGAGCATACATAACAAAAAAAAAATTAGAACATTCTTCTAGCACCTGTTATTCCTTCTATGATGGTCAATTGACAATAAGATCTATGATGTAGCCAAAACACTAATCGACACAAGTTGTTAAAGAAGATTTGCCTCACCTCAGCCTCTCGCAGGTGCATGTAGATATCAGAAGCTAGAGTTGCACACAACTGTGGATCCTCATAGTTTTCATCAACGTCACAAACGTTGTCAATTTCCATTGGGGCAGTAACATCCTTCTTCCACTTAGCTCCTGCCAAAGAAACAGGACATTACATAAATAAGAGAATGTCTAACAAAATAAACTATAAGAGCCCAAATCCTAGACATATAATCATCAATGCTCAGCAGCAAAACAAACCTTCTACAGCTGTATCATCTGAAATGCGCAGATTTTGATTTGCCCGGCGCTGTAAAGAATCGAGCAATGAGGAGTCGCCGTTGTCGATGTACTCACAGTCCGGGCTTTTCATAGAGTCGCACGTCGACATTGTTTCGTCAGTTGAAATGGAATCCCCTGAATGTCCAGGAGACACGAAGCTGCTGAAGGGTACAATGGCTGGCACGGCGATCGGCACCACTGTAGGCACCTTACGTGGAGGAGCACTCTCCTTCTGCGCGGTGCTCTCATGGCGAGATGTGATAAGAGCTGGCCTGGTGGAAGCCGATTTCGTAGCCGAGCCGCGATTTGAACTCGCATTTTGAGCACTTGCCAAAGATCCCTTCTTCAGAGGCGCAGCTGAGTTAGCTGAATTCAACCTCTGCATGACAATGAGATCAAAGTGAATAACTGATTTCAGATACTGTATATTGTTTTCAGGAATGTATCAATGAGGCACAGATGGAATAAAAGTTGCACAAATATCAAGCCTGGATAATACTACCATACTATTATTAGCAAAAGAAGATTCCAAAGCAAATAGTGATGAAAAACGGACACTTCGCTTACACCAAGAAACTTTATGCTAAACTGTTCCAGTACAGGCACTTTGACCAGGAATGTCACCAAGAAAATTCTATCACGAAAATGGACCAAGCCCAATCCGCAATGGAATGTGCAGTAGTGGCAAAGATGCAAAATTCAATGAGAATAGCAGCCAAAAACACATAAATAAAGACATGAAAATTTATGGAAAGTGGAAGATGAGAAATCAGGCATCCGGCTACAGATCAAGAATCCAAGAAATGACTTATCCGATAAATCGAAAACAATACGAGCCGAAAGAACCCGAGAAACGTTGCAGCAGGAGCACAAAAACACTACTGAGTGGGCAGAGGGAGCAACAACCAACAAGTCGCCGCGTATGTCCTATAATACCAGAAAAAGAAACTAAATGTTTGACTTGTCGCTTCCAAGGATGGACACTGCATCCAAATATCTCCGCATCGAGAATTCACCTAGTTCAAGAACAATGCAGTGTTTTGATCGATCTGTAGAACCAGACACATAGAAGCAGCAGAAGCGAATACAACTTGCGCTCGTGGCCTCTCCAACCGACCAATTCAAAAATTAAACCGGCCAAAGATCTTGTAACCCCAGAGCCAGAGGCCCGGACGAGAAGACACCTATAATTTCATAACGGAAAACCCCCAATCCCGCAACGTCCACACAGTTTTGGATCCGTACCGCATTGCCGGCCGTGACCACCGCGATCTTCCCGCAGCCGCTCCTCCCTCCGACAGCGGCGACGTTGGTGAGGTTGCCGAGCGCCACGCGCTTCTTCGCCTGCTGCTGCGAGGTCGCCGGCCCCGCCGCCGCCTTGGCTCCCACGGCGTTCTCCGCCATGGCCGGGCGCTTCGCCGTCGCGGTCGTTGCCGACGAGGAGAAGCGGCGGGTGGAGGCGGCGTTGCTCGACATCGTGTGACAGCGGGAGAAGCTCGCGGCCACCACAACCACCGACCTCGCGGATTCCTCCTTGGGGTAGGATTCGGGGAGCAGCGGAGTGGGGGAGAGGGCGAGGGTTTGGGTCCCGACAGAGCCCTGGGGTTCGGGAGGACGATGGGGAGAAGAAGAAGGCAAGGAGAGGGGGTGGCTATATTAAGAAAAACACCCTGTCCTTTCAAAATCATTCCCTATTTATTAGGGCCTATTGCCTATTCTGACATGTCACTCCCCGTTTCCTTCCTACTATAATTCAGTGTTTGAAATTCGAATGGCCTGCTATGCCATTGGACTCCCCTAAAAACCGACCCGGCTTTGACTTATGTTTCATCGCCCGCGCGTGTTGACGGAGAATGCAGCAAAACTTCTGTTGTATCGTAGTTATCTATAGATAGTCAAATTATTAGGAGATATTTCCTTGCAAAAGTATAATACCGGGTATACTTGATGTCACACATTTTGGCAGACCATAATGGAAATTTAGAAAATGCCATCTTAAGACCTGTCGTGTCATTTCGTTCATCGATACGCGACATCGGTGCCATACTATATAGTCAAAGTTATTATAAGGTATTACTCACTCCATTCCAAAATAAGTGATGTGGTTTTACCTCTATATTGTATATACATAATGGCGCACATTTTGGCACCGGGTTTCCGGGAAAATCGAAAGTGTCGTCCAAAAACCTATTGTGTAATTTCCACAGAAATACGTGACACACGGTGTCGTACTATACAGTCTCACAAGAAAAAAATACAGGTGTGTGTTAGAACATAATATAGAGAAAATTGCACATAACACCATTATTTGGTAGCATTGTTGCACAAAACACACAATCAAAAAATCTTTTGAAGCTGGCCCCGCCTTTTTGAGGTAGTATGTTGCACCTAACAAAAAATACATGATTTTGCCCCTTAACGACGTATCTGATATGTGGGCCCATATTTGTCTACCATATACAACAATTATAAGACAAATTTTAAAAGATGGGCAACATTACAGTAGAAAATATGGACAAATACGTATAATTGTGGGTGGTCAAATAATTTGAATGACATTATGTAACTTATGCTATACATGATATTATGTTGATGTGCATAAGGTCTATATTTTCAACATAGAGTCATAGAATCCATATGTCCGTTATCTACTAATAATCTGTATCTTTAGCAGCTTTGAAAGAAGGGAAGATCGCTGGATGGTCATGTGTTTATTGCCGTTACCAGTAGTAGCCAGTAGCCCCACGGCTCCCATTCAAATTTCGAAATTCGAATCGACCGCATGTGGCCGCTGTGGTGGGGCTCCTTTTTGGCACGGTGCAGTTTAGGGAAGCGACCGATGTACTCCGACGTGGCAGCAAAGCGTCCAGCGCGATGTGTGCGACCTGCGCCCTCTTTCTTTCCTTTATTTATTGCGGGATTAATGTGGAGGGAAAAGGCCAGGTTTGAACCTCCGGCAGCTCCAGTCCGTCCGTCCTGCCCGCAACGGCTTGGATCGTGGGGGGAGCGTGCGTGCGGGTGGGGCCCACCCATCGTCGGCTTTGTTCCTCCCGGTTTGAAGTTTGAACTGATGCGCGCTAGCAACGGGCCGATGACACGGAAATGGCACGTGCCTGGGCTTTGGAGTTTGGAGTTTGGAGTTTGTAGTCGGTGTTTTAAATTTTTTCGAACTGGGAGTAGAATCGGAAAGGAAACGAGATGCGGGCAAAAGCTACTATGGACTAGGCACTACGGTAACGTTAGAAAGGCGTGAGGGGCCCACCGCTGTCTGCTTAAGTGCTGATGCTGCTTGTAGGCCCGTACTGCCATTTTGTGGATCCGGGTAGCGCTGATGCCGCTGGTGTCAGTGACCGTTCAGTCATGCCGGTCACCGCCTGTACTTGAGCATTCATGGTGAACTCGTGCGGGGTGCAAGCAAGCAAACGGGTTTTTCTTTTAATTTCAAACAGCGATGCACGACACGCATTTTATATCTTCATTCAAACTAGTACGTATCTTGTTTTACACAAACCACGTACCAGAGCAGTACACTTTCTTGCAGAACTGTACAGGGATGGCAGTGATTCTAGCTGATGCCACAGATCAGTACTACAGAGAGCGAACATGTCGCCGTTGCTCGCTCGTGTAGATCAGAGAGGAGCGTCCACGTACGCGTGGTGGTATTCTGGAGTTTGAACTTTGAAGTTTGAATGAATGGAAGCACACTGGTGAAGCGGAGTGGATGCCTCCGGCTAACAAGATAGCTGCAGGTGCTTTGGAGCCAATCGCAATGAGGACCTGCTGGTTCGGCGCCCGGCAAGGCTCGCTCTGCTCATGCCGTCACATCCATCCTATGACAGTGTGACTGATGGATCAGTCGCGCGTGTTGCTCTTGCTCTTCTCTTGCCTTGAATCCTTGACGGAAGGTACCCGCTCACGCCATGCCGTGGCGTTTGTTGCACGGATTTTTTCAAGGAGAAATACAAACATACTCGTTCCATCACAAAAGAGTATCTCAATCGATGCTTCCAATAGATAATATATAGAGTAGTTCGGCAAATCTGCCGTACATACGCTATTAGGCACACGTTATTGGCACCGGGTGTCTCCTCATTCCCATCCCCCACCCCTTAGCGGAGCCGCGAATAGTTTTATTTTTGCAAAAAAAAAATTAACAAACGAAAAATGTGAATTCCATTCAAATTTAAGATTTTACAAATTTGAAACAATTTGAAGGGCGTGGCTAATCTTCGCGCGCGCGAGCGGTCGATCGATTTCCGACAGGAAAACGACAAACGATGTCGGGAAGAAGATGAACAAGACCCCCGTCGCCGCCGCCGGCCGAACCGCCTGCTGCCGACGCCCCGCCCTGCTCAATTCACCTCCTCCGTCGGTCCGCCGCCGCCCCGACCATCCCTCTAAGCCCCCTCACACCGGAGCTTGTCGTCGGCCACACCCCACCATTAAGTCCATCCTCGACGGCCGCCTTCTCCGTCGTGCCTCCGCGCAGCCTCGCTGGCGCCGTCTCGGCCTAGGTCCGTTTTGATTGGTGAAGAATCCATGGCGCTCGGGATGGGGAAAGAACGGAGGAAGAAAAGGAAGGAGGAACAAAAAGGAAGGAGAAATAGGAGATCACGTGGGTGGGACCCACCCACTCATCTGCTGCGTAATCGTAGAAGGCCAAATAGTTTAGGTCACCCCCGCGCACCCATCGTCGACTCCTCCATCGCCACAATCTCCTCCTCCCATCGTCCAATGCCCGAATATCGTACTCCGTCGAAGACCATCGGTATGCGAACTCAAGGTCGACCGGGTAGACCATGTTCATCAACAATGAAGAACTTGTTTGATCTCCCAGTCGTTGTCGTTTACCTCTGGCTGCGGTGGCAGCGACACTCCTTCTTCACCTTCTTCCGACCGAGGAATACCTGGCTCGCGGTTGCTCCAAATAACTTTATCCTATCTCTCGCCTCTATCCCCCCCCCCCCCCCACACACACACATCATTGCTCCAGATTAGTTCGGTATTTGAATTTGTAGGAATAAATCTTTGATAGATTAACCATGTCACTCGATTTTTCGAAATGGGGTATTACCCCAGCCTCTGCATCGAAAAGATGCATACGACCGCTTTATTTCATTTATTCAACATAGACTGGCGAAAAGCCTTACAACAATCATACAAACCGAAGCCACAAAATAAGGTGACAAAGCACAACCTACTAGCACAACGATAGAGTAAAATGGGGTCTTATGCCCTGTCCACAGCCAATGACGGCACACCGGCCAAACCAGAGATAGCGCCTTGTGCCCATGCTCCGTTAGTCGCCACCTCCATCTTCCGCGAACCCATCTTCACCACCACCCTGCGCACGTCCATCATCACACATCCGTCGACGAGACCCCGTTAAGCCACGCCGCAGAAAGCCGCTGTCTTCGACGCAGAAGAGGCCTCACCGCTCCACCTCTGGACCACTCCAGCCAGCAACTGCTCCAAAACGATGCCCCCTAGAGGGAGAGCGGTGCCGGGCGGGCGCCACCATCGTCCGATTCGGGAGACCCAAATCTAGCCCCGGAGTACACGACCCTTCCTAATCCACGCAATGGCCCAACATCTCCACTCCTCCGCGTCCTTTGTTCGCGAGCTCCCAAACAGTGCGGCAGTGCCTCCAAGAAGGTAGACGACGACACATGCCGCCCCACTGTCGGGTTCGGCAAGCCAATCCTGAGGTTTCCCTCGGAGCTCAACGAGACTGTCGCCCTGAAAATGCCCTCGAAGGAGGTTTAGCGGTGTCCATAGACGTCACCGCATCATCCGCAACGGCAGAGCCAGGGCAAAAGATTTCTCCCCGGTGTTAGTCCTGCGAACCAGGAGATCTAGAGGCACATGATTAGCTCATCGAGGGCGCCCACCGACGTAAGAGGAAGGACCTCGCCATAACTAGAGGCATCACACATGGCAGGGAGGGAATCCAGGCGCGCCTGCCCAGGATCCGCCGCCACCGCCTGATGCGGCTCCACCCGACGCACCGTCGACCACGGCCACAGCTGGCTGTCGCCACTATCAACTCCTCCGGGCCACCGTTCGACTCCAATCTCTGCCGCTCCTACAGGAGACAGCCCGAGGACCCTGTCCCTTTGGGATCGGGGCCGGCCGCAACCACGGTCGGAGCACGCGGCAGCAGCGGCAACAGAGTACGTGAGGTGCTCCGTGATGCTATGGAAGGTCTCTCCCCCAAGCCGCCCTAGGAGGAGGACGTGGGGGTCAAGGGAGTGAGTTGGGGAGGGGTGGAAGGGGGCTAGGATCGCCGGAGAGGCTGCTGGCCGGTGGCGGCCGCTGCTAGGTCGCGAGAGGGTTAGGTCGTGAGGCGTTTATACACTCGATAGACTTCAACTTCCCTATGTTGCGATCTGGAGAAGTTTTTTGAGCGATTTGGAAGTTGATGTGCCATTCGGAATGGATCTGGAATTACCTGAATTTTCCGACCAGTTCGAATATTCCAAGTCAATACTGAACTGGTCGGATTTTTCAAACATTCTGAATGGATTATGAACGACACAAGATTTTTTTTTATTTCAAAGGCCACTTGTACGTTCAAACTTCAGTCATCTTGTAATTTCTCCATATGGCATATGTACTTACCCTATCATCCTATTCCATTGCTTTTCACTAGTGACAGTGGAGATTGTGTTCAAAGAAGGGGTGAGTTTATTTTTGCGAATGAGTTTTTTTTTTTGCGAGGATACATCCAGTGATTACAGCAAGTAGGCAGAAAAGACCACCAGAAAGATTAAAATTACACACAAGTCCTTCTGCGTCGATGTCGCCGGCGAAGAGGCCGTGTCGATGACGCGCCGCCGCCGCAGCTTCCTCGTATCATCGTATTCCATATGTGTGAGTTGACCGCCGCCGCAGATTAAAATTGCGAATGAGTTGATGGCATATGTACTTACCAGATCATCGTATTCCATTGGTTTTCACAAGTGACAGTAGAGATCGTGTTCAAAGAAGGGGTGAGTTTCGAATGAGTTGATGACAAAGAAAGGTGAGTTTCGTGATAGGCCCAAGGAACAAGGACAAGGAAGAGATTTACATCCTTCGGAGAGAGTGGGCTCGTGGTGGATCCTCTTAAGGAAAAGGTAGAGTGAGGAGAGTGGTGTTTTATAGCCCGGGCGGGCTATATGTAGCCCTTCTTTTTGAAAATTTTGAAAACAACATTTTAAAGTTTCCCAAAATTTTGAAACAAATTCTCTGGCACAACCGGAGCCTCTTCCTGCTCCTATTCCGGCACTACTAGGGCCTCCTGGTCCGCGTTCGCCACCACCATCGCGATGCTCTTTCTGTGAAAGGGCCGACGGGGGATCAATTTAGACCCTGTGGCCGAAGAATGAGCCTTCCTCCCAAGCGTCGGCAACTTTTCAACGACCATTCTCCCCGAAATACAATTAAAAACGTAATTAATAGGGCAACTTAATACATAGTGGCGCCATGATTTTTATAAAATTGGTCACGCAGGCGGCGCTACCGGCGGTACATCCAAATAGTGCTTCACTGCGAGCTCCCCAAGCCCACCTCGCAGCTCACGCTCGAGCATCAGTGATGCACGGGACGCTTGTGCCATCTCAGCATCTTCCTTCGCCTTGAGTCGTTGGCGAGTGTAGCGCGGCGGGCATGATCCTCGTAGAGCGTCTCCAAGAAGCGCTGCTTGGCCTTCTATAGTTGTGGTTGTCGGCGTCCTCTCGTGCCCGTCCTCCTCCTCGCTGCTCCATTTGAAGCCCTCCTCCCCGAAGTCCTCCGCTTCACGAGCAGGGGTTGTAACAGCGGGGCGGTTCCCGCGAGCCTCGCGACCCCCGCGGCGTATGCCTCCTCCTCGGATTCAGGGAAGTTGGAGTACGCTGCCTCAATCGTCCTCCTCGCCTGCTCCGGCAACCTGCGCGGAGCTGTTGGCAGCGGCATAAGGCGGTGACTCGGTGGGCTCAAGGCTTGGTGGCGAGAGAAGCTGCCGCGATGACGCGCCTTGGACAGAAACATACCAAATGTAAAGGCTGCCCTCATTTTGGCGATATACAATGCACGAAACAAAAGGCAGCGCCGAAGTTAGCCCAAACGGTTTTCAGCCCAACCACACGTTGACGGGCCACGCGTGCGGCGTGCGGGAGGCCAAAATCCAACAGGCCCCAATAGTTTCCACGCGCGCACCGTTCCAAATGCCGGCTCGCCTTGGGAAACACCGCCCCCGGCCGGCTCCTCTTTCGACCCCTTCTCCAGTTCTCCTTGCTCCTCTCTCCACCGCCGCCACCACCACCACCACGCCCACCGCGCCTGCGTGTGCTCGCTTAAATTTAGCAATGCCTCTTCTCCTCCGCTCCATCCATTCTCTCGCGCCTTCTCCGCCCCTCCCACCCCCACCACCCCCAATCGCGTCGCGTCCCCCACGGAACAACCACCTCGATCGTCGCCGCCGTTCCCGTCGATGGGAGGAAGGTGACCTCGTCTCTGTTCTTTCCAGACAGTGCCTTGCTCTGGCGTTTGCAGGGGCCGCCGGGGCTTGGTCCTTCTAATCTCATTCACCCCTAGGTTTGTGCCTCTTGCTCGACGATCGTAAGGAACAACCGATAGTTGTTCCAATGTGGTAGCTAGATCAATTCAGTGGGAGTTTCAGGTTTTCTGGCCTGAAAACCAGAGCAGTTGTTTGTTCCATTCATTGTAAGGCGTGGAATCTGCCTGTTTGGTTCAGTATTTCAATCTGATTGATTATGCATGTTCCTTCACAATTATTTGGTGGGTGGGTGTGGGTACCTGATCATGCAAGAGATGCTAGTTTGACCTTGGTGGTCAATGGCGACACTTGTTCTGCTCAGAGAAAGTCAATGAATGGCGTACCTCATGTTATTTCCAGCCCTGCCAATTTGCTACCTAAACACATTGAAACAGCACACCATCTTTTTCTACATGCCTTCAAGATGTCTGCACAAGTTATATAAGCCACGGCTTTTGTATTGTATAACTGTATGTGTGTTTCTTTGTTTGGTCCGACACTTATATAATGCCGTCATGGAAAAATGTGTAATTGCTTAGGTAGGAGTCCAGGAGATACATGACTTCGTACAGTTGCATGATTGTGATATATACACAGCTTATGAAAGTAACAATGCCTTTTTTTTAAAATAATGACTAATACGATTGTATTTTCATTCTTGCACAAACTCATTAGTTTATAGTGTATTAATGTGATTTTGGACATTGTGGATCTATTATTTCCTCCAAACGATGGATCATGGCTGTACGCCTGAACCCAGGAATACAGAATTAGAGCAACAGTTATGCAGCAAAAATGTTCTTCAGTTTCTTGATATATTGCTTCCTTGGGAAGTACATGGCTTTTAGTTCACTATAACCTAGTGATCATGATCACTGTTCAAGTTGTTGTTTCGTTTGGAATTATAATGCACTGTTTGGTCTTTCAAATACTATTTTACCCGTTTCTTCTTGAATTAATGGCTCTACTATTGACCATTCTTACTGTACCTTGTGAAGTTTCAGATGAACTCCAGGTCATACAACAAGCTGGCCACCGTCAATGACAAAATGGATTTTAACACTCATGGAAATGCAAATGGCACCTTAGAGCGGAATCAATCAGCATCCAAGCCAGCTGCATACTCGCAGATCCCAATGGATTTCGGCACTCGTGGAAATATGGCGTTCAATGGTACCTTAGAACGGAATCAATCAGCCAACCCATCCACAGCATCCAAAATGGCTGCACACTCGCAGATCCCTTCTGATAAGAAGTCACGCTACAAGAAGAAAGAAGATCCAGCTGACAGAACAAACCCAAGCCACGTTACAAGTCATGTGCTGACATCAACATCCGAAACAAGCGGCAGTACTGTCACACCAACAAAAGCAACATCCAGAAGCATGAATAGCAACTTCGGGAGTCCTAGAAGTAACAGCATGGATAGCTGCATTTCCAGCCATGTCAAGCATCACACCGGAGGGGACTGCAGATGGGAGGCCGTCCAATTGGCCACCTCCAGGGACTCCCCTCTCAGCCTAGTCCACTTCAGACTTCTGAAGCGCCTTGGATATGGAGACATTGGCAGTGTGTACCTTGTGGAGCTCAGGGGGACAGACACATTCTTCGCGATGAAAGTGATGGACAAGGAGTCACTCATCAGCAGGAACAAGCTGATCAGGGCACAAACGGAGAGGGAGATACTCGGCCTTCTTGATCACCCCTTTCTGCCTACACTGTACACACATTTTGAGACGGATAAGTTCTACTGCCTTGTCATGGAGTATTGCTGCGGTGGTAACCTCCATTCTCTTCGGCAGAAGCAACTCAACAAGCACTTCAGTGAGCAAGCAGCCAGGTCGGTTCACTTCAGATTAGCTTGTTAGTACTCTATTCGTTCTGTGACCGTGCACTGACATAAAACGATTCCTCATGATTAATTCTCTTTCCCCTGGCTGTTTTTTTGCCTAGATTTTATGCCTCTGAGGTGTTGCTTGCCCTGGAGTACCTCCACATGCTTGGCATTGTGTACCGAGACCTGAAGCCTGAAAATGTTCTTGTCCGAGATGGCGGGCACATCATGCTGTCCGACTTCGACCTATCGCTGCGGTGCTCCGTAAGCCCGATGCTCGTCAAATCCTCGTCGGTCCATGCCGGTCCCAACGGTGTCGTGAAAGGCCTAGCCGACACCGAAGGCATCAGCAATGCCAATGCCGGATGCATCCAGCCATCAGCATTCTTCCCCCGGATGCTCAGCATGAGCAAGAGGAACCGCAAGACCAAATCAGACTTGAGCCTCCACGGACTCCAGACCGTAGAGTTCAACGCGGAGCCGACGGACGCCAGGTCCATGTCATTCGTGGGCACCCACGAGTACCTCGCGCCGGAGATCATCCGAGGGGAGGGACACGGCAGCGCGGTGGACTGGTGGACCTTCGGCATCTTCCTCTACGAGCTGCTGCATGGCATGACGCCGTTCAAGGGGAACGGGAACCGTGCCACGCTCTGCAACGTGGTGGAGCAGCCGCTTCGGTTCCCCGAGAACCCGCCGGTGAGCAACGTCGCGCGGGACCTCATCCGGGGCCTCTTGACGAAGGATCCCCAGAAGAGGATCGCATCCAAGAGGGGTGCCACTGAGATCAAACAGCACCCCTTCTTCGAGGGGGTGAACTGGGCGCTTGTCAGGAGCGCCCATCCACCGTCGGTCCCTGACCCTGTGGACTTCAGACAGTACGGAGCCAAGGAGAAGAAGGGGGCAGAGCGTGGTTTGGCCTCTACTCCGAGCAGCTTATCGTCGGCAGGTGCTGCCGCAGCAGCCAAGTCGGCCACGAGGAGCGTTTCATCTGGCCATTTTGAGTATTTCTAGACCTGCATCAGTTTTTGAGGACCTGTAGGACTGAGAACCATAGTAGATACAGATATCGCTCTTGTTGTCACTCGTCATAACTCCTGAATCCTCTCTTACTGTTGTAATAATCTCCCTCACTATACCTGAAATGTCCTGTACAGAAAAAGAACACGATTATTCGTTTGCTAACGGCTAGAACACGATTATTCGTTTGCTAACGGCTGCTAATGAATGGTAAAGTTTGGTGTCTGTGCTCCTCCCAACTCAACTCGGATGCAGAGTGAAGTTTCATTTGTTGAACAAAATTATTTAGTCAGTCTTTCTAGGCTGAAGTTGTTCAGGTGACTTAACCTGCAATACCTTTTTGTTGTGCTATTTACTTTGATTAATCAGGTTCAAACATCAAACACTGGCTGAGTCGGGAAAAAGGTAACGTCGATTTGTGCTGGTCGTCGAAGTGACACAAGTTCTATTGGCATGTCAACACAGGCATTGAATGCAGCAGATTCTACTGAAACGTGTCACGCACCAAGCATGTTCAAGTCACGTGCGTAAAGCCACAAAGTGAGTAGACACAGAATGGGGCCAAATTTCATCATCAATTGTGATGTACCAATCCACCAGCAATATGCTAAGCTACAGCCAATTCTTGCACAGTTATACCAATACCCCTACACTGTATTCGTTACGTCTGTTAATCGTGATCTTAGACACACTTATGCTTCCGATTGAACCTGGTGAATTTTGCCATGGTCAGGTCTGGCAAAAGAAACCTAGCTGGAGGACACGATCTCATCTGCAGCTGGTGCGTCTCCCTTCAGTTCCAGCGCTCGAGTACTGTTCGCAGCCAACTCCTTCGTGAGAAGTTCGGTGTGTGCATCCAGAGACTTCTTGAAATTCACAAACCACTTGTCGGAGGCATACTTTGCTCCATCCCTAGCCGATGATCCGACGACCATGCCAGATGAGTATGCACCACATGCGTCCAGGATGGCACGCTCCCGCTCGTGGAAATGGTGCACGACAAGGATCTCAAAATGCTGCACAAGACGAAAGGCTTGTAAGAATGAATTCAGAGGCATGAAGAGCATTGCAAAAGAGGTGATATCTGAAGGATGTATTTTTGCTATGTGCTACACACCAGTTCCACTCAGGGTGGGGCTCTGGTTGCCTTTGAACACTGGTAGACCATGGTGGTGATATTTCAGAAACTCTTTTTACTTGTCCTATTTGTTCAGCATTCCATGAAAATAAAATGAAAGTCCTTATATCTTGAAACTATTACGAATTGGAAGTTGGCAATTTTATGTCACAGCACACAAGAAACATCTTCTCTATAGGATCACTGCAAGCTACAAAGAGGCGAAGCCGCTAAGGAGATTCTGGTATAAACGAAACAACAGAAATAGAGTTGTGTTATTAGCACGTCACACTAATAGGATTTTTTTGTCAAAGTGATCATTATTAAAACAAATATCCCTGCTCCCTGTAAAGTAAAAAGGTAAATGACTTGATTTAGTTAATTACGGTAGCAGCTTATTTTCACGCAATATTGAATTCAGATGCTTTTGAATCTATGCATTTATTTTCGAATGGGTATCAGCAATATTGTAACCATGAAAATTGAGAACCTTCTTTACGGCATGAAGAGAAACCAAGGTATCATTTTTACCTTCGCAAGAAATGAGAGTTCTGTAATTACCTTTGGAGGCTTCCGAAGTGAATACAACATCGTCTTGCAGGATAGCACAAATACAGACTGATTATATGCCAGGGAATTCTTTTCACCAACAGGCGTATTAACCGTGCTTTTGTTGCCTGGCTCGTTAAAATATGGTTTATCATTTAACACAAGGCCCTGGATGGAGATCAACACCTGCAGCATGGTGGATTTTGACTTGCCCCACCTCTCACATCCAGTACCCCACCAAGTGTTCAGCAGGCTAAGGCACAATTTTCCACTCTCATACAGGTTCGGATTTAGCCGAAGCCCACCTGAATGGTAATGCACTTTCTGTGCATATAGGGTAGGTTTTTGTTAAGAGACTGCATTGGTGGTATTAACGGTGATAAATAAGGGAAGTTGGGTGTGAAGTGGCAACATACTGGTGGACATCGCGGGTATTCAGGAGGAAAACGAACATCAAAGAAGAATAGACCATCATGATATGGAGTTCCCGAAGGCCCAACAATAGCAGCTCTAAGCAGATCGATCCTATCCTCATAAACTCTAACATATATAGATCCTGCATAATTGAAACCTAACTGAGATCCAAGTTTATTAATAAATAAATCAACTAATTCAGGGGTAAATCCTCTAAAAGAAAGACTGAGGTAGCAAATATGAACTGACAAATGTGACATACTGGCTTAGGCTTACCGACATACCAGCATGATATCGTACTCGCAAATTAATTTCGAAATATAGAACTATTACTTTCTGAAAACCTGATATATACTATGTGATAGCATGGAAGAGATCCAACAAATGCAGAGAATGACGACTGTAGGGAACTAACTAATACACAAAATGGCATAATCTTTAAACAACAGAGCACAAATAATGCCATTAGTTTGGATTCCACAGCCATGTAGAAACTACCAACCACGAAATCAAGTTAGAAAAATCAATAAGCTTATCCTAATCAAATATTCATAGAGTGTTGTGATACTATCTTGAAGTTGACAGATCACATATGCTTTATTTTAGCAGCACAAACTAGTACTCCCTCCGTTTTTTAATATAAGATGTTTTAGCTTTTGTCCACACAAATGTATGTAGACACATTTTTGTGTGCATGTTCACTCATTTTAGTGTGCATATAGACAACATGTATACCACCTAAAACATCTTATATTAAAAAACGGAGGGAGTAAGATACAGAGCATAGAAAACAGTTTGAAGAAAGTAACAACGAGCATTAAAATTCTATTCATCGTCAATGTACGTATAGTCTGATGAAAACAATATACTGATTTGTCATATAATATAGGCAGCGACCTGGTAGATCTCTCTGTAGAAGCTTCCATTCGTTTTGGATTGTTTTCGTCCAATCTTTGGTGGTCTGTTCACATATTTGGAGGTGCGAAATTAGTTCACAATTGTTTCTAAAAGAAACAGAATTCAAGAGCATACCTTCCCTGGTGAAGTCTTTGCATAGTGGTGGTCTGAGTAATCTTGTACAACGTCAAATTGGCTAAATAACTTGTAATCATCATTTTCAGATCCTTGTATTGTGTTTAACATTGCTGAGATTATACTTGAACAGGCAGGCTCATGTTTTTGCAGTGATAGCACGGTACCAGCCCCACTTGAACAGGGATCCAACAAACTGTTACTTGCAAGACCATTTACACTGGACTGTGGAACATCACCTGAAAGTCAGCAGACTGTTTAATAAAAAACAATGCTATCAGCAAATATGCATGCATACTAGAGTTTATGACAGCGATACATGATGATACCCCATCTTGTCGTGGTGCACTAAAAATGCTTATGGAATTTATAGATATGCGCTATTAATCACACACAAGGAATTTGAAGGATAAACAAACACATTCGAGGAATTAACAAGAGCATGACTAAGAGCTGATAACCAGCTGGTTAATTATCTATTCCAGTTTGATCTTTTCAATTTAATATTTACGGCTTTCTCCTCAAAGTATGTAGTTTCTTTGGTGTGAGGACAAAATCGAGGTAGCACTAATATTAGAATTAGTGTGAATAAAATCTAGCGGTTCAAACCAGCAAGATCAGTAACCGGCATGTTTCTATCCCTCCTCCCACTCCTAACGATGCCAGCCAATTGTCCTGTCAAATTTAGTGCAAGTTGGATGCTGTTTTAAAGTAATCCTACAGTGTGAAACAAAACTAGTAATACATAGAATATTAAATACAAATAGCCGCAATTTCCTCAAGAAGTGAATACAAGTATGCCTGGAATTGAGCTCTATTTACAGAACACTAAACAAACTGCTTCCTTAGGCCTCTGCTCCAGAGTCCAGACCCCATAAACCCCAAAAAAAATTGATGATGGAAGGACAACTACCTAAGTGCTTGCATCAACCGTGCTTTTTGCAGGTAGTACGAAAGACAGTGAGTATTTTATTAGTCAAGAATCACGACTTCTAGATCCATTTCATGTACTGCGAACAGTTGAAAGTGTAATACAAATTTTCTGATGATAGCTGATCCTGCATCAAGCGTGCTTAAGGCACATACAACTTTATAAAATGTAACATTGGGACAAAAGCTACCTTTCCAAAGAGGGTCAATGGACTTTCCTGCATAGAAAGATACATTTATTAGGAGAACGTTCAGGAAAATAGCAAAAAAAATATATATCGTTCTCGAAGGAAAAATGGAACGAACTCTGCTTAAGCCTATAGAGGAAGACACAAAAAATTCCAACAAACGGTAAATCCACTGTCATTTAATCTGTCCAACCAAAGAGGCATGGATTGATAACACCAGTCTATATCCAACCAAAACCTAGTAGCACTCTGATTCTATCAAGACATCATAGTTACATACCCTGTGAAAATGCAAGTTCCAGACCACAACGTGGTATATGCTGTGTACTTGTGTGACTCTAAGGCTCTAAACATCAGACAAGATACCATATCGTTGTGCACCTTTATTTTGACTCACAAAAGATAATGTTTAAACTTTATAACTCTGCATATCTTCACTTGATACTTAAGTGGATTCCCAAATATTAAGTGATGCGGTTCAGTAGTACCAACAGAGCCATTTAAAACACAAAGATGTAGTAGTTCCCACACAGGCAAGATAAATAAGTAGAAAGATGAACCATCCTGACAAAACCACATGGACCATAGAACTGCCAAACTATCCAACGATTCCAACTCACTACGACTGCCCCTTGCACAACGATAATAAATGCATATTGATATCTTGGAAGAAAACACATTCATACTGAGCAATGCTGGGTATGAACAGATCACCATAGAACTTCCTAGGGCAAGGTACATCACCTTTCTTCTTGGAATCCTTCTTCTTGCCAACTCCAAACAACTGAAGCAGCTTCTTGAGAACCATCCTCACAAAAAAAAGCACCTGAAAAACATGAAAAGTCATTCGATCTGGAACCAACAGCTAGAAAGATCAACCAATTATACTCAGATAACAAGGAGAAATCGACACGTTCGCATGAAGGACATATTACGCATAAACAATCAGAGTATAAGATTTCCTCTCAAGAAATAGGACTCGAAGAAACTAAAATAAAACAAAGGTCGTAATCTTGGAGAATCCTCGTGCCGCAAGGAACCTAATTTCCCCCACTTGGTTCGTTTCTTGTTTTTCTGTCTTATGAAGAACTCGTGATCATAGGCCCCACTTGGTTACGGACGAAAACCCCCAACACTCCAATCAGTGGGCGAGTGACGCCATGGTCGGACAATGGACCCGGGACACCACCACCAGACCAAGAAGTCAAGAACAAACAAAAAGAAACAGAGAAAGCAGGCGGCCAAGAACAACCCAGGAGGCCAGGAGAGAGAGAATTTTTTTTGGGGCAAAGAGTATCGCCTTCGCCGCATCATGAGAATCCTCCCACAAGGACGCATCAAAAAAAGGGAAGATTGCGGATATACGGAGAAAGAAACCCCCCAAAACGATCTCGGCGGCATCCCTGACCATCGACGCGAACTCATCAAGACGAAAAAACAGCACGATCAAGATTCAAGAAGGGGGGCAGAGCAGGACGGGACAGAGAGGAAGAGACGCGGAGGAGGAGGAGCAGACCGGCCGGAACCCTCGCTTG
Organism: Poa pratensis; assembly: GCA_947311845.1. Classification (NCBI taxonomy): domain Eukaryota; kingdom Viridiplantae; phylum Streptophyta; class Magnoliopsida; order Poales; family Poaceae; genus Poa; species Poa pratensis. The sequence continues at coordinate 10,416,409 of CAMZMU010000109.1, read as the reverse complement.
GACGAGCACCTGGAGCCGAGCTCGTTCTTGGGAAGGAAGGGTTGGGTTTAGGAGTAGCAGGCAAGAGTAGGAGGCGGAGGAGACGGTCGGTGGGGTGGGCGAGCGCAGGGTGGTGGCGACTGGCGAGCGGGGAAGGGAATCCGGGGGTCACACCAGATGGATGGGATTGGACTGATGGACTACGCACTCTAGCACCGGAGGTTGCGGACACGTTGCGTGCCAGGGAGGAAAAGCTTCTCCTCGCCCCGGAACGGGAACGGCGGAGCCACGCAGAAATGGCAGGGCATCGTCTCTTTCCGTTAATCAGGCCGGAGATTTTGGGTAACAGATTGGTGGCCGCATGAGGTTTCCGTCCGGTGATTGATTTGATTCTTTTTTTTTTTTTGCGAAACACAGTACAACGCAAGCGCTCATATACACGCGCACACACTCACCCCTATGAACGCACGCACGCACACCCTACCCCTATGAGCACCTCCGAGAGACTGAGTCGGCGGGTCGAGTCTTGAGATTGACGAAGTCACCACGGGCGCCTCGCTGTCGACGGGAACGTCGCCTCCCACTGAAGAATATTCCGCCTTAAATGAGAAACACCAGCGTCAAACCTGGGGTTTGAACTCTGGTGGGCTAGGGGTACAACCACCCAACTAACCATCTTGCCACAGGCAAGTTCTCGTGATTGATTTGATTCTCCTGCTTGTTTTGGGCCTTTTCCTTTTCCTCAAAGGTAGAGCGATGTTAATGGCAATCGTAGATCGAGCGTATCGCCACCTGATCTACGGTCTGGTGAAAAAGAGGTAGGTTTCTATAGATATAGAAGGAAAAGATCGGGAGTAACAACTATGGAGAAAAATAATATTACTAGCTCACTCTCTTGCAACACGATCTTTTAAACATCCTCACATAAACATAGAGAATTAGACAAGGGATGTCAATTGTAGCAAGGTTAGAAGTACACCGCTCAACAGAGAGAAGACCCCACATAAAAAAAGCTTAAACTAAGCATTTACTCAGTTAGATGATTAAGAAATGGCATGAAAGTTAAATTGTCTACATGGTTCTATGAACATTTCAACACAATGTTCCGACAACACTGCAGCTGAGGCTAGACACACGTATGTCCTTTTCAGTGTATTCATCTAACCATCTACCAAATACACACATACATTTTCTTACGTAATTAATGTGCCTCATTTGCTAAATACAACTGAGAGATAAGCAAACATATTGCAGAGAAAACGTTCACGTCATCTTTCCTCATTAATTAGGTGGCATCCAACAATGATGTGTCTAGCTCATCATTTCACCCCTATTCACCATCGACTTGTCGCTCATGGTTTCAACCGTAGCTGCCACCACCGAATCGAGCACCGCTAACAGCAACGGCGGTAGCAGCCAAAAAACGATATGGGTGTTCACGTGCAAATACTGCGAGGGATGTAGGAATCCTTCAGCTCACCGGCGTTGGGTGTCCACCAGAATATGCACCGGTGGGGAGCGCACATAGCGTGCAAGTTGACAATGGACTTGAGGCGCGACATTAGGAACAGAGGTGGCCTGTAGTTTTAGGTGCTTGATGGAGCGAGAGATGTGTACGGAGAGACGGGCAATTTTTTTGGCGGAACGACTGTTTTCGGTAGAATATGGCTCAATGGATGCGAAGGGAGAGAAATTATGTCGTGTGACACAAGCTGCGCGACACTATGGTGGGCGGTGGCGGCAGAGAAAGAATAAGGAGAGAGTTGTCGAAAGTGCCAGTAGCTCCAAACTCATCGCATCTCCTTTAAAAAAACCAAAACGACAATTTGAAATAAAGCATACAACTATGTGTGTATTATACATACTCTATAAGTTTTGTAAAAAAATATTTCGTATTTTGATCTAGACGAAAAAGAGATATTTGAGGGGAAACAAAGCTATTTTTCCTTTTTCATAGCAACTATTTTCTTTTTGTGTGGCTGATAATACCATTTTTTTACCGAAAATTTCGCATATACGTACAAAATATGTGTATATATCCAACATAATTTTTCTCAAACTCAATTCCAATACTAGAGATCTGTGAATTATAAAATAAGAGCCGAGTGGGGTCCACCGTGGGTGGTGTCGCTGCCCCATGGGTGGATATCTAGAAGCAAGGAGAGTGCAAGGATTCAAGGGAAATACATCCAACATAATTTTTCTCGAACTCAATTTTAATATTAGAGATATGTGAATTATAAAATAAGAACTGAGTGGGGTCCACCGTGGGGTGGTGTCGCTGCCCCATTGGTGTCTAGAAGCAAGAAGAGTGCAACGATTCTAGGGAATTTAGTATTTGTAATACCGGAAATTTCGCATATACGTACAAAATATGTGTATATATCTAACATAATTTTTCTCAAACTAAATTTTAACATTAGAGATCTGTGAATTATAAAATAAGAGCTGAGTGGGGTCCACCATGGGGTGGTGTCGCTGCCCCATTGATGGACATCTAGAAGCAAGGAGAGTGCAGGGATTCTAGGGAGATACATCCAACATAATTTTTCTCAAACTTAATTTTAATTTTAGAGATCTGTGAATTATAAAATAAAAGCTGAGTGGGGTCCATCGTGAGGTGTTGTCACTGCCCCATTGGTGGACATCTAGAAGCAAGGAGAGTGCAGGGATTTTAGGGAACTTAGTATTTGTAAAGGATGACGAATTGGTAAGTGCCAAGCTGCCACTATGGCTTTTTTTCTGGTATTCTGGTATATGTGTTTGGCAAATAAACATGAGATAAGAAGGCATTGTTTCACAATCACAAATGCATAAAAGTAAACTGACACTGGAGAAATATGGAGAAGATTTATATATTAACTACCATGCAATTGTCCATGTGTTGCTACGTGCGATAATTTATTCGTCATCGTTCAGCCTCCCCGTCCCGCCATCATCTCTGCTATTTGCCTGTCGCAGTAGCATGCGTGCCTTTTTCCGCGGGCAGGTTTTTTTGCTAGTTCGTTGGCGTAGTGAGAGTGGGATAGAAAGGGAAAGGTGACTTACAATGTGATTCATCGATAATGATTTAGTGAACAAATCGCCAAGATTTTGATAAGATTTAGTGTGCACGATTCTCAACCCTTCTAGGTTATCGTCATTGGCTCACATGAAGACTACGTTTATAGAAACCCTGGATTTAGTTTTAGTTCTTATTTATGTCATGTTTGAATACGTTTGGATTGTGCCAGTGGAGCTTTATGCCAAATTTAAGTTTAAGTTTTAAGTTATGTATATTATGTAGATTCTCCTGCTCGTTTTGGGAAGAATGCGGGCTTAGAGCGGTGTTAATGGCAATGGCAAATCGATTTTCTATAAATATCTTGTCAAATGACGAATTGGTAAATGCCAAGCTGCCCATTATGGCTTTTCCGATATATAGGTTTGGCAAATAAACATTAGATAAGAGGCGGTGTTTCACAATCACAAACGCATAAAAGTAAAATGACACCGAAAAATATGGAGAAGATCTAGTTATTAACTATGTGATTGCTCATGCTACCGCGAGTGATAATTTATTCGCCGGCATTGGGACTTCCCACCACACCAGCAACTCTGTTGATTTGAGTGAGAGTCTCGGAGCTTGTTGCTCTGGAGGCCACCACCTCCTAGACGGTTCGATGGTTGTTTGTGTATGAAGCCACCACCTCCTAGACCCTTGTGAAGATGTCAAATGATTTCTGATGTTCTCGTGGAGCTTGGCATCTCTGGGTGGAATTATAAGCTATCCATAGTGGAGAGCTCATTCCTTCTTGGGTGACTCTCTTGGAGAAGAAGCTATCTCACTGTGACTATGTGGATCCTATTTGCGGCGGCCTCTTCAATAGATAGTAGAATATCGGTAGATATATGAACTCTACTAGAAACACCACTTGTCGCTCCACTTTACATTATGCAATTCTAGTTCCTATTATTGATATATCTTGTATAGAGTTTGAAATTCTTGCTTGTTCTTGTAATTGCAATTCTTGTTTGGTCATAAGTTGGTGGTGCCCTTAGTTAAGCCTACCATATTTAGGATATATTCTTAAAGATTACCCAACTAGTTTAATTACGCAATAATTTAAGTAAAATTTGTATTATTTATAAAACGCCTGATATCTCTGATAGGTGGCACCTAGGTTTTTCTGAAATCTCTCACTAAACAAAAATGTTATTATAAATTTAAGAAATGAAATAATATAGAAGCAATTTCATTTGAAGCCACTGAACTTTAAAATTGTTAAAAACATAAGTTTATGAAAATGGAAAAATAATAAGGATTTAAAAAATAATACTAGAAAAATATCATATAACAAAGTGATTTTTTATTAACGTTCGTAATTTATGAATTTTATTAATTCCTTTAATTTTCAAGACAATTTATAATTTTGACTATTTAACCCTAAATTTAATTTGTTAATTCGCTATATTACATGTGTTTTTTTCCATTATTTTAGATTATCATTTACAATTTCATATACTTCAATCCCCCATCATTTTATATTTTTATCGATATTGGCTATGAATTATCCTTTTTATAAATTTTCTTACTTTCTTTTCGGATTGGTTGGGCTTGAACCTTTGCTATACAATCAATATCCCGCTGATCATTGATTTGACCGAGGTTAACAAAAGTTCCTCTATTTTCAAAAGTTTAGGGTACAATTTTGTGAGATTGCACTTGACCAATAGTTGAGGGACAAAATTATCATTTTATAAAATAGCAATATTTTCCTTAGTTTTACTGTCCATTCGAAGCTATGAATAACATGTGTTTTTAGCATCAAAAATAAATTTAAAATAATCTAAAAACACGTCCATACATATTTAGTGTACTCGTCGTTACAGCTAAACTGAGTGGATGTACAAACGCAACACCCAAGTTAAAGTCCCGAGTGACGTGAATTTAGGTTCCTATTTATACTTGAGGATCTGGCCTTCCTGATACTCATGCAATTTATTTCGAGGATCAGCCTTGGTTATTAACCAAGATAAAAATCCCGGTAGTCATGCTTAAAAGGTTGTGTACATCCCTAGCTGGTGCAGAGGCCAGGGAAGTGAAATTCTCCCCCCAATTTTAGACATGGACATGTCGCCGCGTCCCTCGTGTCGTCCCTAACGGGTGACTCGGGGGCCTCCCCACCCAGGCTCTTCCTCGCCGCCGCTGCCACTGGTTTCATCACGGTGGGGGCGGCCTCCCGCCTCCAAAAAGGATGTGTGGGGAGAACCGTGGTGGACACAAGGGCGCTGCAGGCGCGTGTGGGTGGGATCCCCCTCGTCGACGGCTTGGCACTAGTACAGAACGACACATCAGATACCCCTCTATGGCAACGGCAAGAGTTAGGCGACGGAAGAATGAGTTCCGAAGCGCGCGCGCGCTAGTCGGTCGATGGGCCCGACACAATGGTAACGGAGGCGGAAAACAGCTTCGTTGCTCATATATGGGCAACGGAGGAAATAATATCTCCGTTGCTTATATGACCACATCAGAAACGGAGATCGGTCTATCTCCGTTTCCCATGTGAAGACCCATTAAGCGGTGCCGGTATTAATATCTCCCACTCCAGTGTATCTCACTCTCATTCTCACTCTCCCTAGTTCCTAACCCTAGATGCACACGCTCTCCTCCTACTTCACCCATCGATGGCGAACCCCTCCGGCGCCGACGGAAGTCAGGATGGAGCATCTTCCTCCTCCCACCCTCCGAGGCGCAGCCCGGATCTCCCCTACAACTGGGGCGAGATCCCCGGCGACCGCGGTCGCCAGTTCATTTGGAGCCGTCAAATCCCATCCGGATCCACGGCGGCGGCGGCCACCGACGCCCGGATGTCGTCCTCCTCGGACGAGGATCTGGAGGTCGGTCTCCTCCTCTCTCGCGCCGCCTTTGAGCGCGAGCGCGCTGACGGTGTCATTCGGGCGTCTGCGATGCAGAGAGCTATCCGCATCTCGGCCGCCGAGCACGCGATAGAAGCCGCCGAGGAGGCGTTGTTCTAGACGCCCTCCTGGCCCTGGGCCAGATGCGGCGGCGCCGGAGGAGGAGGAGGAGGATGAGGAGGAGGAGGAGGACACTCCGGTGTTCGAGCAGGATGAGGTCTCCTCTGGCAGTGGCTCCGGTGCCGACGCCTGGGACGCAATCCGCGACGGAAAGCGACCCCGCCTCGCCTAAGGTTTATGACCGCTCTTTTTACTATGTATTTGCTCTGTTAGAGTATTTATTTAGCTCCGTTTGCTTTGTTTTGTAGCTCTTTTTAGCTATGTATTTGCTCTGTTAGCTACTTAATTATTTAGATCGGTTTGCTCTGTTAGTTAGCTCTATTCAGCTATGTATTTGCTCTGTTAGAGTATTTATTTAGCTTGGTTTGCTCTGTTTTGTAGCTCTGTTTAGCTATGTATTTGCTCTGTTAGCTACTTAATTATTTAGGTCGGTTTGCTCTGTTAGTTAGCTCTGTTTTGCTATGTATTTGCTATGTTAGCTACTTATTTAGCTCGGTTTGCTATGTTAGTTAGCTCTGTTCAGCTATGTATTTGCTATGTTAGCTACTTATTTAGCTCCGTTTGCTCTGTTTTGTAGCTCTTTTTAGCTATGTATTTGCTCTGTTAGCTACTTAATTATTTAGGTCGGTTTGCTCTGTTAGTTAGCTCTGTTCAGCTATGTATTTGCTCTGTTAGAGTATTTATTTAGCTCCGTTTGCTCTGTTTTGTAGCTCTGTTTAGCTATATATTTGCTCTGTTAGCTACTTAATTATTTCGATCGGTTTGCTCTGTTAGTTAGCTCTGTTTAGCTATGTATTTGCTATGTTAGCTACTTATTTAGCTCGGTTTGCTCTGTTAGTTAGCTCTGTTCAGCTATCTATTTGCTATGTTAGCTACTTATTTAGCTCCGTTTGCTCTGTTAGCTGCTTATCCCACTACATTTTGCTTTGTTTACTGCTTATTGACTCTGTTTATTAGCTTTGTTTGCTGTTTTTAACAAAGAATATTCGTTGTGTCAAGGGCTTGGTGGATGCTTGGTGACGATGCTGCTGCCGTGAAGACCTAGGAGCGGGGCTCCATACACGGTGCCGTCACCAGGAGCAGTACATTTTGCGCAGCAGGATGAAGACAGTAGATGTTCATCTGGCGGCCGTGAAGACATAGGAGCAGAGCTCCAGCCACGCGCACTGATGAACTTTTATAAAGCAGGGCGTACAAGAATACGGTGACGACCGGACGGCCGTCTAATCGCATGGAGCGGGGCTCCATCGACGGCACAGCCCGTCACCGTGTTTTTTTTTGTTTTCCTGTAACCCTTATTAGAAACGGTGATTTGAAAAACTCCGTGTCTAATGTGAAACGTATCAGTGATGATCAAATATAACAACCGTTGCCCATGTTAGGGGCAACGGTTTATCACCTCCGTTGCCATTGAGCTCTTCACATCAGTGACAAGGTCGGGGACACAGACCCTTTCTCCGTTGCCGATGGGGTTTTTTGGCCCGTTTCCGATGTGTCGTTCTGTACTAGTGTGGTGGCGGTCTTCGCGACGGCGTCTTCAAGCGTGGGGTCCGGTGGATCTCCTCCTTGGATACTGGCGGCTCGATCCGCGGTGATACGCGACCATCCGCCCAGGCGGCCAGGGCTGCTGCCGGCGGCCCGACGAGGTGGGCATGGTGGACAAACCAGTCCGGATCAAGGTGGGCGTGGAACAACTAGAAGGCTGTAGCTGCGGTCGGAGAAATCGACGGCGGCGCCCGTGGGCGTCGCAACCTTGTTGAAGGCGTTGGCGACGCAGTTCACTATCTCGCCGAAATCGGTTTGGGGGAAACCCTAGATCCATTCCGGGTCATACGTTGGTGGCGCTTTGCGTCGTTCTCCTCCTTGGAGGCAACGTGTGGAAGTTGGATCTGGCTTGGGGGACCAGTGACAAATGGTGATGTTCAAGATGATGAAGCGGTGTTGTATCTACCGCATCGACGATGGCGAGTCTCGGCGGCGTGGCGCTGTGGGGTCTCAGCGACGGACGCGGGATGATGGACTCGCACAGGGCGGAGGCGCCGTCTGGCACCGTGGCGGTGTCGGTGGCAGGCTTGGCAAGATTCTTCGCTTCGATCTACACCTCGGGGATGGGTTGGTGGAAGATGGAGGTTCCGGAGTGTTCTCTGGAGTTGTCCGGAGAGCTGACAATGGCAGTGGCCGGGACACAAGGCCCGTTGTTTCCTCTATGGTTTGTGCTAAGTTGTAGTGTTTTGTCACTGTTTGGTGGCTTCATCTTGTATGATCATTGATGTCAGGCTTTTTGCCCTTTTTTGTTGAATAAATGAAATAAAATCCATATGCATCTCTTCGATGCAAAGGCTGGGGCTTCCCATTTCGAAAAAAAGCTAAATCTAGGTTTATAAAACCTTCTCTCATCATTGAATCTCACCAAATATACACGCATTCACGTGTGTCCAAACATAAGCACTCATACGTCACACATACTTTTGTTCTCATTTCTCCGTTTACTCTAAAAAATTAAATTTAAATTCCACTGGGTTATGTAAAAAATAAGACAATGTAAAAATACGATGAACGAAAGTAAAATAAAAAAACCAAATGATATCGGACTACTTCAAGCTCATAGATGAACCTGCAATAACTTATTGTTTTGCAATATGTGCTGATTTGACCGAACTTTAGAACATCACAAACTGCAAAATTGGCAAACCCCAACTTGTATTGCTCATCAAAGTTGTCCATCGAAGTAGCAAACAAATGGTCCATCAAGTAGCAAACAAATGGCAAGTGCTAAACCACAACCGATTATTATACCACCATCTCCTCCGAGTACTAATAACGTGCGTGATCTAAAGTTAACTAGCTGAACTTTGGAATCATCAGGTGCGTTCTGACAGAAGAGAATCCTAGCTGATAGTCACGATCTCATCTGTAGAAGCGACGTCTCTCTTAAGTTCTAGTGCACGAATCCTGTTAGCGGCTAGCTCCTTCGCGAGAAGTTCAGTCTGTGCATCCAGGGACTCCTTGAAACGCACAAAGCGCTTGTTGCGGGCGTATTTACGGCAATCCCCGACAGATGATCCAACGATCATGCCAGAAGAATATGCACCGCATGCCTCCAGGATGGCCCGCTCCCGCTCATGGAAATGGTGCATAGTAATGGTCTCAAAATGCTGCAGAAAAAAAGGAAGGCCCGTAAGAATGAATGCGACAGCATGAGAAACAGTGTACACTGTGTTCAACTTTTGACGTCTTTATTTTTTTCAATGTGTTACAAAAATGTTCAAAACTTGAAAATGGTAATTTCATGTCACAGTTCACAAGAAACATCTCCTATATGGGCCGGGAGCACTGCGCTGCTAAAAATATTTATGGAGATGACAAGTATAATTAATCTATGCAGATTTTTTTCCTGGACGAGTATCAGCAGTGCTGTAACCAGGATAACTAAAAAAAAAAATCTTTTATAGCATGACGACTAACCAAGGGAGCATCTTCACCTTGGCAAGAAATGAGGGTTCTGTAATTACCTTTGGAGGCTTCTGAAGTGAACGCAACATGGTCTTGCAGGATAGTACAAACGCAGTCTGATTGTATGCCAGAGAATGCTTTTGTCTATAGATAACGATGGCTGGCTCATTATAGTATGGTTTATCATTCAACACAAGGCCCTGGATGGAGACCAACACCTGCAGCATGTTGGAATTTGACTTGCCCCATTTCTCAGATCCAGAACCCAGCCAAGTGTTCAGCAGGCTAAGGCAAACTTTTCCAGTCTGGTACAGGTTTGGATTTATCCGAAGCCCACCCGAACGGTAATGAACTTTCTGTGCATATTGAAAATGTTTCTGTTACCATATTGCATCTTGGAAGACGGGTGTGAAATTGTGAAAATAAGGGGAAGAGGGGGTGTGAAGTGGTCACATACCGGTGGACATCGTGGGTACTGAGGAGGGAAGTGAACATCAAAGAAGAACAGACCATCATGGTATGGAGTTCCAGCAGCCCCAACAATAGCAGCCCTAAGAAGATCAATCCTATCCTCATAAACTCGAACATATATAGATTCTGCATAATTGAAACCAAACTCAGATCCAAAGTTATTATTAATACAAGAAAATCAACTGATTTAATGCGCAGATACTCTAAAAGAAAGACTGCAGATGCAAATATGAAATGGCAATGTGACACTAGGACCCGTATATGGCATAATAACTTAGGAGATGCAATTAGTTTCCAGCTTACCATTCTTCCAAATATGAAATGATTACTATCTGAAAATACAGTATATACACTTTGACCCAAAAAAATGAGACCAGCCAGGACTACCCCTTGGCGGCATTGTTTTATCGAAGAACCGTGAGCACCCGGAAGGGCTGCGTGCGCACCAGCACAGCTAACCAACAGAGCGACGCTATGTTCTCTATCCACTATGACAAGATCGTGTGGAAAAAGATGCAACAATCCACATTACAAGATTGTATGAAAAAGGGCAAAGAAATGCAGAAAATCATAACTGTATATAACGACAGTGCATCCTTTGAAGTTTCTGTGAGACGTTAGTACACACAAAAATAACATTGAAGGAAGATTTAAATAAGTTGAGCATGAACTGTGCCAATTTTGGAACTCAACAGCCATCCCAAAAAATAGGCACCCAATTAAGTTCGGAGAAATCAATGAGTATATCCTAATCAAATACTGGTAGAGTGCGGTGATACTATCCTGGAAGTTAACAGAAAAATATACTTTATTTTAGCAGGAAATATTATAAGCTATAATCAGCATAAACCAAATGCATAGAATGATGGCTGAATGTCTATCTATATTTTTTTAGATAATGGATTCTCTGTCAATATAGAAACGATCCTTTAAAGTCTCGGTACTTAACGGTCTGGGGGACATTCTTACAGACAAAAATATACTCCAGGAATCGACGAGCATTATTGTGGGACGCCATGTCAAAACTCACACCCAGACGATCAAGTTAGAAGAATCATTCGGCATATCCTAATCATTTAGATAATGTTGTGAATTGTGATACAACCTTGAAGTTAACACTGGTTTGATATATTCTATTTATCGGGGAAAAATAATACTAGGACAATATCAGCATAAACAACAGCTTGGTGATAACAATAAAGGACCAGTAGATGCTATTCCTCGTCAATGTACTGCTAGCCTGATCAAAACAAATATATTGGCTTTATCATAATAAGATATGTACCGACCAGGTAGATCTCTCTGTAGAAGCTTCCATTCATTCTGGATGGTTTTCGCCCACTCTTTGGTGGTCTGGTCACATATTGGAGGTGGAAATTAGTTCACAATTGTGTCTAAAAGAAACAGAGTTCAGGAGCGTACCTCCCCTGGTGAAGTGTTTGCATAGTGGTGGTCAGAGTAATCTTGAACAGCATCAAATTGATTAAATGGCTTGTAATCCTGATTTTCAGATTCATGTACTTCCTTTATTTCCGAGATATTACTTGAACATTCAGGCTCCTGCTTTTTCAGTGATAGCGCCATACCAGCCCTACTTGAACAGGGATCCAAAAGACTGTTGTTTGCCAGGATATTAAGAGTAGAGTGTGGAGCAGCACCTGAAGACTAAGGACGGCATTATCACCAAATATGTACATAGACTTTCAGAGTTTAGGACAGAGACACAGAATGGGATCGCATCAAATGCAGCTTATACACTTGTCTTGTTGAGATTGACTGCGACAATGCCACTTTAGAACAGAGATTTGCACTGTTCCTAATAAGGAACACCAAGGATAAAGAAACTGCGTTTCGGAAATTCACCTGATCATAACTAGTAATTCATAGCCAGCCTGTTGCCGCTATTATTTCTACCAGTTTGCAATTTTCATTGTTTCATTTTTATAGCTTTGTCCTCAAAGTATTGTGTTTCTTTGTTGTGGGTACCAAGGTATTAAAATTTATATTTGTATGAAACCACATCTTGACAGGTATAAAATCTACTAGTTCTATTAGTAAGACTAGTAATCCCCATTTTTCGTATCGCTGTTCCCACTCCACAAATGCAAGCTAGTTTACTTTTCTGAAAGTTGGATGCGATTTTTTAAGAAATCCTACAGTGTCAATAACATGACTGCTACATGTAAAATTAAACTAAGATTAGTTGTGATTTCCACAAGCAGTGAATACGACACCTCACTTACATAGAGCACCAACTAAGTGCTTCCTTATACCAGTGCTCTAGACCCCATGAACTCCAAACTGGCTGTACTTTTTTCAGATAATAGAAGTACAACTGTCCTAGTGGCAGCACCTGCTTGTCTATCTCTGCGATTAGCAAGACACTTCAGGGCTTGCTTTACTCAGTACTCGAATATCTAGAAGTGCCATCGACATTTTCAGATAATTTCTTATATTGTTTAATTCAAAATTACCAATCAGGAGGCACATATGTAATATTTTAAGACTTCACATTGGGCATATAAAGCTACCTTGCGAAAGAGGGTCGATCGACTTTCCTTCATAAAAATATTTATTTATTAGAAGAATGCTCAGGAAAATAACAAAAAAAGAATTATATATTATTTTTGAGTGGAGATGGAAGGAATTCTGTGTAAGCCTTATACAGGAGTAGGACCCTGGGTATTCCTTCATCCAACAAATAGTAGCACTTTTCGCAAAAAAAAAGAAAAGTAGCTCTGTAATTCTATCAATATATCATATTTTTACTTTTCCTGTGAAAATTCATGATCCACACCACATTGTGGTATATGTTGTGTGGCTCTTGACTAGGTGGTAAGAATAAATTGCACGGATCTTTGTGTGGCTTTATTTTAATTCACAAAATAAAATGATCTTAAGCTCTTCATATATCAACTGAGTACTTGTTGCCTTCCTAAAAGTTGATCTATATGGTTTAGTAACAAAATTAGTGCAAAGATGCCAACCACATAAGTACATAACTATCTGGACCATACAGCAGTTGGATTATCTGAAAGTTTCAGTCCATTAGGACCGCATCACTAGATATGCAGTATCCCTGCACCCCGAAGACGTATCCATGAATCTTAGGTGACGGAAGAAAGAGTGATAACACCAATTGCCCACTCACCATCCATCAGCATTGGGAGAGACAGAAATATCCAGTGAATAAACAGAGCACAGTTTTATCATGTGAGGCACTACACCAGTCTAGCAGACGAAAAGATCGGTGTTCACTTGCGAAAGGTACATCACCTTTCTTCTTGTCATCCTTCTTCTTCTTGCCATCCTTCTTCTTCTTGCCTACTCCAAACAGCTGAAGCAGCTTCTTCAGAACCATCCTTTAGCAGATCAAGAAAAAAGCACCTGAAAATCATGAGACACCATCAGTGTGGGATTTGGAATCAACAGGTAGAAAGGTGCATAAAACATCATAACATTAACATTGATCACAGTAAACCATTTCCTAGCCAGAATATTTATCGCAGGCAAAGAAAGTTGGTAATCTTGGGGAATCCTCACGCCTGAGAGGAACTATTTCCCCACATGTAATTTTTGTTTCTTTTTTATTCAAGAACTCGTGCCAAACGGCCCCTTGTTTACGGTCAAAATCATTCATTTATCACAGAAAAAGGAAAGTGACAATCTTGGAGAATCATCACGCCTCAAACGGACTCTTTCTCCACTTGTTATTATTTTTTTCTTTTTAATTCAAGAACTCGTGCCAAACGGCCCCTTATTCATGGTTAAATTAAAATCTCCGCACCCCAATCAGTGGATAAGTGACGTGACGCCATGGTCGGACCAATGGATCCGGCCGGGACACCAGCAATGACCAAAACCAAGAACACCCTAGTAGGAGAGAAAGAGTGAAGTTGGGGCCATCACATCAGGAAGCAGAAAACCCCACAAGATCTCAAGGAAAACGCAAGATCCCCACAGGTCCACGAGGAAAACGAAAGATTGCAGACAGATGGCGCAAGAAACCTCAAAACGATCTCAAGATCAAACCCACCGCAACTCAACAACCCAGCAGGATGAAGAACAAGAGTGCAATTTAGGACGCAGAGTAGGGACAGACCGGAACCCTCGCTTGTTCTCCTCCGCCGACCACCTGATCCTTGCTGGTGCCGCTCGAGTCGAGCTCGTGCTGGGGAGGAAGGAAGGAAGGAAGGACGGGGTTTAGTAGGCGAGGCTTGCGGAGGGGGAATACGGGGGTCACACCACACGGTAGGGCAGGGCGTCTACAATACCATGTTCCGTTCCGATCCGGTGATTATCCTGCTTTTTTTTTTTTTGATTATCCTGCTTTTTTCTTTCACGATGGAACGAAGAAAGAGCAATGGCCACTGGCTCCTAGGGCCCTGCCCACTGCTCTGCTACCAAATTCCGTGTAAATGGCAGGCCGAATCGGGAAGGGCGAAGCTGCCCCCACTATTCCTTTTCCGGGCACAGTCGTAAATGGCCATAAACACGATCGACGCGTAGCAAGGCAGCAGCATCCTCACATGCGCTCCGTCCCTGCTCTAGAGTTTCGGCACCATAGTTTCAATTTTGTATTGACGCTGACCCAAAATTGTTTTCTTTATATAGTTTTACTGTTAGGGTTTTACTGATGATGGTAATGGTTCGTCGCATCAAAAGTTAGGGGCCGAGATGGAAGCGAGCGGTAGAAAGAAAAGTTTCAATTCAGGATGGTGTGCATCAAGTAGCAGTTGTCGTCCGAAGCAATGAAGAAAAATAACAAGAATACTCTGGAGTAGAAAACTATCTCTGATCTACATTACAAGGAGACTTTGTCTGATTTTAAGTCCAGCTCGTCACATGGAGTCTATCAGTCTAGGCAGCAACGAAAAGAAAATGCGCGTGGGATCGGCCGGGCTAGAAAAAGGAAAGGGAATCGATCGGGTTATCAATCCGAATAAAGTTCAGTTCATCATATATACTAGTAGTACGGAGTACACCCCAGCTGCTAAAACGCGCGCTTTCCTCTAGCTGTCTGTCGGAATGAATTCCACGCGCCAAGGCAGTTGGCCACCCATTTTGTTCTTTTTTTTTTTTTTTTTTTTTGAGAAACACAGTATAAACGCAAACGCTCACATACACGCGCACACACTCACCCCTATGAACGCACGCACGCACACCCTACCCCTATGAGCACCTCCGAAATACTGAGCCGGCGGATCGAGTCTTGAGATTGACGAAGTCACCACGGGCGCCTCGCTGTCGACGGGAACGTCGCCTCCCACTGAAAGAATATTCCGCCTAAATGCAACACACAGATGTCAAACCTGGGGTTTGAACTCTGGTGGGCTGAGGGTACAACCACCCTACTAACCATCCAACCACAGGTTGGTTTGCCCATTTTGTTCCTTTTCTCGATGCACATGTTTTGTAATTTTTCCATTTCGTGCTAGGCAAAGGCATGACGGGTCTTGCAGATTGTTTCCAAATTTTAAAATCCATACTTTCAAACGGAACGTACAAATAAAAAATCCGTTTCTTTTGAGTAATAAACCGCCATTTATTATTGGTCAGTGCTTAAGAAGCCACCAGTTTATTCGCAAAAAAAAAGAAGCCACCAGTTTCTCGAAAGGAAACCACACAAACCTTGAGGAACTCACAACGCTACAAAAAATGGGGGAAATTGCTACCTTTTTTTGTGTGAATAAGACCCCAGATCTATTAGCATAGACCAGCAGTACAACAGTCCTCAAAAAACTTGAAAATTACAGACAAGTCCCTGAGGACCCAACCCTCTCCAACCACCGACGCGAGATAGAGACATGCCGTACCGCCGCCGCCGCACTCCTCCAGAGCCGGCGAAACCTTGACATCAACGGCGAAATCTGCGGCCGGGAAGTCGCCATCTTCGGCCGCACCGGACCCGCACGACGGGAGAGCAAAGAGCTGGGGCACCACCGAGTCCGCGCCATCTTCAGCACCGAAGAGCCGAAGGAGAGCAGATCCAGAGCCAAGACCAACACCAACACACCACCTTACACACCCCATGCCGCTGCCGGAGAAGACAGCGACACGACGACGACCGGGCGGAAGGACAAGAACCCCACATAGAGCAGACGACGTCGTCGCGACGGCATCCGCCCGGGGAACGCAAAAAGCCGCGAGCTTCGCGCCGGTATTCCGGAGAACAACGACACAGAGGGGACGGAGCAGCGGCGACCTTATTCTTCCCGACGACACCTCCACCTCTAGAGCGCCGCCGGTGGAGACCCAAACCCTACTGACTACACACCACGGGCGGAGAACCAGAGTTCCCCCACCCTCCCGCTGCCGGAGCAGCAGACGGAGGGGAGGGGAACTACCGGCCTCGCCGGCGGCGGACCGAGGGAACGAGGGGATCGCCCTTTCGCCTTTCTTTGGTGGAGAGAAGGGGAGATAAGAAGGGGGGAATTGCTACCTTCTTTCACCATCTCGTCCTTCTTATTTAGAGTTTGCCCTCTAAACGTAATTTGTTGAGTTCCAAAAACAAAATATATGGGGACAAAGGTAACTACGGCATCTCCTCCACAGCGAGGGACTTGAACAATCCTAGAAACATTTAGGGACAGGGGTTTCAGTTCAGCAATCAGCTTGCAAAGGTAACGGATGCACTTCGTTAAGTAAATGGAAACATACCTTCACTCTATACCCTCTAGAGTTTCACCATCCCCGTCCGGTCCCCATGCTGCACCTAGACGACTTTGACGATTCCGACAACGGCGCGTGGAAGTGCTCCTGGGCTAAACCTGTAGCACAACGACGCCTGGGGCAGAAGCCCCGGGCATGGCGGTCGCATCCTTCTCCTCCGTCGGAGTTGGTCGGCCGGCTGGTTGTGGTGGATCTCATGATACCACAACTAGTTTCAGTTGCGAGTTGGGGAGGCGCAGCTGCCGGTGAAAACCGACATCCGACTCCGGTCATGGCGGCGTCTATCCACCGTTACCTTGTTGAAGGCATCGCCGTTGCGGTCATCATCTACTCACTCGTATTGCTCTGAGGGAAATCCCATATCTGGTAGCCCTGATCTCGAACGATGACGATTCTCTTGGTGTCGCTCTCCCTCATAGGGGCATCATTTTTGGAGCAGGTGCTGGATGGAGGAGGCATGAGGTGGAGCGGTGTGCATCTACCACGTCGACAACGGCGAGTCTCGTCGGCGTGGTGCAGCGGGTCTTGGTGAAGGACGTGAGTTGATGGACTCGCGCAGTGGCGGCAGGCCTGGTGAGGGCTACGAGGATCTCTACCTTGAAGATGGCACAGTGGTTTGGCGGATGTGACCACTTCTGAAGCGAGTGCATGAGGTGCTCATTGAGGGTTTGCCCGACGGGATGTGTGCTCCTGTTTTTCCATAGGATGACTCGGTAATGCCCCAGGTACCTAGCTGGTGGGAAGTTGTTCGTGTTTTTGGGGCATAAGGTCCTAATGGCACTTTCTTGTGTAGTGACCGCGTATTTGACACTCACACTTTGATCGTCATCAACCATCTGACATTAATTTGGGGATCATAACGGTGACTTTTGGGTGTGAACTAGAATACGTAATGGAACGGAGATCGTTCAAGAATGGTACTTACTCCTCCAAGCGATGGAGAGATACATCCTCTAGGCCATCTCAGTATTATCGATGTCACCCCAATCAGCTGGCTAGACATAGTGTGATTTATCACAGGACCTCAGAAAGAGAATGATATCGGAAACGAGTTTTATATGTTGAAAGGACAAGGATGTCGCCTAGAGGGGGGTGAATAGGCGATTAAATTTTTTCCGGTTTAGGCTTGATAATTGCGGAATAAAACTATGTGTTTAAATTAACAAGCTACCAACCTAAATAAACTAGGCTCACATATGTGCACCAACAACTTATGCTAAGCAAGACAAGCAACAAGGTGATAGCAATAGAATACTTCAAGCACGAAGGCTATCACAATGTAAAGTGCATAAGTAAAAAGCTCGGGTATAGAAATAACCGAGGCACGCGGAGACGAGGATGTATTCCCGAGTTCCTCCTTGTTAAGGGAGTACGTCTCGTTGGAGAGGTGTGAACCAACACAATGGTTCAACAACCACAAAGGTTTCACCTTCTTCTCCGATGAACCGCACCACAAAGGTTTGGTTCACCTTCCACTATCGAAATACTTCGAGGCGGAAATCCGGAGCCTTTCAACAACGATCCGGGGCACAACCCACAACAGGATTGGGGGCTCCCGAACAGCTACAAGTGACCACACAAGGGTCTCAACCACCACACGGGCGTCTAGGATCCAAGGACCCAAGAGTAACAAGTTCACAAGTTTTCAACTTCCACGAATCTTCGTGGAGAGCACAAACCGATGCAAGAAATGCAAAAGGCAAGAGCACAAGTGTTCAAATCCTTCACTCTCAAATCCCACCACAAGCAACTAATGCTTATGGGGGGAGAAGAGAGGAAGAACAAAGTAGGAGAAACACCAAGAACTCCAAGATCAAGATCTACTAGGTTCCCCTCACTTAGAGGAGAGATGGATTGGTGGAAATGTAGATCTAGATCTCCTCTCTCAAATCCCTCAAAGATATGCAAGAATCATGGGAGGAATTGGGAGAGGGGCAAGCTTTCCAAGGTCAACAATGGAGGAGAGAGAGGGGGAAAAACGTGCTTGGCAAAGCTGAGTGGCTGAAGGTAGGTGGAGGGGTATTTATACCCCTCCCAGAAAAAGAGCCGTTGCAGCCACTTAGTTCGGAGTTTCCGGTCTGGGAGGCCGGAGACTCCGGCCCGGGCGGAGACTCCGGACGCAGAAAGTCAGGAAAAAGCCGATGCAGAAAAACACATACCGGAGACTCCGGACCACGAAGGCCGGAGACTCCGGCCGGGCGGAGACTCCGGGGATTCTCCGGACCAACTCCGGACGCTATACCGCAAGCGCCGTCCGCGGGGCACTTCGCTCCAAAACCAGGGAGGCCGGAGACTCCGGCCCTGAGCACCCCTGAGGCCGGAGACTCCGGACAGGAAAAGCAACACGGAACAGCAAATCCTGAAATGCAATAACTTTTGCAAGGAAGCTCCAAACGAGATGAAACCAACGAGGTTGGAAAGGTAGCGACAAGAGCTTTCCTACAAAAAGGAGATATCACACATGGGAGGTGTGGACCTTATCTCGAGGAGGACCGGTAATATTTCCTACACCGAGAACGTAACAAGTTTT
This sequence comes from Poa pratensis, assembly GCA_947311845.1. Classification (NCBI taxonomy): domain Eukaryota; kingdom Viridiplantae; phylum Streptophyta; class Magnoliopsida; order Poales; family Poaceae; genus Poa; species Poa pratensis. The sequence goes on along the minus strand of CAMZMU010000109.1, from coordinate 10,397,286 downwards.
CCATCCGGACTCCGTTTTCAATGATCTTGGGCTTGCTCCGAAGATAATCACAAGCACTACAAGATCATGCATATACACATCATAGTCCATCATGTGAGGAGGATAACACAAGAGGAGAGTTTGACCTCTCTAAAAGAGACGAACCGGTAAAACCTCCAACATCAAAAACACCACTAGATATCCAAATGAAATCCGTTTTTGATGAACTAGAGCTTGGTATGGAGATGAACACAAGCTCTAAATTCTCACATGGATAAAAGCCAAATAAGAACCAAGAAAGATGATATGCTAAATATGCAAAGGTTTGAGCTCTCCATAAAGATGTGATCAAGTTACTCACTTGAGAGCCCCTCTTGATAGTACGCCGTCTATCCTATAACCCGGTCTCCAAACTAACAACATGAGACCGGTAAAATAGAAACCCTATCAAGATCATACCTTTGCCTTGCGCATTCCACTTGAGCTAGATGATGACGATCTTGACTCTCTCAAGTTGGAACATCTTTCTTGATTGTGCTTGCTAGCACATGCTTGATGAAGACCTCCCAAATACTCCCCCATAAACCATTATGGGAGAGCCTCGCTTAGCTCCGTCTTCATGTATCCACTTGCGCTTCAAATTCTTCTCTTGATATAGATGATGGCTTGGAGATAAACATGAAGTTCACTCAATCTTCTTTTCCAAGCCATGCTTGCAATAAGCTCAACTCTTCACATGACCATTCTTCATATAAACCCTTGGATGGAACCTTGGTCATCATGTAATCTTCTAGAGTCCAACACATGAACTCCAATCTTTTCCTATGGACAAGATCTACAAGTATATCTTAATGCAAACATTAGTCCATAAGGATTGTCATTAATTACCAAAACCACGCATGGGGCAACACATGCACTTTCATATGTGTTATGGTCAAATGGTTTGATCACAGTAGAGCACATCGTCTCATCTCGTGATATCATTGGTATCGTGTACGTAAGGTAATTAGCGTAATGTGAAACGCAAGAGGTTTTGTCGTTCACTCGTGAACACATAGGAGATAGTATGGCGGTCTAGGTCCCAATGTTGGTTATTGTCTGGTAAGCACCCGGACATGTCTATGTGTTACCAAACCTTCCGGGTCACACACTTAAGTTGTGAGTCAATCTTTCATTGAGAGAATAAAGTTATAGTTATAGTGGTTATGAGAAGTTGTCGGAGTTACTCCGATGTCACCGGAACTTGTTCCTATGAAGTTATGAGAGAGTGAGAATGGAGACATTCGATGTCTCAGGGCAATAGGAATTGTTTCTATTACTGTCGGATTTATTCCGAGGGTTTATATAAGAGGAAAATATTTATCTAGATTATTTTGTTAGTAGACACTGGGTGTCCCGGATCATATAAACAGGTTTATATGATAAGTAATTAATTCTGGGAATTTTCTGTAAAAGGAAATATTCAATTAGGAATTAATTAGACAAAATAATTAATTATATTAATATTCAGAAAAATATTATATAAAGTTTTTATTTGGAGCCATGGGGCCCACTTGGCAGCCGCACCTCCTACGAGGTCGGGTGGGCCAAGGCGCCAGAGAGGGGAGCCTCCCCCCTCACCCGAACCCTAATGGGCCTAGGGCCCATGGGGAGGTCGGTGGGGGGAGCCGACTTGAGGGAGGAGTTGGACTCCTCCCTAGGGCCGACACACATAGAGGGGAGGATTCAACCCCTCCCCCAAGCCTCCCTACCCCTTGGTCCACCTATATAAACCCCACCCCCTCCTCTTTTGGTGACACACAAGTTTGCTCACGATTTTTTGAGGTGTCCTCTAGCAGAACTCTCCCTCTCTCTAGATCTCATGTGTTGAGAATAGTTGTTCTCTAATCTCAATATAGATCTTATCTAGTTGATTAGATCTACCACTTCAACTATGCTGAAAGGTTGTCTCTCTTCGTCGACGCCAGGTGCTCTAGACGGCGGAGCGCTGACAGATTGGCACGGTGTGCGTGTGGATACTAGAAGAGCACAAGCAGTTCTTCGACGTCGGAATCGACAACAATGTCACCTCCCGGCGTGGACGTGGGATTCTTCATCAGGCTGCGCCAACATCTAATTTGACAAACACAAGATCTTACGCAACGGTGTTTGTAAGTATCTAGATCTAGCATTATGGGGTGCAACACATCTTCATAGAATAGATCTTGGCGGTTTAGTTACAGAAATTTTTAATTTGCTACACGTAACCCAATAGTGGTATCAAAGCCGATTTATGCGTAGATATGATTTGATATAGAGCACAAGCTGGTGTGCGCACTGCAAAAGTTCGTGCATTTAGGTTATATTTGTTGCTTCCCATTAAGTTGTACGTCATATTCCTCGGCGGCATAGGCAAGTTCTTTTTCAGACTTCGGGCAATCTGCGGACTTTTCAGCTACTCCTAGTATGCTGATCGGCGCCAACGAAGTGCTTCAGTAGCTCTGGGTCTATACCTGTAGTTGTGGGCGTTGTCGTATAATGAACAGGGCATGAGGGTTGGACGCCTCACGGGGGTCATGCACACATGTGATCATCTAGATTGGGGCTTGAGATGTTTTCGTAATATCTAGGTCTCAATCACCCCGCAAAGTTAATCTAGCAACAAGTGTAACTGTGCTTCAAGTTCGTAGGTAGTGACGGTTGTTCCGTAGATCGTACAAGAGCCACGTAAAACATGCAAACAAATGTTAGAGGCGTCTAACTTGGTTTTGCAGGATTGTGTGCATATGTTTTGGTATAGCTATTTTTCTTATGGTGTTTTAACATGATGGCCAATGCCAAGTGATTGTTCGAGTTCGTCATCAACAATCACGCGAAGAAGGAGTTCGTCGCGAAGACCGGGAGGGAGGCGCCGGCAGGAGTGCCGGCGACAAGACATGACGCGGTTTTTGGTTTCGGTAATTTTGTTCTTTGCGAATTTTGCTGTACCGGCAATGACAAAGATGGAGGATCATCGTGGAGTCACGTCAAGACTTTCCAGAGGAGAACAAAGGCTATACCAGATCACATGAATTATTTATTGCCTGTGATGTTTATCCTTTGTTGTTTGCACCTTGATTACGCATTAGATGTTTATTAGATATCAAGGAGATCGTGTTCTTCCAACCGTGGCACCGTCAAAACAGGTGCTTGTCGCCGGGTGACATGTATCCATGTGTCCATGGGCCAAGGGTCTGGGAGGCGAGTATGAACCGTTCATGCAGCATTTAACGGTTGGTTGTCTTGAAGTCCGGGCATAACTAGTTATGAGTTCTGAACACGGACGTCGACAGACGAACATGAGTTGTAGCTACTACAACTGGCATGGTGCCTACCGGTCGTCCACGTATCATGACATGTATCCATGCTTGGTTCGTTGGATTCTCGGGTCCTGAATCACTTAGTGCCAATCATGAGGATTACTGAGCTTAGTGGGAGCATATCTTGGATTCAATTTTATAACTGAGTTAAAGTAGTGCAAAATATTAATAGTAAACTAAGAGTCTAAATAAACTTGTTTTTGTTGTAGAGAGATTGATCACTTTGAGAAGTATCATTTCAATCTGATGCTAAATCGTACCCCATTAGCTGCAAATGGAAACAACTTTGGAGAATGGTTTCACCACATGATGAGTGTTCTGAAGAACACAGGAAAGGAGCACGTCTTGAATCCCTTGCACACAGACGAAGCCCATGGAGGGCCACATATGTTCTGTGATGAGTGTATTGTCAAGGAGCTCATGCACGCTTGCATTGATCCAGAGCTGGTTGATCGTTTCCAAAACCTTCACCCCTTCCGTCTCATGGAAGAATTAAAGGCTATGTTCATAAGTCAAGTGCGCACTGAGCGTTTTAATCTAACCAGAGAACTGATGAATAGTCAGCTCTAGTTGGGGGAACCCATTCAGCTATTTGAAATCAGGTTGACTGGTTTAGAGGGAAGACTTAGAGAGATTGGTTATCCGATCACCCATGAGCTCTTCAGTGACATTATATTGGGAGCACTACCACCTGCATACCATAGCTTTGTGGCTATGTACAATCGCATTGCGGATGAGTGACCGGTTCAAATGTTGTTTGCCTTACTCAAAGAAGCAGAAGCTGATATACGAGAAGGGGATCTAACGTGGTCCAGGACAGGTATAAGAGTTATACAAATTTATTGACATAATTTCAACAATTGTGATCATTGGTATGAGATACTAATTGATGTTCACCCTTGCACCAGTGGCAGGTACTTTGGAACGAGCTAGTGCTGGAAGGAAGAGGAAGTTTTGGAGTGACGTTGAAGGTGCACTTGGGGTGTAGCTGATCGTCTCAAGAAGTCCAAGTCAATGATGAAGATTTACACAAGGACTTTAAATAAGCGTTATTTTCAGTTCGATCATTTTTGTAAATTGAAGGAATGAAAAATATAGAAGTAATTCTATTTTAAGCCACTCAACTTTAAAATTGTTAAAAACATAAGTTAAGAAATTTCAAATTTTAAGAAAGCTCTCATATAACTTATGAACATAAATGAAATATAATAATGTGATTTTTTATTAACGTTCATAATTTATTTGTGATTTTTCTTAATTCTTTAATAGTTAGGACAATGTTTTTTACTATTTAATAATTCACACAATTTAATTTTGTACTTGGCTAGATTACATGTGTTTATTTGGCCATTAATTTACATTTTTATTTAAAATTTCATATACTTCAAATTCCCCATGATTTTATATTTTTATCAAGATTGGCTATGAAGTTCTCCTATTTGTTTTCTAAATTTTATGATTTTCCTTTCACACTCATGGGGCTCAAACCTGTGCTATACAATCGCTATCCCGCTGATCATTGCTTTGACCAAGGTTAAGAACAAATTTCTCTAGTTTCAAATGTTTAGGGTACAATGTCTAGGAGATTGCACTTGACCAATAGCTCATAGGACAAAATTATATTTTTGTAAAATAGCAATACTTTCCTTAGTTATTCTGTCCATTTGAAACTATGAATAACACGTTTTTTAATTTTTAGCATGAAAAAACATAAATTGTAAAAAAATCGAAAACACATTCATCCACATTTCATTGTGTTTATGAAACCTCTCTCGTCCATGAATCTCGCTATATAAGTATATATACACACATTCGTGTGTGTCCAAATGTAAGCACCAAGAACTCATAACTCCACATACTTTTGTTCTGAGTTCTCCGTTTGGTAAAAAAAAATCCACAGGGATATGTAAAAAATACGATAAAAAGGTAAAATAAAAAAGGCAAATGATATAGGACTACTTCGTGCTCATAGATGAACATGCACAATATGTGCTGATTTGATCAAACTTAAGAACATCACAAACTGTCTGCGAAATTGGTAAATGCCAATTTGCATTGCTCATCAAAGGTGTCCATCAAGTAGCAAACGAATGGCAAGTGCTAAACTACAGCCGATTATTATACCGCAGAGTATTAATAACGTGTGTGATTTAAGTTAACTAGCTGGTAGTCACGATCTCATCTGTAGAAGCGACGTCTCTCTAAAGTTGTAGTGCACGAATCCTGTTAGCGGCTAGCTCCTTGGCGAGAAGTTCAGTCTGTGCCTCCAGGGACTTCTTGAAACGCGCAAAGGACTTGTTGCGGACGTATGTCTGGCCATCCCCGACAGATGATCCAACGATCATGCCAGAAGCGTATGCACCGCATGCCTCCTGGATGGCCCGCTCCCGCTCATGGAAATGGTGCACAATAATGGTCTCAAAATTCTGCAAAAAAATGGAAGGCCTGTAAGAATGAATTCGATGGCATGAAGAAACAGTGTACACTGTGTTCAACATTTCATAAAATGGACGTATTTATTCTTTCAATGTGTTACAAAAATGTGCAAAACTGGTAATTTCATGTCACAATTCACAAGAAACCTCCCCTCTATGGTCAGGAGCACTGGGCTACTAAAAATAGTTTATGGAGATGACAAGTATAATTGATCTATGCAGATTCTTTTTTCTGAACGAGTATCCGCAATATTGTAACCAGGATAACTGAAATCTTCTTTTATAGCAAGAAACTAACAAATGGAGCATCTTCACCTTGGCAAGAAATAAGGGTTCTGTAATTACCTTTGGAGGCTTCTGAAGTGAATACAACATTGTCTTGCAGGATAGTACAAACGCAGTCTGATTATATACCAGAGAATGCTTTTCTCTAAAGCCAAAGATGGCTGGTTCATTGAAGAGTGGTTTATCATTCAACACAAGGCCCTGGATGGAGACCAACACCTGCAGCATAGTGGAATTTCCTTTCCCCATTTCTCAGATCCAGAACCCGGCCAAGTGTTCAGCAAGCTAAGGAAAACTTTTCCACTCTTGTACAGGTTTGGATTTATCAGAAGCCCACCCGAATGGTAATGAACTTTCTGTGCATATTTAAAAGGTTTCTGTTACCATATTGCATCTTGGAAGACGGGTGTGAAATTGTGAAAATAAGGGGAAGAGGGGGTGTGAAGTGGTCACATACCGGTGGACATCGTGGGTACTGAGGAGGGAACTGAACATCAAAGAAGAACAGACCATCATGGTATGGAGTTCCAGCAGGCCCAACAATAGCAGCCCTAAGCAGATCAATCCTATCCTCATAAACTCGAACATATATAGATTCTGCATAATTGAAACCAAACTCAGATCCAAAGTTATTATTGATACAAGAAAATCAACTGATTTAACGCGCAAATACTCTAAAAGAAAGACTGCAGCTGCAAATATGAAATGGCAATGTGACACTAGGACCCGTATATGGCATAATAACTTAGGAGTTGCAAATAGTTTCCAGCTTACCATTCTTCCAAATATGAAATGATTATTGTCTGAAAAAACAGTATATACACTTTGAAAAAAAAATGAGACCAGCCAGGACCCGTTTATTGAAGAAGAACCGTGAGCACCTGTTAGGCTGCGTGCGCACCAGCACAGCTAACCAAATGCATAGAATGATGACTGAATGTCTATCTATATTTTATTTTAGATAATGTATTCTCTGTCAATATATAAACGATCCCTTAAAGTCTCGGTACTTAACAGTCTGGGGGACATTCTTACAGACAAAAATATACTCAAGGAATCGGCGAGCATTAATTTGGGACGCCATGTCAAAACTCACACCCAGATGATCAAGTTAGAAGAATCATTTGGCATATCCTAATCATATTTAGATACTGTTGTGAATTGTGATACTAACTTGAAGTTAACACAGGTTTGATATATTCTATTTATCGGGGAAAAAATAATACTAAGATAATATCAGCATAAAAAACAACTTGGTGATAACAATAAAGGACCAGTAGATGCTATTCCTCGTCAATGTACTGCTAGCCTGATCAAAACAAATATACTGGTTTTATCATAATAAGATATGTACCGACCAGGTAGATCTCTCTGTAAAAGCTTCCATTCATTCTGGATGGTTTTCGCCCACTCTTTGGTGGCCTGGTCACATATTGGAGGTGGAAATTAGTTCACAATTGTGTCTAAAAGAAACTGAGTTCAAGAGCATACCTCCCCTGGTGAAGTCTCTGCATAGTGGTGGTCAGAGTAATCTTGAACAACATCAAATTGATTAAATGGCTTGTATTCCTCAATTTCAGATACATGTACTTCCTTTATCATCGAGATATTACTTGAACATTCAGGCTCCTGCTTTTGCAGTGATAGCGCCGTACCAGCCCCACTTGAACAGGGATCCAAAAGACTGTGGTTTGCAAGGATATTAAGAGTAGAGTGTGGAGCAGCACCTGAAATCCAATGGACTGTTGACTAAGGACGGCATTACCACCAAATATGTACATAAACTTTCAGAGTTTAGGACAGAGATACAGAATGGGATCACATCAAATGCAGCTTATACCACTAATCTTGTTGAGATTCACTGCGACAATGCCACTTTAGAACTGAGATCTGCACTGTTCCTCATAAGGAACACCACGGATAAAGAAACTGCGTTTGGGAAATTCACCTGATCATAAGTAGTAATTCATAGCCAGCCTGATGCCGCTATTATCTTCCAGTTTGCAATTTTCATTCGTTTTTATAGCTTTGTCCTCAAAGTATTGTGTTTCTTCGTTGTGGGTACCAAGGTATTATTAAAATTTATATTTGTATGAAACCACACCTTGACAGGTATAAAATCTACTGGTTCAATTTAGTAAGACTAGTAATCCCCATTTTTCGTATCGCTGTTCCCACTCCACAAATGCAAGCTAGTTATTTTTGTGAAAGTTGGATGCGGTTTGTAAGAGATCCTACAGTGTCAATAACATGACTACTACATGTAAAATTAAACTAAGATTAGTTGTGATTTCCACAAGCAGTGAATACGACACCTCACTTACATAGAGCACCAACTAAAGTGCTTCCTTATACCAGTGCTCCAGACCCCATGAACTCCAAACTGGCTGCACTTTTTCAGATAATAGAAGTACAACTGTCCTAGTGGCATCACCTGCTTGTCTATCTCTGCGATTAGCAAGACACTTCAGGGCTTGTTTTACTCAGTACTCAAATATCTAGAAGTGCCATCGACATTTTGAGATAATTTCTTATATTGTTTAATTTAAAATAACCAATCAGGAGGCACATATGTAAAATATTTAAAGACTTCACATTGAGCAAATAAAGCTACCTTGAGAAAGAGGGTCGATGGACTTTCCTGCATAAAAATATTCATTTATTAGAAGAACGCTCAGGAAAATAACCAAAAAAAAGAATTATATATTATTTTTTAGCGGAGATGGAAGGAATTCTGTGTAAGCGTTATACATGAGTTAATGAGTAGGACCCTGGGTATTCCTTCATCCAACAAATAGTAGTACTGTAATTCTATCAAGATATCATATTTTTACTTTTCCTGTGAAAATTCATGATCCACACAACAATGTGGTATATGTTGTGTGGCTCATGACTACTAGTTGGTAAGATATAAATTGCACAGATCTTTGTGCGGCTTTATTTTAATTCACAAAATAAAATGATCTTAAGTTCTTCAATATCAACTGATCCCCGCAAAAATAAGAGAGTACTAGTTGCCTTCCTAAAAGTTCATCTATACGGTTTTGTAACAAAATTAGTGCAAAAATATGCCAACCATCCTGGCATAACTATCTGGACCAAACAGCAGCTAGTCCATTAGGACCGCATCACCAGATATGCAGTATCCCTTCCCCCCTAAAACGTATATCCATGAATCTTAGTTGACGAAAGAAAGAGTGATAACACCAACTGCCGACTCACCATCATCAGCATTGGGAGAGAAAGAAATATCCAGTGAATAAACAGAGCACAATTTTATCATGTGAGGCACTACCAGTCTAGCAGACGAGAAGATCGGTGTTCACTTGGGAAAGGTACATCACCTTTCTTCTTGTCATCCTTCTTGTTCTTGCCTACTCCAAACAGCTGAAGCAGCTTCTTCAGACCCATCCTTTAGCAGAACAAAAAAAAAGCACCTGAAAATCACGAGACGTCATCAGTGTGGGATTTGGAAGCAGCAGGTAGAAATATGCATAAACATCATAACATTCATCACAGCAAACCATTTCCTAGCCAGAATATTTATCGCAGGAAAAGAAAGTTGGTAACCTCACACCTCAGACGAACTCTTTCCCCGCTTGTTATTTTTTCTTTCCTTTTTATTCAAGAACTCGTGCCAAACAGACACTTTATTTATGGTCAAGATCTCAGCACTCCAGTCAGTGGATGAGTGACGAACAATGGACCAAAACCAAGAACACCCCAGGAGAGAAAGAGTGAACTTGGGGCCAGAAGCATAAAACCACACAAGATCACAAGGAAACGAAAGATCCTACGGCACTATCAAGATTAAACCTAGCGCCACTTAAGAAAAGGAAAGATGCAGACAGGTGGCGCAAGAAACCCCAAAACGATCTCAAGATCAAACCCACCGCAACTCAAAAAACAAGCAGGATGAAGAAGAAGAATGCAAGCCAGGACGCAGAGTAGGGACAGACCGGAACCCTCGCTTGTTCTCCTCCGCCGACCACCTGCTCCTTGCTGGTGCCGCTCGTGCTGGGGAGGAAGGAAGGGCGGGGTTTTAGTAGGCGGAGGAAGACTGCGGGGGGGCACACCACACGGATGGGATCATGGGATGGGATGTGGACTACTGAGGGACATGGTAGGGCAGGGCGTCACACTGCCATGGTTCCGTTCCGATGAATCGCATCGCACTCCGTGACTGCCGTCCGGTGATTTTTTCTTTCACGATGAAACTCAGAACTAGCAATGGCCACCGGCTCCTACTGCCCTGCTACGAAATTTTTTCTTTCACCGAATCGGGAAGCGCGAAGCTGTCCACGCTATTCCCAGACGTAAATGGCCATAAACACGACGCGTAGGCGTAGCAAGGCAGCAGCATCGTCACATGCGCTGCGTCCGTCCTCTAGAGCTTCGGCACCACACCGTGGTTCAGTTTTGTATCGACGCCAACCCAAGATTATTTTCTTTCTATACAGTAGTTTTATTTACTGTTAGGGTTTTATTGATGATGGTAATGGTTCGTCGGATCAAAAGTTAGGGGCTGAGATGGAAGCGGTAGAAAGAAAAGTAAAGCAGCGGTTCCAATTCAGGATGCATCAAGCAGCAGTTGGCGTCTGAACGAGCTGTGTAAACTTTACACTGTAAAGTCCTTTCTACTCGTAGAAAACTATACCTGATCTGCATTACAAGGAGAATTCGTCTGATTTAAAGTCCAGCTCGTCACGTGGAGTCTATCAGTCTAGGCAGCAACGAAAAGGAAATGAGCAGTTTGCGCGTGGGATCGGCCGGGCCAGAAAAAGGAAAGGGAATCGATCGTCCGAATAAGGTTCACTCCATCATATGTACTGTACACCCCAACTGCTAAAACGCGCGCTTTCCTCTAGCTGGCTGGCTGCCGGAATGAATTCGACGCGCCAAGACAGTTGGCCACCATTTTTATCCTTTTCTCCATGCCTGTTTTGTAGTTTTTTCCATGCCGTACTAGGCAAAAAGGCATGCAGACAAAAATGACAACGTCTTGCAAATTGTTTCTAAATTTCTAAACCCAAACCAAACGTCCTAATAAAAATCCGTTTAAGAAGCTACCTGTTTCTCGAAAGGAAATCACACAAAAACCTTAGGAATTCACAACGCTACAAAAATGGGGGAAATCGCTACCTTCTTTCACCACCTCGTCCTTCTTATTTAGAGTTTGCCTTATAAACGTAATCGCACTGATACAAGATAGATCACCAAATGTAACTGGGGCACCTACTCGGCTACTCCACAGCGAGGGACTTGGAACAATCCTTGAAACATATAGGGACAGGGGTTTCGGTTCAGCAATCAGCTTGCAAAGGTAACGGATGCACTTCGTTAAGTAAATGGGAACATGCCTTTCACTCTATACCCTCAGCCATAGTTAATTTCAATGAGAAACAAACCACAGAAGCAACACCAAAAATCAGCAGACGCAACACAATACATTACGATGAACATAGAACATACATATACTTTAAAGTAAATAGTAGCTTTATGTTCTCTCTTTGTTTAGTCATGAAAGCTTGTAGGAGAGCAAATAAACATGAAAAGGGTAGATAGACGGTGGATGCAACAACTTATTTTCCATAATGGTTTTCACACGCTAGATGCTGGAATATATATAGCACATCATACTTCAGGAGTACAGACATTTTCATTTCCTTTAATGTTATTGATATTCATAAGAATATATTACCACTAGTTCTTCACCGTAACCAAGTGTGATGTACAAACAAGGGACACTTGTAAAGGGCTATCTGTTTGCAGGGAAAAAGTTCCTCCTCAATTCTGAGCAACACCAATTGAAGTTGTAATAATTAATTCCCTGTATAAATCTTTTTTTAAAGAGGAAATAATGGGACACACAGCTACTGAATAAGGATTCACGAGGTACAGCTACCTATAACACAGCACAGCGTGAACTTGCATATGCAACAAAAGTGACCAGTGTTTGAAAGAGGAGCAGTGTTTGAATTCAGACGAGGCAGATACATAGTAGCTTTACCCAAATTCAAGCACCTATGCCCCTGGGCATAAAATCACCCAAAACAACTGTAGTCGAACTGAACGAAACATGACTGCTAAATAAAACTCTTAGCCAAAGATAGATGTGATAGTACATTGAAACACAACCTAGAAAAGGTATTACTCATTTGGAACCCAACTGTTTAGAGCTGATTTGAAGCCACCACGTTATCAAGTCAAATGCAATATGTGCCTACTCCTTTCTATAATGTCTGCAAAAGCAACTGTAGAAAAGTTCAGTCGAATTTTTGCCCACTTGCAAAGCAAGGGGAATCTACATGCTGAACCAAGCTAGTCGAAAAAATTCAGCCTGTACTGGTTCACAAGAAGCATGTTTCCTATGATTTTAGTACCAAATTGTACATATATTTCAACGAATCCTAGAGCTAGTGCAGCAGAACTACTAACAGAGACGAATTAGCAATTCAAAGCTTAAACAAACCAAGTGGCACGAAGATAGAACCCGAAGTGCTTACCAGATGGAGGAAGTCGTACAGATTAAGCCAATAGATGTTGTCTGCCTCGTAGATCTGCAACAATTGGAATAAAAACAATAGAAGACCAGGTTGGTAGTTCAGGAAACCATATGTCAACAATATGATTGGTAGAGTATAGCAGTACAAGACTACCAAGTCGGTTCAGAAAAGCCCATGTCGGCAATCAGACTGATATACATCAGATGCAAAAGTAGATAATAGGATGACACAAGTACACAATATCTGCAGAGTCTCTTCTTTTCTCAAGTTCATATTTTGGATTGAAAATCGTAAATGGCAGGTTTGTACCATCCAAAATTGTTCAGATCAACAGAAACAGAAGATTGACCAACGAAATTTGACAAAATCAACATGGCACGTCAAGCTAGTCTTCAGACGGAGAGAAAAAGTTTTAGTCTACAACTTTGAAAACTTGATTTGCTTCTACTGGTATCTTCTGGCAGCTTGGCCTTGCATCAACAATGTTACCAAGACATACAGATTTCACAATTTGCACTTAGTATCCTCGCTTTGCTTAGTCACCATCATCCTGTCTGTGACACCCTTCAAAGATGAGGTACAGAAAGATAACTTATTCAGGAACAGCATTGTTCTCTTCATTTGACGCAGCTTGATCTGAAGATAAAGCAGTGTTTCCTACATCTGTACTTGTAGCAGCAGTCACAAGAACATTCTTTCCCTCTTCCTGACTACCAATATCAACATCCATGCTACTATTTGTGTTCTCCTGACTATCTGATTTTGATGAGTCAGCCTTGTCACGAGCAATATCAACATTGTCACCACTCTGAGCACTGGAAGTACTCTGTTGAATGGAAGCCTCATCATTATTCACTAGAGTGCCTGGTACTGGAGGAATAGGGCCTACAAGTTCTCTATCTACATCTGCATTCTCCATATTCATCTGATCCTCATTGTCTTCTTTCCCTCCTGCAGGTCCTTCATCAGTAGCCCTGGTCGTCCGTCCTGATTCCTCGTCAACGCTATGACTCTTCCTCTCATTTTCTTCGTCAGCGGCACTATTTAGAGCTGCAGCCTCCTCCTTAGCTTGCTTTTCTGCCTCTATTGCCTCCTCTTTAGCACGCTTTTCTGCCTCTATTTCCTCCTCTTTAGCACGTTTTTCTGCCTCCATTGCCTCCTCCTGTAGCTTAAGTTGCCTCTTGTGTTCCTCAATTTGTTCTTGGATCCTCTGGTAACCAGACAACAGATCACCATAGCGGCTTTGGAGAGTACGTTCTAATGCTTTTTGTTTATTCACTTCTTCAGCCAAATTTCTCACACGGTAGGCACCAGCCATCTGTTCTTGTTTCTGTAACTCTTGGAAGCATTCAAGTTCCGTTGCTGCAGTGTTCATCTGCTTGAAGGTGTCTTGGATCTGTGACCCCAATTTCGCTGCCCGTGCCTAACAAATCAATTAAAAAGTAAAGCAAACCATCAGCATTGCATATCGACATGGAAAAGCTAGAAACAATGTGCGGTCAGTATCATACAATTTTCTTTTAGTAGAACTAATCCAGTATATCAAGTAAAAAGCAAAGCCAGAAACAATCACAAAAGAGATGTATCACCCTAAAAATTGTGCAGCTTTGGTTTGGGACAGCCCAATAGTATTTCATAGTCTGGGGTGGTTTCCACATAGTGCATTTTAACTTGACAGGTAACACAATGGCCTAATGGTAATGGGGCATTTGGAAGAGAAGTGTCCTAAAACTAACTACAGAGAGGCGGTTAGCATAGCCAGGCTGTATGGCATGTTGCCTGAGAAAAGTCAAAATTAACATAGATACTACAAAGAAGACAACGTATCATCCCCAGCTAACCTGGTATCCTTGTGTCAGCAGTTTGATCTTCTGCTCAAGCCGAGATGCTTTCTTTGCTTCATCATCCATTCTCTTCTTCACAATTTCAAACTCATGTTGCAAAGCAGAAATCTTATCAGCATTTCCAGCAACACTGGCAAGACCGTAGCTGTTATTTGTCGGAAAAAACATAAGGTCCTCTTGGCATGCATCATGTGACTTTACGAAATCCTCAAAAGATTCATTTTCATGGCCCATGGCCACACGAAGATACTGAATCTCCTCCTCAACCATAGAACTTGCCTGTCAACAAAGAAATGAAGCGATTTGAAAAATGTAAACAGGATTGACACAAAGAACAGTAACACCTAACCTAAAACATGTAAATAAAGATGAGGCAAGAGACGAACTCCGGAATACAGTTACACAAACCACTCATAACACACTGCCTTCCAGTAAAAAGTAAAAAATTGCAATCTTGGATGATAGTAAGTGATTACTAAATTATCAGACAGAATGCTCTTGAGAAAGCCCTTCAAAATTACAATATATGCGCATCTGAAATCTTATGCAGAAAGAATACCAGCAACTTGTCAAAACTATTGCGAAGAAATACTGCACAATTCTCTATAGTGTGTGTGTGTGTGTGTATATGTGGCGATGTGCCCATGTGCATAACATGACAATTCTAACTCACACAATACTTGTAGATGATAACATCTTTCTACACTTCAGAGCAACAATTTTTTAAAACTGTACAATCTAACTAACCAGGAAGTGGTTATTTGACTTATTTCTCAAGCAATCTTATACCCTCATTGCCTTTTGTACACCTATATGTTACCTAATTGCAGATAGCACCTGTAGCAAGCAATCGTATACTCTACAGAGATCAGGGGAAGACAATGTTAACTTTTAACAAACAATTTTAGAACACTACTATAATTCCTAACCTCCTATGACACAAATCTGCATGTTATGAAATGATGGCAGGGCTATTTAAAACTCTAAGGGTCTTAAGGCCAATTTAAGCTGCATCCATAGCTTGAAATTTAAGTTCATATAAATGCAAATTTAGGTAAATCTAAAGAAGGCATTAAGATACTTCATGGAATGTTCGTTTTGTTACGACTATCCAACAAAAGTTCACAAAGAATATTCAAGGAAAAACTATAGTGCATACACAATAAGAATTAAGTAAAAAACTAGCATTATTGTTCTATGAATCCTACATCTAAACAGTAATCTTGTTAGTGCTGTGCTTTATTCAGCTCCCAGTGTATAAATTTATTTGTCCTTTCCTTGCCATTTCCAGGATAGCATTTAATGCCAAAGGATTATTTATAGCCGACATTGACAATCAGACGTAAGATCATACAGGTTGGCAAAGGAATGGTTTAGGCTTGCTGCTATCATATTACTGTGTTACTCGTTGAGGTATATATAATGATGTGTCCACATGATTTGAAGTTATTATTGATGTACCTAATAGGCTAATACTATACAAGAACCGGATGAATGTTATAACTAAATTGGATCTGCAGTTCAACAGAAATACCAATGATAAAGAGGGAAAATGTACCTCTTTCAGTTCATGCTCATCGAAACCTTCGATTTCAGGAATGGAAGCTGTCCCATTTGCCTGACGCTTGTTCCCTTTCTTTTTCTCTCTTTGGGTTTGTTCGTCAAGGGGATATTTAGCATTATCGTGCTCAAGGAGCCTAAGGAGCTCCTCATTTATCAGCTCATCAGCTTGTTCAAGTGATGTAGGAGGCACAAAGGTACTTCTGCTTTCTCCACCTTTAATCAGAGATTGTCGGAGAATCTCCACTGAAGCAGCAGGTGGCCTAGGCAAACTCCTTTGCAAGACTTTTGATCTCTTCCTGAGCAATGCCTCCTGCCTTGCTTGTTCCTCAGCCCTCTCTCGTGCTAACCTGTCTGACATATCCTCTTCAATTTTCTCTTCAGACTCTTCCTTCTCCTCTGTGATGGGTGGCATAACTAGCTGGTACTCATTCTTAGGCTGTGGAATTGAAGCAAAACCAGATCGCAGACCTCTTCTCAACTCAGCTTGCCTACGAAGCTCGAGCTGAGCACTGTCCTGCATTTCTACCTCTTCATTTATGCGGAGCTCATCCCGGAAAGGGGTACCTTTTGGAGTTAAACCAAAAGAACTTCCATCTCTGGAGGGTGTCATACCAATCCTTGGGGTAACACCAGGGCCAGGGTTAGCCAGAGGCGTTGCCATGGGATTCGGAGTCTGTATCTCCTTCTTACGTGGTGTAACGCCAGAAAAATCTGATGGATGAAGCTCTGGGTTGTCGCCTCCTAAAAGAGGTGTTTGCGATTCCCTTAGACGTGCAAGATTCTCTGCCTCCATCATAATAGTGTCACCTTTCCCACCTGGAGTTCGTTGCGGCGTTCGCAGTGGTGTCATACCAAGCCTTGGAGTCTGGGAGTAATTTGCAAGCAATGTCCTAGTAGCAGTGCTTCCTTCACCAAGCTCCTCAGCTAGAGCAGGATCGCCGGCATTACCCATCTTTGCAATCTCCTCCAATTCATGATCAGAAATTTGGGGTGGTGGAAGCATTAGTTTGGACCTTCTTGTGACTGCTTCTGGGTCATTGAGTTTATTTGCTTGAATTATTGCGGCAGGGGCATCCTGCCTCTGCAGAATCTTGTTCCTGGCAATGTCTTGCTTTCTTAACTGAGCCTCTACATCTACTCTTCTCTTCCCTTCGAGCTCCTCAATAGTAGTTGGAAACTGTACATGCTCAAGTGGCCTGTCTTCACCCACCGTATCATAAAAGCCTGGAGGAGGTCTCTTTTCAAAAGGGATCTCAGCATTATAGTCAATTCCCTTTCGCTTTCTTTTTTTGTGCCGGTTGTCGATACCAGCTGCCTTCAGTTCTCTTCTTTTTTGCAGTGATGCAAGCCGCCTCGCCTCTTCAAGCTGTTTCTCTCTTGCCTTTCGTTTTGCCTTTTTACCCCTGGTGTTAGCTAAGCGAGCCCTTGCCTCGGAAAGCATTTCCTTTTCATCTTCGTCCATGTCAACAGGATCTGGACGCGCAGGTTTTGACTCAGGGTTTGGATCAATCTCCCCAGGTCGCAACTTTCTTGGGTCATCATTAGGCTCATAATTCTCATCCTTAGCACAGGCAGCATCAAGCAGCTTTTCATAACGCTCGAGGCACTGAGATGGCGTCCGGCCTACAATAGGTGCAATAGTCCTCCATTGAGTAGGCATGAGCTTAGCAAGGTGGAGAAGCTTCTCATCTTCTTCCCTTGTCCACTCAGTCTGGAGTCAACAAACATGAGTTTTAGTTAAGTGAAACAAATGAAAAACCCATTATTATATTAAAGACAACTGAAAAAAGGGCAGAACTATGTCATAAAGAGCAGATAATCAATTAAAGAAGCATAAAGCATCATATCACAAGTGAAGATTGATGGTTATTTTCGAAGATTCATTTCAATCTGTATGTAAACCACACAAAAATACGGTTCAGTTAAGTTTTACATGGTTTTACATAAACGTTGAAGTTTCAAGAATTATATGACAATTCCAATAAAGAGTTAAACATCCCATTTAGAATTGCCAACTGTGTTTATTAGTAACATCTTTAATAGAACTTTAACAGCTTGTGGTTCCTATTTCAATGATATAACAAAAAACATGTGAACATCCTAACATCGTTCAAAGACAAATATTCATCACCAGAAAATGAGTATATATGACGAAAACCCAAAGATGATGAACTTTGTCTGTTATATTAACCTCTCTACCAAGAATATTAGACGGGATACAAACGATTAGTTGGCTCCGTTTGTTGGAAGTTTACTACACAAGATTTTATCATATGTATCACTAGATTTTTCACAGGTAGTGTATAGATTTATAGCATGGTATGGCTTGAAAGAGAGAAGAACCTAGCATCGATCTGTACATGTTTAGAAAAACAGATGTGGTTTGTATTTTGATTAGAAAAACAGATGTGGGATGTATTTTTAAATCTGGCCGTAATGATAGTGAGGTATTTGCAGAAGATAGAGCAATACAGGGAAAAGGTAGAGTATACACTACAAGCTGAATAGCATTTGCACAGGCCTATATAGAAATTGTACTTACGAGCACCACATCACAACTACGGGACCTTTCAAATCACGAGACAATCGCGGATCCTCTAATTTCTAATCAGTCCATAACGGCATCTAATCGCAGTTCCCACGCTAACAAAGCACCACACGGCATCGCAAAACCCAAGGAGCACTCGGAACCACGAGTAGGCAACAGAAGGTTTGGGGGTGGGCAGCCGCATTGATTACCTTCTTGATGGAGGGGTCGAGCCACTCGTACCAGCGGGCCTTGCACTGCTTGG
Organism: Poa pratensis; assembly: GCA_947311845.1. NCBI lineage: Eukaryota > Viridiplantae > Streptophyta > Magnoliopsida > Poales > Poaceae > Poa > Poa pratensis. The sequence goes on along the minus strand of CAMZMU010000109.1, from coordinate 10,378,544 downwards.
CGGACTTGCGGACGAGCAGCGAGGAGATGCGCGCCCACTGGTTCTTGCCGTACTTCATGACGGCCGCCTTGAGGATCTCGTCCTCCGTGTTCTTCCACACGCCGCCCTTAATCATGATCCTCATCTTGGGTCCTCCCTTGCGGCGGCCTCGCTCGGCCTACTAGATCTGTTCTCCTCCGCAGAGGGATTCCGGTTCCGCCGCGCCCCCGGCCGGGCGGCTCCGGCGAGACCTGGACGGTCTGAGGGGGTTTAGGGTTGGGTGGGTCGGGGCGGTGGCGAGGCCGTGGGGATGGGGTGGTGCGGGGAGGAAGAAGGGAGGAGAGGGCGGTGTATGGGCTCGGCTTCGGGTTTGGGCTCGGCGCTCTGACATGAAAGATCCGGCCTGCGTACGTTCAATAGAACTGACATGTGCCCTCAAAAGAAAAATAGAACTGATTCTCAAAAAAAAAAAAAGGAACTGACATGTGGGGCCACTTGTTCCTAAGAACAGATGTGGGGCCACCGTACTGTTTTAAGTGTAGTAACTCCCTCCGTTCCTATTTATAAAGCTATAGTATTCTCTGAAAATTCAAACTTGACTAACTTTAGCCTTAAGATATTAGAAAAAAGTATCAATATTTTAATAAATACTAGAAAAATAAAATGTAAAAATATGCTTCATGTGAATCTAGAGGTACTGATTTGATATTGTAAATGCTAATAATATTTTCTAAAATCTTGGCCAAAGTTAGTCAAGTTTGACTTTTCAGATAAAAATGTAGGCCTTATAAACAACAACGGATGGAGTATATACTAGTAGAAAGATACCCGCGCGTTGCAGCGGAAATCTTTTAAAAACAATTATTGTATAAATAAAGGCATATAAGAACCATGGAATATGAAATTGTTTATAGAAATATGGAAGATTCAATTCATCACAAATATCGTAAGGCTAATTTAATTGATGTGATTTTTTTAATTTGATGATTAAAATTGGTGACGTGGATAATTGGATGGATGAAAAGTATATGACCTGGATATGTTGCATGTAAGAAAATATTGGCTCTGATAAATGTTAGTGGGATGCCATGGACATTTGGTTGGCTAAGAGAATGGATGATGTGAATAGCTTGCTTATTGAGATAGAAAAATAATTAATATGTGTTAGTGAAAGAACATCTCTTAGTGTTTTGTGTGTTAGGCAACAACACTAGGATTACACTAATTTGTTGTCAAGTGGTGCAGGAATTAAAAGAAATATTTATACATGGCATCGAAACAGTTGTGTGAAAAAAGCTTGCAGCAGAAGTTTCTGAACCGGGGTGTCCGGTGCCCTGAGGTCGGAGTATCCGGTGTGACCACCCTGGAGTCTCCGTCCTCAGGGTGACCGGAGTCTCCGCCCTACATTTTCTGAAGCTCAGCGTCCCCGAGGACGGCACTCCCTGGAGTGCGTCCGGAAGTGGTCCGGAGGTGGCCCGGAGTCTCCGCACATGGTCGGAGTCTCCGCCCCCGGTAATCCGGGTCTCCGGGGTTAGTTGTCTGCAACGGCTACATCTTCGGGAGCCAGCAAGCTCGCCCAGAATTGAAGTCCACCATTATTGCAAGCTCAAGATTCACTAGATCTCCCAATCCCTCGACCCAAACTTGTTGATCTTTGGAGGATTGAAGGAGAAGGCCCCGATTTACATCTTCGTCAAGCCGTTTTTCATTTCCCCCTCATTCACTTAAGGGACCATTTTGAAAGAGCATAATTTAGTCCCTTGTGTTTTGTGTGTAAGTTAACAACACTAGTGAACATTTGACTAGGTGTTAAAGTGATGCAGGTCTTAGTAGTATATATTGCTTGTGCATCAACACCAAAAAGAAGGAAGAAATGAATTTCCCAAGTGCTGGAGTTCACCGGAATTTCCGGTCCAGAACACCGGAATATCCGGTCCAGCAGAATTGTCGAAGAATTTGGCTAAGGACCAGAATTCCCAAGTGCTGGAGTGATGACGTGAAACACACGTTCGTTGGGAGACCCCAAGAGGAAGGTATGATGTAGTCAGCAACAAGTTTTCCCTCAGAAAGAAACCATGGTTATCGAACCAGTAGGAGCAGCAACTCTTCAGAAGGTTGTCAACGGCGCCAGAAAAATAACTGTCGCAGGGAGTCTGGACTGTTGACGTGGAATCTGCACACAACACAATCAAACTACTTTGCCCCAACGAAACAGTGAGGTTGTCAATCTCACTGGCTTGCTGAAAACAAAGGATTAAACGTATGGTGTGGAAAATGAGTATTAAATTGCAGAGAATGAAAAAGGAACAGTTTGCAGTTTGTGGTTGTTTAATCAGTGTAAAAGAATGGACCGGGATCCACAGTTCACTAGTGGTGTCTCTCCATAAAAGATAACTAACATGTTGGGTGAACAAATTACAGCTGGGCAATTGGCGAATAGTGAGCGCATGACAATGCATATACATGACATGTTGACTACTATGATATTTAATTGGGCATTACGACATAATACATAGATCGTTATCCAACAGCATCTATGACTAATAATCCACCGCCGGGTTGTCATCCGAGTCCCCCGTTGGTATTAAGTTGCAAGCAACGGATAATTGCATTAAGTAAAGTGCGTAATGTAAACAAACACATATGCCCGTGGACATAGCATCGTTAGGTTATCCCTAGTGGCAACAGCACATCCACAACCTTAGAACTTTCTGTCACTGTCCCAGATTAAACGGAGACATGAACCCACTATCTAGCATAAATACTCTCTCTTGGAGTTACAAGCATCTACTTGGCCAAAGCATCTACGAGTAACGGAAAGCATGCAAGATCTTAAATAACATATAAGATAGATTGATAATCAACTTGACATAATATTCAATATTCATCGGATCCCAGCAAACACAACATGTAGCATTACAATAATATGATCTTGATCATGTAGGGCAGCTCACAAGATCTAAACATGATGGCACAAAGTGGAGAGACAACCATCTAGCTACTGCTATGGACCCGTAGTCCAAGGATGAACTACTCACGCATCACTCCGGAGGCAGGCATGGCGATGTAGAAGCCTCCGGTGACGATTCCCCTCTCCGGCAGGGTGCCGGGAAGAGGTTTTGAACCCTCCCGAGCTAGGGTTGACGACGGCGGCGTCTCTGGATCTTTTCGTGGATATTTGCTCAGGTACTTAGGGTTTTCGCGTCGGGGGGAATAAGTAGGCGAAAGGGCGGCGGCTGCGGACCCCCGAGGGGCCCACACCACCCCAGGGCGCGGCAGAGGGGAGGACCGCGCCCTCGTGGCGTGTGGGGCCCTGGTGGCCCTCCTCTGCTGCTCCTTCGCTCCGTCAGGCGTGTTCTGGAAAAATAGGCACCCCCGTGTAGTTTCGTCCAATTCCGAGAATATTTCCAGACTAGCTTTTCTGGAATACAAAAACAGCAGAAAACAGGAACTGGCACTTCGGCATCTTGTTAATAGGTTAGTCCCAAAAAATGTATAAAAGTGATATAAAGTAGATGCAAAACATGTAGCAATTGGTATAAAACAAGCATGGAACATCAAAAATTATAGATACGTTTGAGACGTATCATGGAGTTCACCGGAAATTCCGGTTGGTGACACCGGAATATCCGGTCTAGAAGATTTGTCGAAGAAATCTGCTAAGGACCTGAGGTTGCTGATGCTGGAGGTCACCGGAGATTCCAGCAGGAAGTTTCAATCTGGATCGGAATTTTCGGGGTACCGGAATATCCGGTCCCAACTTATACCGGAATATCCGGTTGTCGCTGCACTCCAACGGGCAGAAATCTGGAGGGGTATTTAAATACCCCTCCACCTACCTCCAGCCACTCAGCTAGCTCATCTTTGAAGAACACCATTATTGCAAGCTCAAGATTTGATAGATCTCCCAATCCCTCCACCCAAACGCGTTGATCTTTGGAGGATTGAAGGAGAAGGCCCCGATCTACATCTTCACCAAGCCGTTCTTCATTTCCCCCTCATTCACTTGAGGGACCCTTTGCTAGGATTTCCATTGGGAAAACCTAGCTCATTATTGTACTTACTTGATTGTCTTTGTGACAGATTGTAGCTGTTCGGGAGCCCCCAACCCTTTTGTGGGTTGTGCCCCGGATCGTTGTTGTAAAGGCTCCGGAATCCGCCTTGAAGGTTTCCGATAGTGGAAGGTGAACCAAACCTTTGTGGTGCGGTTCATCGGAGAATAGGGTGAGCCTTTGTGGCGTTGAGATCGACCTTTGTGGTGCCTCACACCCCTCCAACGAGACGTACTCCCCTAAAAAGGAGGAACTCGGGATTACATCCGTGTCTCCGCGTGCTTTCACTTTCAGTTACCTCTATCCTTATTTACCGTCTTTACTTCGTGTATCTTGCTTAGTTGCTAGCTTGTCATATAGGTAAATTCACCATAGTTGCATATCTAGAGAATTTACCTTTTGTGTCAAGCCTAATTTGAAAAAGTACTAAAATTGAAGTAGCACCTATTCACCCCCCCTCTAGGTGTCATACGATCCTTTCAATTGGTATCAGAGCCAGGTTCTCTTGTCGGGCTTAACCGCCTAAGAGAAGTATGACCGGTGAGGGTGATCCCGCGGATGACCAAGCCACTCGGGCATCCATGGCCGATCTCAAATTGATGGAGACATCTTTGAAATCGTCCATGGATACCCAATTTGCTGAGATGCGTGACTTGCTCAAGCAACTCGCAAGTGGCAAGGTTCCTACGGAGACCATCCCACTAGAGGACTCCGCTAACTCCAATGACGGTGATACCGAGGAGGAAAAAGAGAAAAAGAAAGGGGTTGAAAACACCGCTCGTTGCCTCATGGCTCATGTTACCGAGGTATCATCTTCTACTCCCAAGACTATGCATGAAATAGATGATAAATCTAGTCTTGTGATTAAGAAAGAACTTGTTGCTTCCGATACTATTGTGACTAACTTGCAAGGTGAAACTAAGGCATATGTTGAGTCACTCTTGAGACAACTTGATGCAGCCGAAGAACTCCTTGATGACAAGGGAAAAATCGAGAGAGAGTACGCTCTCACCATTGTATCCTTGAATGCCTCTCTTGAAGAAGAGAGTGAATATAGAACTTCTCTTGAGGAAAGACTTGAGTCCCTTAATGATAAAAATGATGAAATAATTGCTAAAATCATTAAGGATAGAGACCATGTCTTTGCTAAATATAAAGTGATTAAAAAGGAGAAAGCCGAGTTTGTGGTTGCTAATGCTAGAATCCTTGAGGATATGGAGAAACTTGACAAGGCTCACAAGGCCTTGGAAAGTACCCACTCTCTTCTAGTCAAGTCTCATGAGCAACTTCAAACTCAACTTTCTAAATCTAACTCACCTAGCACTTCTACTCACTCTTGTGATCATGCAAATGTTATTGAGGAAAATGCTAGGTTGAAGGTTGAGCTTGCCAAGGCCACTAGTGCCAAGACCTCAACTCCTAAAGGTAAAGAAAAGGTTGTTGCTCAAGTGTTTGAGCAAAAGCCACACAAAGGGAAGGAGGGTCTTGGTTATGTAGCTAAGGCAAAGAAGAAGAAGAGCAACAACATGGAGAACAAGGTCAAGCCCGCACAAGCCAAGACCTCCATTGAGAGTGGGAATGCCACTAGGGGCAAGACCACTCGTAGTGACTTTGCGGGAAATGCTAACCCTCACTACATTCTATATGTTGATTATGAGCCTGACCAGAGGGTCAGATGGTTAGCTGAGCGTGGAGTGCGCTCGGTAGCCTAACAACCCGGGTTCGAGTCTCGAACACCGCAAGTTGTTGCTCATAGCTCCCCTAGCTCCCCTTCTATAAAAATATGCCTGGGTGCTTACCCATGGATAGCATTTTTTTATATGTTGATTATTATGGTGATGTTTATGCTAAATATGTTGGACCTTATGATGGTTATGTTGCTCATGCTATTTGGGTCCCAAAGACTCTTGTTGCTAACCAAAGAGGACCCATTGCAAGATGGGTACCTAAAACCAAGCAATGATTTCTTGTAGGACTATGCTTCCGGTGGGTCAAATGGGTGGTTGATAGTGGATGCACTAGTCATATGACCGGAAGCAAGGAGATCATGACGGAGTTGGGACCAAATATAAATCAAGCATCCGTCTCCTATGGTGATAAATCAAAAGCGGAGGTAAAGGGTCTCGGCAAGGTGGTAGTTGCAAAGGATATCACCCTTGTAAATGTCATGCTTGTCGAGTCCCTCGGTTACAATCTTATGTCCGTTCGTGCACTTAATAAGATGAATTTTGATGTCCATTTTACTATTGATATGGTGGTACTCTTGAGGAGCAAGACTCTAAAGGTCATGTTCGTTGGGTATGTTGAAAATGAGTTGTTTGTGGTGGACTTTTCGGGGTCAACCAACACTCAAGCAATATGCCTATTCGGAAAGGCCGACGTGGGTGGTTGTGGCATCGCCGCTTGTCCCATGTCAACATGAGAACTTTGCAAAGTCTTCACAAGGGTGGCCACATTCTTGGACTAAAAGACAATGTTTCTTTTTCTAGAGATCGTCTTTGTAGGGCTTGTGTTGAAGGAAAGATGCATGATTCTCCCCATCCAAGCAAGACCATCATTTCATCAAAGAGGATATTGGAACTTCTTCATGTTGATCTCTTTGGTGCCGTCCTCAACCAAGTCTTGGTGGGAAGAAATATTGTTTGGTGATTGTTGATGACTATTCAAGATTTACTTGGGTTTTTTCTTCAAGACGAAGGATGAGACCAACAAGTCATCGACTTTCCAATGAAGTTCAACGCCAACACAATGTCCTATATTGGCCATTAGGAGTGACAATGGCTCCGAGTTCAAGAACTACACCTTAAATGAGTTTCTTAGTGAAGAGGGGATTCGTCATCAATATTCCGCTGCATATACCCCTCAACAAAATGGTGTAGCCGAAAGGAAGAACCGGACTCTTATGGATATGGCAAGGTCTATGTTGGCGGAGTTTAAGTCTCCGCTCTACTTATGGGCCGAGCCATCTCCACGGCGTGTCATTCATCAAACCGGCTATTCTTTCGTGTTGGCAAAAGAAACTCCATATGAGATGCTCACCGGCAACAAGCCCAATGTCTCCTACTACCGAGTATTTGGTTGTAAGTGTTTCTATAAAATCAAAGGTGTTCGTTTTCTAAATTTGAATCTAAAGCTTTAGAGGGTGTTTTTGTTGGTACGGTGCCGAATCTCACACTTAGAGTCTATGACAAATCCTTGGGAAGTCATAGAATCTTGTGTGTGAGGTTCGATGAGAATGACGGCTCCCAAGTGGCGCAATTTCATGTTTGTGATGTAGATAATGAGAGCCTCAAGATGCAATAAGAAGAATGGGCATTGGTTTCCATCGCCCCATTGAGATTCATTACGAGCCTCCTCAAGCAAGTCCAAGCTCCACTCAAGTGGAGACCTCATCATCACAAGTTGAAACGGCGCCTATCATGGAAGCAAATGATGCACCAACCCAAGAACAAGTTCAAGACCCTCCTCATGTTGACCAAGTTGCTATGCAAGAACCAAGTTCTCCATTGTTGATGCTAGCCAAGGTCAAGACCAAGATCAACCCTCTCCTTCTTTGTTGAAGATGTGCATAATGATGATCAAGGTCAACATTCCGGTCAAGACGGGGACTCAAATGATCAAGATGATCAAGAGATACCTCCAAGATGCAATAGAGATATCGAAGCCCGTCGAAAAGAAGAATTGCAAGAGACTTTGAAATAAAGAGTCACAAGCTAGAAGAAATCCTTGGTGACCTAGATAAGGGTGTTACCACAAGAAGACAATTGGCAAGCTTTAGTGAACATCAAGCTCATATTTCCATGGTGGAACCAAAGAAAGTGTTTGAAGCTCTTGAAGATCCGGATTGGTTAGAAGCTATGCATGATGAACTCAATAACTTCAAGCGCAACAAAGTGTGGAATCTAGTTGAGAAGCCAAAGATTGCCGCAATGTTATAGGCACAAGTGGATATTCAAGAACAAGCAAGATGAGCATGGAATGGTTGTGAGGAACAAGGCAAGATTGGTTGCACAAGGATACTCTCAAGTTGAAGGCATTGATTTTGGAGAGACTTATGCACCCGTGGCTCGCCTTGAGTCCATCCGTATCCTTCTTGCATATGCATCACATCATAACTTTAAATTGCAACAAATGGATGTGAAAAGTGCCTTTCTTAATGGTCCTTTAAAGGAGTTGGTATATGTTAAGCAACCACCGGGTTTCGAGGACCCAAATTCCCTAACCATGTCTACAAGCTTGATAAGGCGCTCTATGGTCTCAAACAAGCACCTCGTGCTTGGTATGAGCACCTAAGAGAGCTATTGCTAGACCGTGGATTTGAATTGGGGCAAATCGATCCCACCTCTTTACCAAGAGGGTTAAAGGGGAGCTTTTCATATGCCAACTTTATGTTGATGATATTATTTTGGCTCATCTAACAAAGCTTTCAATGATGAATTTTCAAAGCTTATGACCGATAGGTTCGAGATGTCTATGATGGGCGAATTGAAGTTCTTTCTCGGTTTTGAGATCAAGCAATTGAATGAAGGGACTTTCATCTCTCAAACCAAATATACCCAAGACATGCTCAAGAGGTTCAATATGCAAATGCTAAGGAGAAGCGGTTTCCCATGGACACCAAATGCCATCTTGAACTTAACCCCGACGGTATCGATGTTGATCAAAAACTTTATCGCTCTATGATTGGTTCTTTGCTTTATCTTTGTGCATCTAGACCCGATATTGTGTTGAGTGTAGGGGTGTGTGCAAGGTATCAAGCCGCTCCTAAAGAAAGCCACTTGAAGCGGTCAATAGAATCCTTCGATATTTGGTTTATACCCCAAGGTTTGGTTTGTGGTACCCAAAGGGCACTAATTTCTCTCTTGCCGGGTACACGGATTCGGATTGGGCCGGTTGCAAGGATGATAGGAAATCAACTTCCGGGGCATGCCAATTTCTTGGTAGGTCCTTGGTGAGTTGGTCTTCTAAGAAGCAAAATTGCATATCTCTATCCTCCGCCGAAGCCGAGTATGTGGCGGCCGCTAGTGCATGCACTCAATTGTTATGGATGAGGCAAACTTTAAAGGAATACGGTGTCAATTGTGACAAAGTGCCTCTTTTGTGTGACAATGAAAGTGCTATCAAGATTGGCCACAATCCGGTGCAACACTCAAGAACGAAGCATATTGAGATTCGTCATCATTTTATTCGGGATCATATTGCCGTGGTGATATTGAGCTTGGCTATATTCCAACCAAAGACAACTTGCCGATATTTTCACGAAGCCACTTGATGAAGCAAGATTCACTTTTTGAGGCATGAGCTAAATATCGTGGATTCAAGGAGCTTGACTTGATTCTTGCATACACACCTATTTTTGACTATCTATTTGGTTTAGGTGTAGGCATGGACATAGGGGGAGTGCGGCCTAATACATTGGACCATCCCTCCCCCCATTATGCCGATAGTAATACCTCATTTGTCTCTCTACTTTCATTTGTTGAAATTGTGAGCTTAAAATGACGAGTAGTGGTTGTGAACCCTAGATATATCTTCGCGGTGTCACGCCACAAACTCATACATGGTGGCCTAGGCCACCGCCCTCTTCTTTGCGAAGAGTTGGTTCTTATTTGGATCTTCATTGAAAATCTTTTTGTTTCTTCTTGTTCGATCTCGTTTTTATGGAAAACACACTCGATTTTGGCCTTTATGTTTGATTCTTGCAAAAACGAGTGTGAAGTACCAATCACAGTTTGGCAATCTAAATCCCATGCCTTTCCTACCTAAAGACACTTCCAATCTTTGCACACAAGTCTTGTTTTGAAACTATGGAAGTTTGGGTTCAGCAGGCCAGAAATTCCGATGTCAAGAACCGGAATTTCCGATGGGCCGGAATATCCGGTCCAAGTCAGGACCGGAATATCTGCCTGGGCGGTTTGTCTCATATACTGGGAAGGTCGGGGTGAAGGGCTCAGTTGAGCACTTCTTCCACCCCCGACCTTCTCTCTCTCCATCGTCGCCGCCTGCCATCCCCGCCGCCTCTTCGGCGACTCCCACCACCGGATCTTCCGGTTTCCGACCGGATCTGGACCTCCTCCTCCCCGGGAACCTCTTCCCCAAGTTTTTTCCTCAATGGATGAGGGTATGTCTCTATTTTTCAAATCTTGGTGTTCTCATCTCGATTTTCCCAAATAGAGATTTATTTGCGTATTGCTTGGTTGTAGAGGTTCCTATGACCATTCCCTGCATGCTAGAAACACTAGGCCAGTAGAAATTTTAGTCGATCTACTTTTAGACCTAGGATTCGAATCAGCCCTGTTCTGAAAAATTCAGACCGGATATTCCGGTTCTGTTAGACCGGAATTTCTGGTTTTGGCAGTTTTGTTCAGACCTTTACTGATTTGCCTAGGACTAAGCAGTATCGACTTGTTGCTACTCTCCTAATGTATCTTCCATCATTCCCTGTCCGGAGACTTGTGTGTACTTATCTTGTGCTTCCTATCTATTCTTGTTTTTCACAGGTGGTTCGAGTGGGGCTTCTCTCAAGACATTCTCTCGCAAGCGTCCCTCCTACCCTAATGAAAGTGAAAGTGATGATGAGATTGCTGCTATGAACAAGAGAAAGTGGCTGTGAGAAAAGCCAAGGTTCCCGCTAAGAAAGCTTCTCTCAAGCCTACTCCATCTATTTCAAAGAAGAAAAAGGGCAAGGAAACAAGACCTAACTACAAGACAATGAGCAGCATTGATTATGCCCGCGTTCGTCAGAAAGATTGGTATAAAAAGGTCGAAAGGGATGATGAGATTGAGGATTCCCGGTTTTGGTGCATGGAGCAACTCTTCATTTACAATGATGTTTTTCTCGCATTCAAGAATCCCATTCGTCCAATGCTCCCTATGAAGATTCAATCTCTCAAGGACAAGCCAAGTTTTGCTCTTGCCGCCCAAATCATTGATCAACTTGGTCTTGTCACTCTCATGGAACAACAATGTGATTACAGTGTGCCCTTGGTGATGCAGTTTTTCTTCACTCTTGTGATTGAGGATGACATTAACAAAACTCTCAAGTGGATGACCGGGTCGACCTTTTGCACCTCTAGCTTCAAGAAGTTTCCTCGCTTGCTTGGATATTCTTTTAATGGGCATCCTCCTCTTGGCCACCGCATGCACTCTGTTGAGAAGGTCAACAAGAACAAGCTTATGAGAGACATGTATGGTCCCGGTGGAGTAATTGGGAAAGTTGAAGGACTTCTTCCTTTCTATGATCAACTTGTGCGCATCTTTCGGTCCTTCATTGCTCCAAGTAGAGGTAACAATGACGCAATCACTAGCCCGCTTGTCAACTTGCTCTTCCTTGCAAAACAATGTATTGAGAATGAAGCCCCCAACCGTGACTTCACCGTGGATGCCATGGACTACATCTACAATGAGATGTATGAGGCCTTAATGGGTAAGCACACCATTCCTTATGTTCCCTTCATCATGATTCTCATCAAGAAGACTTGCACAACCTATGATTTCCATCGTGAGCAAGTGGAATCTCACTATTTCAAGAAGGTTTACAACAAGAAAGTCAAGGCTGCTGTGGTTAGGACTGCTGCTCCTGCCCCTTCTCGTGATTCCTTCATGAGAGATGCTCGTTCTAGTGGAGCACTCCGTCAGCCCGCTGCTCCTTCTCTTGCTCCCAAGATCAAGAAACTGAATTGGTTCCAGAAGTACATCCTTTGCATGCATGTTGACATCCGCAAGAGCCATTATGCTTCCTATGTTCAGGGTCAGGACATCCTCTCTAGACTTCCTCGATGCCCTTCGGAGGCTCCTGCTACTGCCACTCTTTCTTATGAGAGGTGGAACGAGACTGCTCAGACTCCATGGGTCCATTTGGAGAGGGATCTTCTTGCCTGCGATTCTGCTGCCTTTGCTTATTCTGCTTCAGCTAGTGCTCCTACTCGTGATGATGATGATGATGAGTCTGAAGGTTCCGAGGCTGAGTATGAGGATAATGGTGAAGAGCCCGAGGCTGACGAAGATAGGGACGCAACCGAGGAGTCCGACGAGGAGCCCGACGAGTGATTCTCTTTGGGACGTAGCATTGCTATTTCTTCCCTTTTTGGTGTTTCGATGCCAAAGGGGGAGAATTAGTATCTAGGTTACGGGATTTGCATGGGTTTCTGGGCACAAGCATATGCTTTTACCTTCTTTGAGAGCTTGTGTCTATTTGCTTGTTGTTCTTGTTTGGACTACCTTGTTGCTATTTGTGTCATGAACTATGTGTGGTTATGGTATTGTATGAGACTATGGATTTCAGATTTATCTATGGTTGAGATTGTTTTGTATTGTGCACTGTTATATATGCTACATCTCTCGGCACAAGGTATAATCTCAAAATCTCAATCTATTTGGTTATGTCTCATATTGTGCAACTATGTCATTGCTCATATCATGTTGGTTTTATATATTGTTGGACGGTTCCCCTCCTTATGTGTGTATTTGTATTCCAAGGCAAATAAAATGATATGCACACATGTAGGGGAGATCTTTCCATTTTTGTTGTGAACATGATAGTGTTGTGAATTTTATTGCAAATCCTAGTGTTGTCATCTAACACCAAAAAGGGGGAGATTGAAAGAGCATAATTTAGTCCCTTGTGTTTTGTGTGTTAGTTAACAACACTAGTGAACATTTGACTAGGTGTTAAAGTGATGCAGGTCTTAGTAGTATATATTGCTTGTGCATCAACACCAAAAAGAAGGATGAAATGAATTTCCCAAGTGCTGGAGTTCACCGGAATTTTCGGTCCAGAACACCGGAATATCCGGTCCAGCAGAATTGTCGAAGAATTTGGCTAAGGACCAGAATTCCCAAGTGCTGGAGTTCACCGGAAATTTCGGTTGGTGACACCGGAATATCCGGTCCAGAAGATTTTTCGAAGAAATCTGCTAAGGACCTGAGGTTGCAGATGCTGGAGGTCACCGGAGATTCCAACCGGAAGTTTCAATCTGGATCGGAATTTTCGGGGTACCGAAATATCCGGTCCCAACTTATACCGGAATATCCGGTTGTCGCTGCACTCCAACGGGCAGAAATCTAGAGGGGTCTCAGCTAGCTCATCTTTGAAGAACACCATTATTGCAAGCTCAAGATTTGATAGATCTCCCAATCCCTCCACCCAAACACGTTGATCTTTGGAGGATTGAAGGAGAAGGCCCTGATCTACATCTTCACCAAGCCGTTCTTCATTTCCCCCTCATTCACTTGAGGGACCCTTTGCTAGGATTTTCATTGGGAAAACCTAGCTCATTGTTGTACTTACTTGATTGTCTTTGTGACAGATTGTAGCTGTTCGGGAGCCCCCAACCCTTTTGTGGGTTGTGCCCTGGATCGTTGTTGTAAATGCTCCGGAATCCGCCTTGAAGGTTTCCGATAGTGGAAGGTGAACCAAACCTTTGTGGTGCGGTTCATCGGAGAATAGGGTGAGCCTTTGTGGCGTTGAGATCGATCTTTGTGGTGCCTCACACCCCTCCAACGAGACATACTCCCCTAAAAAGGAGGAACTCGGGATTACATCCGTGTCTCCGCGTGCTTTCACTTTCGGTTACCTCTATCCTTATTTACCGTCTTTACTTCGTGTATCTTGCTTAGTTGCTAGCTTGTCATATAGGTAAGTTCACCATAGTTGCATATCTAGAGAATTTACCTTTTGTGTCAAGTCTAATTTGAAAAAGTACTAAAATTGAAGTAGCACCTATTCACCCCCCCTCTAGGTGTCATACGATCCTTTCACATTTGCTAGGGTTTCCCTTTGGAAAACCTAGCTCCTTGTTGTACTCACTTGTTGTTCTTGTGACAGATTGTAGCTGTTTGGGAGCCCCAAATTCAGTTGTGGGTGTATGCCCGAATCGTTGTTGTAAAGGCTCCGGTTTCCGCCTCGAAGGGAACCGATAGTGGAAGGTGAACCAATACTGTGTGGTGCGCTTCATCGGAGAATAGGGTGAGCCTGTTGTGGCGTTGAGCAAGCCTGTGGTGGCGAGCTCACACCCCTCCAACGAGACGTACTCCCCTAAAAAGGAGGAACTCGGGAATACATCTGTGTCTCCGCGTGCTTTCACTTCGGTTACCTCTATCCTTGTTTACCGTCTTTACCTTGTGTATCGTGTTTAGTTGCTAGCTTGTCATATAGGTAAATTCACCGTAGTTGCATATCTAGAGAATTTATCTTTTGTGTCAAGCCTAATTTGAAAAAGTATTAAAATTTGAAGTAGCACATATTCACCCCCCTCTAGGTGTCATACGATCCTTTCAGTCAGGAGGATTTTGCTTTATAACAGGCATAGATTTCATCATTTGCATTAACTAGTAAATAAGGTACCGAAGACATTCCTTCCAGCATATTGGCTTACTTATTATTCTCTTTGTTTCCGCACCTCCTTTTAGTTATTCTGATTGATTGTGTTGTTACAAAGCATGAGATTTCACGAGCAAAGTATAATGATTGCGCCAAAATCGTGAGCATTGACCAACTAATGTTGGTTGCACGTAGGCCTAAAATTCAAACCGAGTCGAGCCAGTTCGGCTTGACTCGTTTAAACTCGCTCAACTGACGAGTCGAGCGACTCTTTTAACAAACGAGTACAGAATTGAAACTCGGCTCGACTCGATAAATTCGCGAATAGCTCACAAATAGCTCGTTTCACTCGCTCAAATGCAAAGTGTGAATTTTTTTCATATATTAGTGTCAAACTGTTAATAACTTTTGCACCAATAATGGTGTTGAGATTCTATCTTTCAGCATTGATCTAATCTATTTCTTACACCAAGCATCCTTTTTAATCGAGAAAGGTTGCAAAAAAAGTCCACCTCCTCTCAAGTCGCACTATCACCATGACAATCGCCCCTGCCAGTTAATTTTAGGCGCACATCTAATCCTAGGTGTAGGATCCTGCAAGGTGATGGCAGAGAAAGAAAGGCAATTGCAAAGTAACCTTGTGGTGGCTGTGACCGTGAAGCGATAAGGAATTTTATATGCGTCGCCGCCATGTTTGGCAGCGATGACTGGGCATGTTTGGTTCCTCGACAAAAGTCCGTTATAGCCTCGCTGGGCTAGGATAGGTGTTTGGTACCGTTAATATAATCTTGCTTTTGAAGACAAACTAACCTCTTCTGGCCAGAATAACCTCGCTTCCGTGGTAGAGCCTCGACGACAAACTTTTACTCGCGAAAAAAGTGCAACAAAATCCCAGCGATGGACCAACCAGTTCGCAAAAAACGACGTATATCCGTCAACGACAATAGCTAGAAAAGAGCTCCGGATCTGATATGCATCTCAATTGATCTAGAAGCTATCTACTCCCTCCGTTCCAAATTAGATGACTTTCATTTGTCTAAAAGTGGATGTATCTATACTTATAACATGTCTAGATACATGCACATTTAGGCAAATGAAAGTCATCTAATTTGGAACGGAGGGAGTAGCATCCAAGTAATTAGCACTTTGCCCTTGCCCGCAGAAGCAATCAACCAAACGCCTGGACGAGGCAAGGTCGGGTTTGCCGAGATGAGCTAGCTGGGCTAGGTAGGCCATAGCCTTCCTAAGAGCATCTCTAGCAGAGTCCGCATAACGCGGAACCGCAAAACAGTTTTGAAGGGTCGTGTTTTTCGTGTTTTTGCTCAAGAAAGCGTGCCACGAAGAACAGAGCCCGCAAACGAAACTGCAAATTCGCGAATTTCAGCATTTCAGATTTCGCGGGAATGAAAGGCAGTTCATCATTTTGGATGTTCTTCGCTACAGATGGATGTTCTTCGCTAATTTTACACAAAATACAAACCCTAGAACCCTAAACTATAACTACAGATCGCCGCCCTAACCCTAGAAGGCAAAATTCGGCTCCTCACCGGAGCCACGGGCACGGCGACGACACAGCGGCGGAGGAGCTTCACTCCTCGTCGGAGACGAGGTCGATGACGGGTGGCAGGCAGCTGATGACCAGGCTCTGCTGCAGGAGGACCTCGAGCTCCTCGTCGCGCTTGACCTGGACGGCGTGCTCCGCCGCCTCGTGCTTGGACCGCAGCAACGTCGCCGCCAGCGTGTGGTTGAGCTGCTCATCGGGGATGAAATCCTCTGGCCCGAGCGTGATGCCGAAGTGCTCGAGGTCGTAGCCCTCCGGCGGAGGAGCAGCTGGCGCGGCGGAGGAGCTGCTGGCGCCCGCGGAGGAGCTGCCCTCGCCGTGGAGGCGCTGCTACTCGCGGCGGCGGCGGACCAGCTCCCGCTCCCGCTCCCGCCGGAGCCGGTCAAATTCCTCGACCTCGCGGCGGAGGAGCGACTCCGGCACCGGCTCGCCGAGCTTATACCGGCGGGCGGACCGCTTCCGTGCGCCGTCGCTGCGAACGACCAGCGCCCGGTTCGCGTCTGAATAGTCTCCGCCGAACTTGTCGTCGCCGGGGAGCGGCTCTGGTTCCCTCTTCGGCGCCATGGGGGCTCGGCGTCGCCGAATCTGTGAAAGTGGAGGCGGAATCGCTCGTCGGAGACGGCGGAGTGTGAGAGGAATTGCTCGTCGGAGACGGTGGAGTGTGAGAGGGGAAAATAGGGTTTGGACCTGCATCCGCGGTCGCATTCCAGATAAATATGGACTCGCGGAGGAGATTCACGGCCCCCTCAAAACGTTTGCGGGCTGAGCCAAATTTGCAGGCGCTGCTCTGGCCCAAAAACGGCCTCCAACCCGTAAACTCGCCGGACTTTTGCGGTTTTGCGCGTTTTGCGGACTCTGCTAGAGATGCTCTAAGCAATGTAACCAAACACACCCAATGTTGCCACCCTTGGGTGGGAGGATCGAGATGAGATATTGAAAAACTTATTTTCGCTATATTACAATCTCATGGTGCCTTGTGGATCCGTGGAAAGAAAATGAGAGGGGTATTGATAATTTGGAGAGAAGAGCATATTACAACCTCAAACTTATGCCCTAGTTTAATTTACAACCCTCATTTTGAAAACCGGTTAGAACACAACCTCTAACTATCGATACCATTTTACTTACCCCCTCAGCGGATTCAAAGGTGGTTTTGTGTGACGTGGAATTCAGGTGGACTAGTCAACGCTGTTTGGCGCGATGCATGCATGACTATTCCGACCGAGGAGAACAGGCCATTCTATAGGGTGATTCGGAAATTGCGGAAGCTTGGTTTGATGAAGCGTGCGTTGCTGGCCAAATGATACGTTGATAGGCTAATTAATTCGCTACTAGATAGTATAGTTAACTAATCTAATCACTTAAGCTGTCTATATGTATACCCGTATGTATGCACTTGGATGTTGGCTTGTGCATCTGGACACGCACGTGCGCGTAAAAAACTGGATCCCTGCGAAAATAATGGGATACTACATGAGAACTAATCAAAACTTATCAGATAAAAATGACTTTACTTTTCCATAGACGAAAAAAGTAGTATTCATGTTCAGTGCCTCAGTTAGTTCTCACTGCAAGGACACTGAACGCCCGTAAAATATCAAACATACAATCAAACAAATCGGCTCCATTAGCTATATTTCTACATCCAATAAAAGAGGTAAAGATCTACCAGTGTAAAAGGTCACACAGTAAATTTGTAGACTTGACTTTTTTAATGGAAAAATGGGTGCCATATCAGATATCAATATGTTTTGAGTAGTGTCAGAATATTGAGATATATGCATATGCTTGGTAAGCAAATGTACCATGAGATGCTATTTATGGCTAAAAGGTCTTTAATGATCAAAGATATCTGTAGTCTTATGTGAAAAATATGTAGTCACATTGACATTTGTCTCCAGATTTTATTACATGTGGCAAGGTAGCTATTTAGGACAAAAACAACTCTATCCAAATGCCATGTCACATCAATACCACCCTTGACTCTTCCTAGGGAGTAAACTAAACGGTTTTGAGAGTTCAAGGTTGTGTTTTAACCGGTTTTGGAATTGAGGGTTGCAAATTAAACTATGACATAAGTTCAGGGTTGAAATATGCACTTCTCCCTGATAATTTGATACGCAGCACCGGGAGAAAAAAATGAGATATTATTATTGAACGATTTTGGAGACAGTGTGTTGCACTTGCACGCTTATACGGTGTAACTTGGAAGATTTTCTCTAAAACTGGGTCATTGGTGCCACGACTAGTCAGGAGTCAGGAACGATACAATTGTACAAATATGACGTAATAATTGCATTTCCTTTTTATACTCCTTTTGAAAAGTTTGTTTGGTGGAATGATAAATGCGCTTTCCATATGTGTGTAGCGTTCACATTTCAAATCGTGTATCGGTAAAAACAATCAGCGATAAATCCGGCGTCCATCAATCACTGTAGCCGAACGGTCATTTTTTTTCCTTTTTTCCAATTTTTATATTATTTTTATTACTCCAGTACAAGTACAGTATTTACTTCTCCTCTTCCTAGTTCCTTCCCCGTCCGCGTGCTGCCTCTGCTACTACTCGTCACTCGTCAGTCCTCTCCCCCCACCCACATTGCAAACCGGAATCCTTCGGAGCGGAGCGCAGGGACGAGCCACTGCAGCGCATTCGAGCTCCACGATTGCACCGGCGGAGAAGCGATGGCGATAGATCCGGCACCGAAGGCACGGCCTTGTCCTCCCCTTTCCTGTCCTTTATTTGATTTTTATTCATCTATCGATTCTTACATTTCGCAGTGGGGGTTTACTTTTTTTATCAGCGTTCTCTTGCATCTCGAGGGTTCCTCTTGTTTTATTTCATCGTCTTGTGATGAATTTAAAAAAAAAAGTGATTTCCATGTCAAAAAAAGAAGAAGTGATTCCTGAACATCTATCGATTCTTACAGTTCGCGGTGGGGGCTGTACTTCTTTTTTTATCAGCGTTCTCTTGCATCTCGAGGGTTCCTCTTGTTTTATTTCATCGTCTTGTGATGAATTTTCAAAAAAAGAAGTGTTTTCCATGTCAAAAAAAAGAAGTGATTCCTGAACATTTTTAAAAAGTTTTCCTTGAAAAAGAAACCTAGACTGTTCTGTCCGATCATCCCGCCAGTCGCGGATTTTATTTCCCGTAGATCAATCGGCTGCTGCGTATCGCTAGATTGCACTGAACTCGTTTCTCTATTTTTCAGAAGAGGGGGAGGCCGGCTGGAGCAGGTTCCCCGTCCGCCAAGAGGGGGAGGCCGGTAGGACCAAGTTCTCCGTCCGCCCAGAGCAAGATGGAGCAGAAGATGGCATTGGTGCATCAGAGGCTCGCCTTGCTCGACAGCGAGAGCGACAAGGAGGCTGATGTTGCGCCGGCGGGGACATCGGTGAGGCCCTTCAGCTTAAGCTCGACTCTGATTGTTTTACCATGTCTCTGCAGTAGTTTCAGGCCTGCGCCATGTCGCGCCTCTGTTTTGTTTCTGAAGCTTGATAACACTTATTATGTGGAACTGCCTCTGATAAACTCAAACGGAGTCTGGAAATCACCGGCTCAACTTTTTCTTCACCGGCACTTGTCCCTCCAAAACTCTCTGATCTTATGCATTTTCCATGGCATCTATTAGATTATATATTTTCATCTTATTGGCTTGATTGGTGAGTGGCGATAGCTGTAGTCTGCCATTTTATTGCACTTTTTTGTGTTCCCGGAGCTCTCACATTGATGTGAACTGCCTCTGATAAACTAAAATGCAGTATGGAATTGTCTGCTTATTTTCTTTCCATGCCTCATTATGATGGTAGACACTAGTGCAACCAATACTCATGATCTTATGCATTCCATGTTGGAGATCCTTCCATGTTATCAGATCATCTCCTCCCTTTTTGGCCTTCTGTTAAACTCTGAACTTTTCATGACACCATGAATATTTGACGATTGCAGGATGAGAAGCTTGCTATCGTTGTTGATAAACAGCCTATTGTAATTAACTGCGATGATACAGATGATGAGGAGGAGCATGCTCCTTTAAGAGTATGTGATCGTTGGCTGTTGCTTTAGCTCTATTTTACAAATCAGGGTGTAAATTTTATTTTGATATTCTAATATTTGGTTTCCTCGTGATGTCAGGTCGTGCCGCCAGGGAGTGTGAACACTGAGCAAAAAAGCTACCTGGTGTTCCTCAAACCCACAATAACCAGAATACTAACACTGATAAAGTAAGATATGGTCACTAGTTCCATTCTTGTCATCGTGGATGTGATCTGAATGTTTCACATCATTTGAAATTAGAGCTAGTGAACAGAACTTTCGTTTTGTAAAGTTTATGTGCTCATAATGCTTGATTTTGACACCCAACATTTCACACTATTTTTCTAATGCGTAATTGAATAGAATGGCTCAAAGATTTTGGTTGGTTGGGTTTCAGAAGAAGAGAGGGAGGCCAGCAGGTTCCAAGTCCTCCAAAAGCAACATGGGGCAGAAGTTGACATCGGCACAGCCGAGGCTTGCCTTGATTGAGAGTGGTAGCAGTAACAGCAGCAAAAGCGACATGGATGATGATCCTGCGCCGATGGTGAGATCCATGGAACAGTTTCACATTGCCGCATTGAAGACATTCTTGTTGTTCAGTCGTTTGTTATTTATTTAAAAAAATGGATGCCACGATTGGTTTAAGCAGGTTGACATGAATGTCACACTTTAGAAATCGGATAACTGGGTTAAAAAAAATTAGGGGGTGGAATTTCAGGGTACAGTATTGAATTCACTTCTAAATACTTGGACCTTGCTATATAAAATCCATTTTATGCATAACTTTTGTATTCTTAAACTCCATTTTCCTGACTTCCTATTTGTCCAAAACTGAAGCAATGAACTAAAAATAAATAAATTCTGACTTGACAGGTATCTGATGTTAATGGCCAAAAGACTCGTGCAAGGTACTTTTTAACTTTTCTTATTTTATCATGAGTAAACTGAATTAAAGGTTATCAGGAATCTTGTCCACTCATGCAGTTTAATCTTTGAAACAGTTATAGTATTCAGGGCAACAATGACTGTGCTATAGAGAGAGCTAAGGAGGTACAGGTGAAGTTACCAGCAGAACATCCTAGCTTTATCAGGGAAATGCTACATTCGCATGTTGTTAAGGGTTTTTGGCTGGTAAGTCAATACATTAGCTATTTATTTAGATGTTTGTCCAAAGCTGAACTATTCAGATATTGTTTAATCCATGGTTTTAAAGGCGTCCGCCTAGGCATCAAGGCGCCCCCCCCTCCGCCTTGGAAAAACGACCGCCTTAGGCGCCTAGGCGCCAAGGCGCCCCCACTTCGCCTTAGGACGCCTTAACGCCTTAAAAACCATGGTTTAATCGTACGAACATGTGGACCCGAATAGAGAATGAGAGGAGAAACACCTGCTAAACGAACATTGCCTTTTTTTTCATATGAGAAGATCATCAAATTGCTGGGCAAATGCTTACTGCAAATGTGGAAACTGCACGATTTTACAGCAAGTTGAAACATGCGAAATTTAGTTTTAGGGGGAGTATAGAACTTAGAAGTAGTCTCATAAGTATATGTGTGATGTTTCCTAAGTGCACACAGGCAACCTAAAAACATTCCCTTTCTTCATTTTGCTTCCTCTGCATTTCAATTTTCTGTTCCTCTTTCCCAGGGTCTACCGTCTGACTTCTGCAACAAGCATCTTCCAAAGGAGGACACTACTTTTGCGCTAGAAGGTGAGAATGGGCATAACTATGATACAAAGTATCTTGGTACTAAGCAAGCACTCAGTGGTGGGTGGAGATATTTTGCCATTGATCATGGTATTAAGGTCGGGGATGTTGCTGTCTTTCAACTTGTGAGTTCAGCAAAATTTAAGGCAAGTGTTTCCCAATATATTTTTATTTGCTTGCGCTTTTCACATTATTGAGAGGGACTACATTCTCTAATATTTACATGATACACTTTTTCTTGAAATTTTTCTTGCATGCTCTGTCCACACGTATCCAATAATATTTTGCACGCCTTCCATTCAGGTCCATATATTAAGAGCAAATAACTTCACTGCACCTGACGGAGCACTTGGTCTCCTGTGTTTGGAAGCTTGCAAGGAAAAGAATATATTGAGTGAGTCAAAGTTTATCATGTTGATTTTGCCCTTGTGAATTTGTTGTAGTACATGGATAAGTTAACTACTGAATGTTCTGAATCATGTGCTGTATTTCTCAAAGTAGATGAAGAAAGTTCCAATGCTGTGAAATCTAAGGAGGAACCAAAGATTACCGGAGTCAGTACCAAAGCAGCTCACAGTGATAGCAGTAATCTAGTCGGTGAATCCATAGATGGCATCAGCTTTTCAGATACATTCATCGATTTCGGTGACGTGACAAGTTTCAGCAACTTCAACATCATAGTAGACAGTTTGGTCATCGACTGCAAGTTCTCCGATCACTTGCGCAAGACATATTACGAGCTCTGCTGTGCCCAGAATTCCTTCCTTCACAAAAATCTGCTCAAAAGGATAAATCTCACACTGGCTGTAGGAGTGATCATGGAGACTATCAACATTGCCGAGGGTATCAGGGCCTGCAAGGCGGACGCTTCTTCCCATGAGGACTTTGTTGTCTGGAAGAAGACATTGGAGTCCTTTAAGCTCCTGGGCATGAATGTCACGTTCCTGGTCAAACGTATCGACGGTCTCCTCGGCCTCCCCGCTCGATCAAGCGGCCCTGCTGGGGGCGAAGAGTACAGAGAGATCAAACTCGAGCAGGCACGTGCCGAGGAAAAAATGAAAGAGCTCGATTCCAAGATGTCGACTGTGAAGGATGCACTGAAGAAAATTGACGTGGAGATGGAGGAGATGGAATCGAGCGCGAGAAGGAGGGATGAAATGCTGCAGCGGTTAGCAACCGCGCCATGGTAGCAATACACACGGCGTTTCGATCTATGACAGGCAACTTTTTGGGTGTCATGGCCATTCATTCAGTGCGCAGATGAAGATGATGCACTGGATGGTATGAATAGTGGTGTAGCTTTGCAGAGGGTTAGAACTGCATTGCCGTTGTGGCTACATTATTCAGTCATAATTGAACTGACCACCTCTTATATACAACTTCAGTAACTACCGGTTCAGAGTAGTTAGATATATATGTCAACTTGGTTACACTTGTTGAACAGCAACCAGGATGCTGTTTTTTTCCTGTACATCAAGTCGTGTAACCTAAACCCCATCCCCCCTATGTGATTTATCTTCTTTGGATTTGCACTGTAGCTGGAAATCGGAATGAAGAGATGCAGTTACCGTCTCAGATTTTCTTTTAGCGCCATTCAATGTTCTCATTCGCAGGACAGTTCTTCAACTCGTCCTCTGAACCATCTACAAGCTATACCACTCCTCTTCATCTTCACGTGCTCTGGCTCTAAATTTGTGTCCTCCAGATCATCATATCTATCTCTGACATCATAATCTATGCACAATCTCATCAGATCATCATGTCCATCAATGAGATCATTGTCTGTCCACAATCTCATTCTCAAAGTCCGATGCTTCACTTGCATCTTCTTCTTTTGCATCATTACAAACTGACTCTGCCTTGTCATCTCCTTGTTTGTTCTGATCAACTTCTTGTACATTGTCATGTTCAGCCTGGCACATGGTCTGTCTTTCTGACAGTTCTGAACTTTCTTCATAGGACTCGACACTTTTGGCAGGTCTTTAACAGCAACATAATCACATCATCCTAATAAAAAATTCTTATGATCTCATCATGGTCAAGATACAACTCCTTTGACTTGTAACCGAAAGCCACATTTGAGACCGGGCGTTTGCAGCCATCTTCACTCCCGATCTGCATAAGGCCTCCTTCATGAACTCCCTTCTGAGACATATATGGTAGTACAAGTTGATCCTCCCTACCATCGCATATCCTAAATCATCCACGGACTCTTCTAATTTTGCAACAGACAGTGTCTCCGCCTCAACATAATCACACCACACATTCTTGCCATCGATATAAGAACGGCTTGAAAAATCCACCATGAGTTATGCAAAGACTGAAGTTATGTACATGATCATAGCTCTCTGCACATGAAGATAAGCCAAATGAACCCTTCTTTTGCTACAAATTAATGCTTTTGGAACAAATCCAGGGAGCTAACCCTAACAACACCTCCACACAAATTCAACCTCAAAACTAAAAGAACCGAACACAAAAGAGAAGGTTCAGGGCTAGCTTGCCATGCACCGGTGGTGGGTCGCCTTCACGCACCTCTCAACTCTGATGCTCGATCACCTCACCACCACGAGCACCTCGGTTCCTCCTTTCCGTTTTTTTTTCAAGGATCGATTTCATAGAAGAAAGGCCAAACGGCTTACAACCCACCCGCTACAACGTCCCAAGGACAAAAACCCTTTCTACCCAGAAACCTACCGCGAGAGGCAGTGGCGTATCCATGGCACCCCCTAAAAAATGCACACTTCTCAATCTAATATTACTAGCCTTGTTCTATGTCCATTAAATGTGTTAAAAATAATTGTATATGATATATTTAAGCCATGAACATTGAGTTGGCACCCCTATGGTTTAGTCCTGCATCCGCCACTGCTAAGAGGTGAGTATGGTTTTTTTAAATGCGACTTGGGGTGTAGACAAACCACCAAGAAGTTATTTAGAAGAATACCCACGAGCGAGCGCTGCCACTCGAACTCAAGCGGGCGGGTATCATAGGTATACCATTCGAGCTGGGCCTCGGTCTCCCCTCGAAAAATGTAAGTTAAACCATGATCTGGCGTGGACTCAACGACAAGTGACATCTAGGCATAACAAAAAATATTGATACCAATGTGATTACCAATCAAAGTTATGGCTACCTGACTCAAACTTGTCAATATGTGATGTTATTTTTTTTCGAGACCGGAGGGGATGAATCCCTCGGCTTACTTTTATAGAAGAGTTATGATGAGTACGTGCTGGTATGCGAGCACAGAGGCTCGAACCCAGGCGGGCAGGCATGCATCAGCCCACGCCTACCAACCAGGCTATGCCGTGGTTCTCAATATGTGATGTTATAATTTATAAACTCCAACTAATAAGCCGGATGACTTATGAGAGAAGCTGGGAGGTGGTGGCTTATTTTTTAAGCCCAGGGCCCGCATACCAACAATGTCGTGCGGAATACTCGAGTACTAGCAGGGAGTATACGTTTCAAATTGCACTCCAAAAATCTGCAGCATCTCCTTCTCCGCCGTCTCCAGCCCCAGATCTACCGAAACATCGTCGACGCCTGTTCTAATAACCCTCGTTGCTGCCCATTCAATTAACAAATCCCTAGATCCCGAGAAGGCGATGACAACCCTACATCCCCAGGAGGTGGTAGATGATGAGGAATTCAACTTGGTCGGCACTGTACCCATTCACCAGCGTCGCAGACGTAAAACTATGGAGGAGTTGATTGAGTTCAGGGAATCCATGAGGGAACCCAACGGTGTCAAGGAAGTGCCGCCGTTGGATATATCATCCTCTATGATGACGATCTCATGCTCAAGACATGGGCTGGGACAGGCTGTTGCCATGGACCAATGGTTATGTTTTCATTGAACAGTATCTTGAGTACCTAAAAAAGTATCTCCTCCGAAATCCTGTCTATACTTCTGCATGCGCTGCAGCCAAGATGTGTCTCGATGAAGAGAAGATGTTGTGCGATGTCATTAGTGAGTTCAAGCCCATCCACACTGATGATGGACTAAGGCATGAGATCAACACGCAAGCAACTCGTATAATCGATTCAGCCAATAATTGCCCTGTTGCAGTTGCTTGCTTTATGTGTATCGTGGAGGAGCCTAAGTTGATGTCTGAGTGGTTGAGAAGTTACAATCCGACGGATGACGAGTCTATGGCTGAATCATGGCGATGGAAATCAGACTTTGGTTATAAAGTTCAGAGGCTTGCCTTGGAAATCTTCACCACATACAAAGGGAACTATAAAGACCACATCATTGCTTCCATGGAAGGCATGAGAAAGGAGGCTGCTACTGCACGTCAGTTGCTGAAGATGGATTACATGGAGTGCGCTGAGATGGTTAACGTCTGTGAAGAACTCCGTTGTGATTTGCTGGATCTTTGGGTCGTTCTGCAAGAATGGTGTCCTCGAGATTCTGCTATTGATGTTCGTCAGAATGATCTTCCAATTGACCCAACCAAAAATCTTACGCATTTGCAGATATCAGATGAAAGAAAGGAAATGACAACAGTTAAATTGATGCACTAGCCAATTATCCCAAAAGTCCGAACTGATGGGAAAGGGTTGTGCAATGTATATATTATATTCTGACACTCCCCCTCACGTCCAGGCTGTGGACTTTTCCTCACGAGCCTAGGACGTGGAATTTAGGGTGTCCGCAGATATTTATTTTTAATACTGCGTTAGCCAGGATTTGAACTCTAGACCTCCGGCTCTGATACCAAGTTAAATTGATGCACTAACCAATTATCCCAAAAGTCCGAACTGATGGAAACGGCCGTGCTATATATTATATTTCTGACACTTCCCCTCACGTTCAGACTGTGGACTTTTTCTCACGAGACTAGGACGTGGATTTTAGGGTGTCCGCAGATATTTATTTTTAATACTGCGTTAGCCAGGATTTGAACTCTAGACCTCTGGCTCTGATACCAAATTAAATTGATGCACTAGCCAATTATCCCAAAAGTCCGAACTGATGGGAAAGGGCCGTGCAATGTATATATTATATTTTGACAACAACTGCATCTCAGGATTTTGTTACCACTGATGGTATTTCTTCTATTCCTAGTACTCCTATGAAGAACTCCGCTCCAGCTACTCCAGTATCATGCTCTGATAGGTTGGGGAATGATGCATTAGATCAGTACATCACTAACTTAAAGAAAAGAAAGAGCATAGAAGGGCTCCAAGAGAGTGAAGCGTATATTTTGCTGGTACCTCAGCCAAGGAAGCATGGTAGAGGTGCAGAAGAATTTGGTTCACAAAGTAGCTGTGATGGTGCAGCTTCTATCACTCCCACAACAAATAAGTTGGCCACTCTTGCTACTCCACCATCATGGGCCAGTCCTAAGGAGGATTCATATGGTGAAGAATCTGTTCAGGAGAACCAAGGTAGAAACTTGAGAAGTCCTATGGATTCATGTGTTGACGAATCTGTTCAGGATACCCAAGGCACTGAAGTACCTAGTTCACAGGCAGGCGCAAGAATGGTCAGTGCAAATGTGGATGAGCAGTAATGAAGGAAGCAACAAACTGTTGATCATGTATGGTGATGACGTTCTGCGGTATTAGGGCTGGTCACTGCTGTTGTCGGGCTGCCGTAAATCCTGTTAAATAAGACCTGTGATGGACTGTATCAACTATGCTGTCTTAATTGCTGATATTGTAGTCATTCCCCTTTGTGGAAGGGTGCTTCAAGTTAAACGAACCACACTCGCTCGTTAACCTAGCTGCCGCCGCTCCCTCTTCCCTCACCGCCGTCAGCGGCGGCGGGGCCTACTGCTTGGCCCTGTGGCCTCGATTCTGGATCTCCGCCGGCCGCCGCTACGTCCCAACTTCCTCCGTGAGGCCGGGTCTGGTCCTTGCTCCGTCGCCCTCGATCTGCCCCTGCGTCTTCCCTGTCAGGTTCCCGTGCTCCGACTGGTGCGTGGTGGGGACAGGACATGGGGTGGCTGGGTTGTGGCGTTCCTTTGTTGGGACATCGGGATCCTCGGGCCTCGGCACCGTCAAGATGCAGTTTTGGGAGCTCTCTAGTAGGCCTCTGCTGGCCTTTACCTTCTCCCTTCCGGCGATGGTGATGTCGGCGCTGAATAAATTTGCCCCCGACTCCTTCAACTACTTCGGGCCATGGATGTGCGGTGGTTCTTGGCCCTCTCGACCCTCGTCGGCGGAGGGCTCCGTTTTTCTGGTTTTTGTGTCCAGGTTTGCTGAGGCGGCGCTCTGTTGGTGGCGGTAGCGCTTCTTGCAATAATGTCTCCCTGGCTTCAGCCCCATCTCGTCGGCGACGTTGAGAAGCTTGTGGGAGTGGTGTGTTTCTCAAGGACTTCATCTGGCAGTGGCGGTCTACGGATCGTCATGGAGCTTTATCGGCGGTTCATCCTTCTTCTTCGGCTCCGAGACGGATGCGATCTTCTTGACCCGTTCGGCGACTTCCCGTCCGCAACCAACAATGTCAGGCCGGCTCTGGGAGGATCGACAGCGGCGGCATGCCGTCGACACGGTCTGGAGGTTGAAGACGAAGGACATCTCAAGGATCTCGTTGTAATTTTTGTTTTTTTAAATGTTGTGTCCTGCTCGGTGTTTCTTTTAATGCCAGAATATTTTTTGCAAAAAAAAAAACCCATGAGCTGTTGACTGGCATGGACTCAACGACAAGTGACATCCAAGCATAACAAAAAAATATAGACACATGTGGTTACAAATCAAACCGATTGCCACCTTACTAACTTGACAACTCGTAACGTGACACGATTAGCATAGCAAAACCATGTCGTGCGATATAATCGAGCGGAAAGGAGCATACGTTTTTTTTTTTGCAAAACGTTTGCAAACCGGAAAAAAAGATATCTTCCTCGATACATCCCGTACCACATAAATCAATGAAGCCGGACCGGACGATCATCTTAGAACGTTCTTTCGGCGAAGTATCCGGTGAAAACCTTCGTCTGGTGAAAACGTGAAAACTTCCGTTCCCTGCCATCCGATCAAGTTCAGACAGCCTAGATTAAAAGTGGGGAACGTCCCAGCAACTTAAACGTACTTTTGCTGATAACCCCCTGGCCTTAACACCTTTTCCTTGACCCGATTCAGTTACAAAAATACACGCGCTTCGTTGACTCGTCCGGTTTCAATCTGGTGCTCCCGGTGGAGAATACCGACGGCGAGGCCGCTACGCTTCTCCCATGCCGGCGAGCCTGTGGCTTGGATTCGTGTGGCGAAGACTCGGAAGCCGGGTGGTTGCCCACGCGACATCGACCAGGTGGCGGCTACGGCTACGCCCGCGCGCGACGGCGACCCGGGGACGACGGCACGGCGACACCCGCGCGCGACGGCAACTCGGGGGCGGCGTGGCGATGCCCGCACGCGGAAGCGACTTGGCGCTACCACTCCGCGAAGGAGATCCGAAGCTTACCCCACGGACGATACCCAGCGGCAGCAGCGTTCCGGCATAGACGGCCACCTGGTGGCGTCGCGGCAGCTTCTCTGAACCTTTGGTTCAGGGCTGCTTCTCTGAAGCTTTTATTTCAGCGTCTCTTCCCTGTAGCTCATCTGAACGAACGTGGAATTTTACTGCTGTTATACCTGAATAAATGTGGAAAATGATTCTTGTACAGACTCTGATGCAATTCTCAGATGCTAATTGTGACTTCGTGGTGATCTTCTGAATATGACCTTAATAGAAGTCCATTTATAATGACACTGAGTATGAAGGTTGTGCCTAAGCAGTGTATCAGTCTGTAAATACCCTTGTGCAAACATATCAACGATACATTTCTGCATTGATCATCTAGGAGCCAGCTTCCTATAGAGCAGACCTCGAACTAATATGAGCACAATCACTGGCAGAATCCTATCAGACTATGAAATAAGTGCATAGATTTGTGAACGAACTGAGTCCTGTGATCCATACGACACTTCCTTTTTGCTCCAGCAATTTCTGACTCTCAAGTTGTCCAATTGGGCAATCATGCCACAGAATATAAGTCATCAATTCCCAAAGAGTAAAATTGTTCATTCTCTAAACATAACACTAAAAGGGAAGAACTTGTATTTTAATTTTCACTCAGCCTCCAAACAACACGCAATATTCATAAGAACTACAATATTCAGAAATACAATATTTAGAAATAAAATGATATTCTCCTTCCAAAATATAGACAAAAATAAGGTCGAAAAATCATCCAACATAGAGCTTCAGCACTAGCTAGGTTGTCCTTGAGAAATACGTCATAAGACTTCAGAAATTGGAAGATTTGTGGAGCTTGAACAAGATCTGCAGTTAACATAAAACAGATAAGTTTTGTGTGTAAATATACATTTTTTAAAGAAAATAAATTGTATGAGTATGACAAGTACCTGTAGTATTCTTAATTATTGTTAGGGCAATTACGGCTATCATGGAAGCCAACCTGCTTACACTTCTTGCATGTTCTGGGCACTTTCTTTTTCTGTCCACCAACATTTTTCTTCCCCTCTCCATCCTTATCTTGCTTCCCTTCTCCATCCTTATTTTTATGCCCACCCTTGTCTAAGTGCCCTTTAATTCTTTTGCATCTCCCTTTTGTATGGACATCAGTAGGTGGATGAATTTCAACTTCACTGGGCATAGTGCAACCAATATATGCCTCAAACTCATCTTGTCTACTAGGACAATTGGCAGTAACCCTTTCGGACACATTTTTTTTCATTTCAAGGAGAGTGTTTCGTAATGCTTCCAATTCCTCGGGAGAGTGTTGAGCCAACCTAATTGTGTCATCCAATGTGTGGTGTATCTCGGAAACCATTTTCCGCTTCGCCAAGTCTAAAGAACTTCTTTCATTCTCTTCAAGCAAGTTGCCGTAGCTATCATATACTACCCTCCTGTTAATCGTTTTCTTCCACCTATCCAGAAATCATGGAAAACCATTTCTCCTCAAATTCAGCTGGATTTTCAGACCCCCATACGCATGAGTTTATTGTATTGTAAAAATATTCATCTTCTCTCAATGAAGGGCCAACCTTTTGTGGAAGCTTTCTCATTATGTGCCACATGCATAACCTATGGATAGTGTTAAGCAAAATTTGTTCAATTGCAACCTTCATGCTTTGGTCTTCATCAGTTACTATAATCCTCGGTGCCACCCCATCCATGGCTTTCAAGAATGTTTCAAATACCCATTTGTATGACTCTATCTTCTCATCAGCGATCAAGGCGGCACCATAAAAGACAGATCCCATGTGGTGGTTTATTCCTGTGAATGGGCAAAAAATCATGTTGTACTGGTTGGTGCTATATGTAGAATCGAAAGAGACCATTTCTCCGAACAAAGCATAATTCTTTCTACAAAAAGCATCAGCCCAACATACATGTGTCAGCCGTTTTTCATCATCAAGAACATACTCAAAGAAGAATCCTGGGTTGATTTCCTTCATCTTCTTGAGGTTGTTAATGAACATTTGAGCATCTGAATCCTTGAAAGTACTTCTCATGTCACGATGATAATTTTGTAGGTCTCTCTTTGTGCACCCCACGAACTCAAATCCACCTTCACCAACACGAAGCAACCGAAATGCCCCAGATGTGCCAATGCTAGCCGCGTGACATGTGAATAGTGTGTCCTTTGCCTTCTCACTAACTTGTCTGTTAGACTTGATTAAATGCTGCTTCCTTGGTGTGAAAAAATCATGGGTGTGCTCTTCATGAAAATGTGATACAGAGTACTTTCCATCATTCATACGCTTCACAGTTATCATAGCCTCACAACCACATCTAGTGATCTTCCTCACATGTGTTCTTTTCTTTTCTCCATTCAAATTTGTATTGGGTTCCTCCTTCTTTGTTCGGAAACCTGATTTTCCACAAAGAAAGCGCCTCCATACCACCACATGTCCACATCATCTACAATCTTCTTCTGTCCAATTCGAACTGAAAATCCAACATTGTGCGCATAAGCCTTGTAAAACTCCTCAACCGCTTCCATACTATCGAATGTCATACCTACAGCCGGCTTTATGTTGTCATCGCATTCAGGTGTACATGATGAATCCTAAAAAATAGAACACCCATTAGTCATACAAGTTAGTAACTGTGTCGGAAAATTTGAACGAATTTGAGTGTTAATAATACTCACACAAACTGGGCCACGCATAGCTCCTTTTTTGGGTGTACTGAAGCTATCGATATTGATTGGGGGAGGGTTTATTTCTGTATCATCCGTTCCTCTCTCATTGCAATCATGAGGAATATCATGGCCAAGCTACAAGAAAGAAAAGTATTGACGTTGCCATTGGAGTGATTGGCCCTATCAATGAAGAAACAAAAACGAAACATGTGCAGCACTTACCTGTGCACTGCTTGCAGGAGGTACGTGCATGGCAGGGGACAGAGGAGGAGCAGCGACGCCGTTTCTTAGGAGGGACGGCATAGACGCGTGCTCTGAAGGGCGAGTCACTTCCGCCGCAGGACAAGTGCGGTCGTCCGAAGTCGGCGGCGCGGGGTGGATCACGGACGGCATAGCAATTTTGGACGGGGCAGGAGTAGGGGAAGGGAGAGGTCTCATGGCAGGGGCCTGGGCAGTGCTAGGGCACACAGAAGACGGAGCGTTAGCACCCACGACGATTGGCTCCGGGCGAGCCTCCATGGCGGCACAGATCGTGGTCTCATGGGATGGATCACGTATTCACCTGTTGTTTGTAACTGAATCGGGTCAAGGAAAAGGTGTTAAGGCCAGGGGGTTATCAGCAAAAGTACGTTTAAGTTGCTGGGACGTTCCCCACTTTTAATCTAGGCTGTCTGAAGTTGATCGGATGGCAGGGAACGGAAGTTTTCACGTTTTCACCAGACGGAGGTTTTCACCGGATACTTCGCCCGTTCTTAATTACCATTTCATATCCTGTTAGTCCATTTTCATTGTGGTGGAAATTAGCCTTTTTTAATCAAAATGACACACGGCCATAGCAGTTCCCCGAGCATCTACGGCTACGTTTGAATGCCACCGAGTGAGCCCTAGCGGAGCGACTCGGCGCCGCCCAGGTCCACATTCCCCTCCGCCGCCAGCTTCGCCGACGACCTCCAGCACGCCCGAAGGCCTCCACCTGGGCCCTCAAACTCCTCTGAGTCTCTCAATGCCGCCCCCCTCCGCCTCCGCCGCCCGCGCCGCCGCCTTCGCCGGCCACTGGGTTGCCGACGCTCTCGCCGGCGACGAGACCCTCGACTTCTCCCTCATCAAAGGTAACATCATACCCTAATCCATCCTTCGCGCACTCCATCCGCCTCCACGCTCTCATTATCTCACCTATGGCCGGCTATTGGTTCTCCGCAGATTTGCTCGGCGTCTGGCCGGAGTCCCTCGCTGGCGCGCCGGAGGCCACGCGGGAGAGGTTCGCGCTCCGATGCCTGCAGGAGGTCGTTGCCGTCTCCGCCGAGGGCGAGGTCACGGGGGAGGGGAAGATGCTTAGGGGTGATGCCGCCGCTCTTGCCAGGAATCGCTGCTTGAGCTAATTCGACAGGTGTGTAGTGCCTTTGTTACCACGTGCATTCTGGTGATTCAGAACTTCAGATTGATCTCTGAAGGCGTGATTAATATGGAAGTATAGCGTGCTTTTGGGAACATTTCTGGGACGGTAATGTAGTTACTCATCAGTAGCCGTTTGGTTCCCATGAGTTGAAATAAAACATAGAAAAGTAAATTAGGGAAGTTTGTAAAATTTGCATTTTGTTGTGATATATTCAAAGATATAAGGTGATTGAATTTCAGTGGATTACCTTGTTCACTTGATTTCATAAGAAGAACACACGTTCCAACCATGAGTCAGTGCAATTCCATTGTGATACTGTGTGTCAAGCATACACACATTCATGTTTCTGTAAGCAGAAAATGAAAGGTGGACAGTGCAACAAATAATGCATTTGCTCCTCAGAGATGTGCTAGTTAGAATAAATCTTGTCCAGATCATGATGCAAACACGATTGGAAATCATAATCTTGATTCCTTTCTTTAAGAATGCAAATCAACTCTCTTTCAGGCTTGATTCTTCCAATGGACGAAGTGTAGCCATTGCAGTTAAAAGTTAGAGATGACAGGCTCCACCATAGAGCAATTGATCCCATGGATGCTTCTCGTTATTTAATTTTGTGTTTCTTCATTGGTGGTAGAGTTAT
Source organism: Poa pratensis (assembly GCA_947311845.1). Taxonomy (NCBI): domain Eukaryota; kingdom Viridiplantae; phylum Streptophyta; class Magnoliopsida; order Poales; family Poaceae; genus Poa; species Poa pratensis. Next base: position 10,344,747 of record CAMZMU010000109.1, on the reverse strand, counting down.
GATCATGTCTAGCGACAATAATAGCAACAAGAGAACACTTTGCATATTGGTTGTTGTATGTAATAACATGTGTTTATTAAAGATTCAAAATTGATGGCGACATTTTAAATTCTTACAGGCAACTCATTGTTGGTCAATTAGTAGTGGCTTTTGTGAGGATGAAAGCAAGCAAAGCACCTTTTATCATTTCGTGTTCTCTGTGGAAAATTTAGGTTTGTACTCCCTCCGTTCCAAATTAATTGACTTGGTTTTGTCCAAATATGAATGTATCTATACTTGTTTGGTGTCTAGATACATCCATGTGTAACCAAATGTGTGTCAATTAAATCCGAACGGAGGGAGTACTTAGTGAGTTGTTCGCTGATCCAAATGTTGTTGTTCACAATGTCCGTAGGCTAGACGATGTTCTTATTTGAGCTAATGTTTTCTTGTGATATGAAGCACGATATCTTTTGGCAATTGTGTCTCCAGTCCTGCCAACAGACATTACCTTAGGAAAGGGTATTCTAGCAAGTTCTACGTTTATGATGTCCCCAAAGATCAACAGTATCATTCCACACGTGTATGTTTAAAATCTTCAATTCTGCAAGGAGCTGGGATGCCATGTTAGATGTTGCACCACATAATTATGCATGTTTCTCATGGTTCCACTTTTTGGTGCTTTTCATGTGATGATCTTATAACTTGATGAAACAATCATCATATGTTCTGGTCTTTTTGATTTCCAGAATCTAATACATGCTACAATTTGTTTAGTGCCCAGATCTTTTTGAGGTTTGCTTTACATGAATGTAACATTTGCAGGTTGGTAGCCCAGGAAGCTTGGAGAAGGATATGCTTCCACCTTTTAGTGAGGATATTCAAAAGTTTCTATGTATCAAGATACCGACTTTACAAAAAACTTCTGTTGAGTTGGTATGTCAAAAAAGTTACTATCAAACTAAAAATAAAAAATGACTCCTCTTCACATTTCGTTTAACTGTTATTTTTATATTCAGGTTAGAGAATTTTACCCAGAGATCACATCTATGGTCCCACTGTCCCCATTGGAGACGAGTGGCAAGAACAACGGCAATGACCAGTCATTCTGCAGTAGCAGCCATGATCATGTAAATACAGAAAAACATGGGTGCTCTAGAGATAGTTCTGATCTTCAGCGAGAGAACTTAACAGTTTTTGTCAATGAAACTGACACAAGAGATGCACAGAAGAATCCAGTGGAGCCAACTCCAGACTTAAGTGAACCATCTACATTGTACCGTAGGTGGTACGATCGACCTCAAGAAAATACTATTGGTGCCAGTGTCCGGTCCGTAGGAAAGAGTCTAATTGTTGACGATAGAAACATGTCCATTACAGCTGAGCCTGCTTCAGCTACCTGCGGTGATGCTTTGCTTCGAAGCAATGCTGAACTTATATCAAAGGATGCGGTGGAGACTACCATGTCCAAAGAAAAGAGTCCAACTACCAACCTTCAACCAGGATCCTGTGGAGTCAAGTACCAAAATCCATCCCACAACAATGATGGAGAGAGACCACATGATGATGGCACCAACATTCAATCATCAAAAGATATCAGCCATCACGGATTGACCAGGCAGGCTACGGTGGCTCCAGATTCGGACAGAAGCACTGATGCTCTACCGACATATACATCTGAAAAAGGCCACTTGCCTGAGTTTGTTGCTGCAGATGATACCATGATTGCACAACCACTTGGCAGAAAAACTAGGAATTCACCGCAACATGACCATGGTGAGAAAGCAAGTCAAGATCTGGATGAGGGTAGTGCCAGGATTCAGCTAGCGGCAAAGGATCTAGAAGTCAGTTGTGCTGACAAAGCTAATCCATCACTACAGGATGGCGGCAACATGTTGAAGAAGAATACATCCTGTGGCGGTCAGACTGCAATAGATTTTCTGTGCTGCAATGTGGCGTTACATAATAAAAGTTCAGAAGTCGATTCTTTATCTGAAAAAAATACAGAAAAGAATATGGCTGACAGATCTGTTCCAAACTCTCCCCAGGATGGAAATAAAGAAGGAACCAAGCGAGCTGCAAACAAGGAAATCATGGGGAATGCTGTGGGGGAAACATCAAATTTGCATCGCTCTGATGACAGTTCCAGTGGCTTTGCAGCTGTTTGTCTTCTATCATTTATGCAGTCCTCTGCTCAGGGTAGAGATGCCAATGGTTCCATCGAGGGCTTTACGGAACAAGATTTGTGCATAAAATGTGGTAAAGATGGCCAGTTGCTGAAATGTAGCAGCTGCTCATTAGCCGCTCATGATAGCTGTTTTGGTTCGTCAGTGACATTTGACGTTTCTGGCCAGTTTTATTGCCCTGTATGCTTCTATACTAAAGCTACTGAAGCATATAAAAAAGCTAAAACAGCATATTCGGAAGCTAGGAAGAACCTATCTGCTTTCCTTGGCACAAAGCAATTTGCAAAGCAACACCATGAGCAATCTACTGGAAAACAACCAGCAGCCACCAGCAGCAAGTATCACTTGAATGAGTGTAATACATCCAAAAGGCAGGGTAACAACCAGTCTGAAGCACATGACCTTTCTGATAAGGACGAAGAATCTGGTCAGTGGAGGAAGAAACAGAGAACAAATGATACGAGTGATGCTTGTCCTGAGGAAGATCAGTTGAATGGGTGTAATACATCGAAAAGGCAAGGTAATGATCAGTCTGAAGCAGATGACCTTTCTCATAAGGATAAAGAACCTGGTCAGCAGAGGAAGAAGCAGAGAACAAATGATACAAATGATGTTTGTCCTGAAGAGGATCAGTTGAATGGGTGTAATACATCTATAAGGCAAGGTAACCATCAGTCTGGTGCATATAACCTTTCTCATAAGGATCTAGAACCTGGTCAGCAGAGGAAGAAGCAGAAAACCAATGCTACAACTGATACTTGTACTGAGGAGGTAATCACTGAAAAGGCATCTTTTGGTCTGAATTCTGATATTGCAACCAAGAACGATTGTGTACTTCACTATAAAAGAAAAAAGGTTCACGTTGCAGAGCATGAGCAGCCTGTGGAAAATGCAGAAGCCCGTGAAGATGGCAATGACAAGTCATTTAATGAAGCACACCATTCATCTCAGAATAGATGCAGTCCTGTTACCAGTCAGAATGTGGAGGCTGACAAACATGATGGTCGTACAAATTCTCATGAGTGCGAAAATTCTGATGAAATAGAAGCTACTTCTTCAAATGATTCTGGCAAGCGGTCATCACCCCCTTGGCGAAATATGAGACACCACAAAGCAAGACTGCAACAAAAGCAGACAGTGGTATCAAATAATTCAAAAAAGGCATTGGGGTGCCAGGATGAGCACATGCCTTCACCATCAAGGAAACGAAACTATGCACCCAAGCGCTAGTAAGTGTTACGATGATGCTTGATGCTTCATAAGCACTTCTTTTCCTGACCGTATTCTTTGGAGTAAGTGAAAATGTCTGTGAGACTGGTTAACTCAGAATTAAATGAATTGAACATCCTTATTTATACTCGTGATAAATAAGTTGTAAGGTGGATGTTTAGGGGATCAAACCTACTCAGTTCCATTGCACTTACACAAACAGTTTCTATTGTTCGAAGTTCTTAGTTCAGTACCATAGATAGCACAGTCCTAATTAGCTTCGAGATGGTCGAAACTTTAGGAGACATTATATCTCTGGAGGGAGGCAACTTGTCATGATATTGATACAAGGGAAGTCAGCCTTTTTATTCATGGAGAATTTCGAGTTCACAAGAGCTTTTGTGAACTCATGGTTAGAAAGTTAAATCTGCGATACTGATGTTAGATTGTAGTTAACTGGATATGGTACTGACTGCATAGCTTAAGGCGTGTTCTTATTTCTAAGCAGTTCTGCACAGGCACGAATGGGTACTACTCTCGGCTGCATGAGATTGCACGCATTAAAATAACTGTCACACACTAAAAGGGAAGCTGAAATGGTTATTTCCCCCCATATTTTCTCTTAAGAGTACTAGTGTTTCTTAGCATAAAATCCGATTTCGGATGTTCCAGTTATTGTGAATTCTGTATTCTGAAGTCTACCATTTAATGGTGTCTGCTTTTGTAATTGCAAAAACTGAGCCATATCTGTCTTGCAGCTTTAATGCTCTTGCACCTGGAAGGCGCTCAAAGCTCTGTTGGACAGAAGAAGAAGAGCGAGCTTTGAAGGTAAGCATACCCCATGCATACTGATGATGAAACCTTGCACTATCTTTGCTGAATTTCCTAGTTACTAATGTGTATGTAGTCATGTTCTTGCTTGTGTACTTACACCATTTGCTATTCTGATTCAGGATGCAATGTTGAAATTCAAAATAAAGGACGATGAGCCAATTCCCTGGGTTCAGATACTAGAATATGGCAGACATGCGTTTCACAAGACACGCCTCCCGAGTGACCTGAGAGTCAAATGGAGGAATATGAAGAAAAAATCATGATCTTGACAATGACCATCTGGCACCTAATTCAATCATTTTGCCTTGTTTGCCTGACCCTTCGTCACTTCTTCGAGATAGTTCTTGTACATCCTATTGTAAGATTGTACATAATTCGTGCTGTTGGCTTCTGAACCGTGATGAAATATGTAGATTGCAACACGCTAGGGGCCTTCGGTCTGTTATTGCCGTCGTAGGGCTATGTTAAAACTGTAATTTTCTGGCAACTAAACATGAGAAAGGCCTCTATACAGTGGTTGTTCGCGCATAAACGATTAGGACCCCAAAGCAGACTCTTCCCGTTTGAGTTTCAGTTTCAGGGCACTGCGTACTGGAGAAGTTTCAGGGCCACCTTTTGGCTTATTCGGCGACTTTGAGGTCCCAGGCTGCTTAAGCTCAAAAGAATGGCAGCCGTGGAAAATTCTGGCTGGAAACCAAACAACTACTATATGTTTCCTCCTGTTTTTCTCTTTTGTTTTTGAAGCTTTATCACACTTACCATGAGGGACTGCCTCTGATAAATTAAAATTAAGTATGGATTTATTCGCTTATGTTTGTCTTTCATTGCCTCATATTAGCATGGTAGATACATAGCAATTAATACCGATGATCTTATGCATCCAATGTTTTCAGAATTTTTGTTTTGGTGTTTCCTTTTGGCCTTCTGCTACAACTTCGAACTTTTTTCATGGCACATTAACTATTTGATGATTGCAAGATAAGGATATTTCCATTGTTGTTGAACAGCAGTCTATCGCAATTATTTGTGACTACAGATGACGAGGAGGAGTATGCTCCTTTGAATGTAAGTGCACTATTGACTGTTGCTTTAGTCCTCCTTTATAAACCCAATTGTAAATTTATGTAGATGTACTCTACTGTCTCTACATGTGCATCTGGCTCCAGCTCCTTGTTTATCTTCATTTTCATCTCGTATTTTCCAGGGCATACACTTGGACTTAATTATATAATTGTTCTGATAGTTGGTTTCCTCACTACAGCAAATCGCTCAGCCAGGGAGGTTCCATAAAGAGCAAAAGAGGTGTTCCTCAAACACACAGTGCTCACAACTCTAACACTGCCAAAGTAAGACACTCCCTGGTTTCCATTTTGTATTTGTGCATGTGATGTGACAGTTTAGTATTCATAGGAAATTAGTGCTAATAAACGATACTTGCAATTTTTCACGTGCTCATAATGCTTTGTACATTTTGACTCACCAACCAATGCACAATTCATTTTTATCTTTATTTGCATAAAATGCTTCAAAGATTGGTTGGATTTCAGAATAAGAGAGGGAGGGCGGCAGCTTCCCAGTCCACCAAGAGCAATAAGCAGACGGCACTGGTAAAGCCAGAGCTTGCCTTGATTGAGAGTGGCAGAAGTAATAGCATCGAGAGCTACAAGATGATCATCTTGTGTCTATGGTGGGGTCCATGGAATCATTTCATATTGCTTCATTTAGGGCAATTTTTATTTCAAGCTTAAAGAATCACATTTCATATGTCACAATCAACGCTTCTCCCTAGAAAAACATGATACCACGACTGAGTTTTAGCAGACCAATACGTATGTCAAACTTCTGCCTTCAGGTGACAAGCTTAAAAGTTTTAGTTGGATTGAATGTCAGGGCAAGTATTGATTCTAAACATGTATTTTCGTTGGATCTTTGCTATGTTGATTGACATTGTGTTACCGATTGGTTTGCAGGAATCAATCCAAAGGACTATTGCAGACCATAGGAACACTGTTGGTTTCCTCTGATATTCACTGGAACTAAGGTCCGAGTTCTTGTTTTGTGGAGAGAGAGACGACTAGATTTCTATAGAAATGCACATCAGAAGTTGCCCTAAATTCATAGTTAAAATTGTCAGATGAAGACATCGATACGGTTATACAAGTAATATATGAAATCTTTGCCAACCTTCATGATTTGATGTTGTACAATTTCAGTCTAATGTTTGATATTGCTAGAGGCACTTCTATGTAATTGTGATTCTGAATACCTGCAGGTTGAGGTTGAGCGCACCGACATTGGTGAACCTGAAAATGCAGGTAACTCGACACCAATCTGCACTCTTTTCTTTAATCAGCTTCTTCTTGTATATGTCATGAGGTGACAAACAAGTCATTTCGTTTATTTTACTGCTTTGATATTGACAATCTTTGACTCTAGAGATTTTCTAAGGATTTTTTTGTAGGATTATAATCCTTAGCGGTTAAATTGAATGATTGTAGTAAAATATGTCATATATTGTGATTTGCAGTCCTGTTTTCAGGTCGTAATTTGCTGAGATAGACTTATTCACTTTTTTGAGTCCTACTTAAATTTGGAACTTGCTTGGCCCTACACTTGTTTCACATTCTTTTATCGCCCATCAAATGTTTTCGGTATAACGAAAGGAGCCATGTCAGGCCCGAACAGTTGCACATAAGAATGTGATAAGTACCATCAGTTCCAAAAGCTGTATTTGCGCTTGAGGGATATTCGCAAGACATTGCTCCCTGGCTGCATGCTATTTATCAACCTTGCTGCTATTGGTGATATCTAGCTTTTGTATTCTTATGGTTACGGTTTTAAAGAGGGTCTCTTCTGGGGTGAGGCGTTTGGCTTTCCTTCGCCCACGCGGGAACGGTGGCTAGTAGGAGATTAGGGTCAGAATCTGGGGAGCTGCTACCCCTTGTTTGCCGCAAGCTTGCTGGCTTTGACAGCATTGTAAAACTTGCCTCTTGGCACCCCTTCTATGATATGTAGTACACCTTCCAGGGTGTATTCTAGGGAAAAAAAAGAGGGAGAGGGACAGCCCTCATCCTAAGCGAGGCCTCAAAGACTTTTGTTTCTTGCTTGATCTTAGAGAGGGTGTATGCTAGACCATTGTACGCAGAAACCACTCTTGGCTTGTTCCATAATTGTATTGAAGCTCAAACTCTCAATTGTATCCTAACTTATGGTACCTCTAAATAGCAACTATAACACTACTAATTTGATGAGATACCTAGCCCCTGGTTCAATGGTGCCTTATGGGCTAGTCCCTCACCAAATAACCTCACAGATGCTACCAGCTGACCATGGTTGCAGACTTGCAGCCGAAAGAGGCCGCATGATGACAAAAGGAAACATGCCCTTTTTTGGTAAGCGTACACAAGTTGTAGACCTCGGTTATGGACTCGAAGTGAAGGCTCAACTATATGGGCTGGTCCATTAGTATCCCTAGCTAGATAAGGCCTAGAAGTGCCACCATCGTTGCATGATGTAGCATTGCTGCCAGAAGTTGTGGTCTTGTGGGGTGACAAGGTAGTGCCGCCAGCCTTGTTAACAAGCAGTGTCACCTTCTGTGCATTATAACCCAACAGTTGAAATACGATTAAGGACCCCACCACCATATTATTTTTCGTCGTCATCGAGGAAGTGGACCATATAGTGAACTTGTAAGGTGAAAAAGATGCTGCGCGGCCATGTAGCCATACCCTATATAAAATGGTTGTGTTTTTAGTCTTTATTTTTTTTGACTCTCATTTGTTTGAAAACCAAATAAATTGACTAACAATGAAAAATTTATGACTTGACAGGCATCTGATGTTAATGGTCAAAAGACATGTGCAAGGTACTTCAACTTTTCTTGTTTTCTTGAGAGTAAACTGCATTGAAGGTTCTCAAGAAGCTATCTTCTTACGAACTTGAGTCTGTAAGCAAATTATAGTGCCTCTTCCAGGATCTACCGTATGACTTCTGCAAACATCTTCCGAAGCATGATACTGTCATTGTGCTAGAAGATGACGATGGGCACAACTATGACACAAAATATTTTTGTACCCAGCAAAGCACTCAGTGCCGGGTGGAGAGATTTTGCAATTAATCATCGTAGGTCGAAGACATTGTCTTTAAACTTGTGAGACAAAATATAAGGAAAGTATTTACAGAATACACATTTCTTGAATTTCTTAAGGCAAGTATCTACGAAATTAAGGCAGCTATCCAACAATACAATTTCCTCTTGTGCGCCTTCCATTCAGGTTTATATATCAAGAGTGAATAACTTCAGTACAACTGATGGAGCACTTGATCTCCTGTGTTTGGATGCTGGCAAGGAAAAGAAGATAGCAAGTGAGTCAAAGTTTATCATTTTGATTTTGCACTTGTGAATATACTGTACACAGATACTCCCTCCGTTTCAAATTAATTGAATTCCATATATCTACGTTTGTATGTATATATACATGTAATATGTCTAGGTACATCCAAATATAGATATATGTAAGTCAATTAATTTGGAACGGAGGGAGTATAAGTTAATTATTGAACATTCGGAATAATGTGTTACAATCTGCAACGCAGAAGGAAGTTCTGATGTTGTCAAATCTAGGAGGATCCACAGATTACCTGCGTCAGTGGCAACGTAGCTCATAAGGATGGTCTAGTTAGTAAATCAGTTGATGGCACCAGATTTTCAAATTCGGATATAGATTTCAGTGACATGCCAAGCTTCAGCAACTTCAATTAACAGTTTGATTGTGGACTTCAAATTTTCCGACCGCCTACGCAGGACATACAACGAGCTCCGCTGTGCCCAGAAGTCGTCCCTTCACAAGAATCTACTGAAACAAATAAACCTCACTAGTTACCATGGTAGCAGCTGCATGGACACAGTTCCTAGTTACCACATGTGTCTTGTCATTCAATGTGGAGAGGTAGATGCACATGGATGGTACTAAGAACTGCGATCTAGCTCCGGAGAAGATGAGAAGTGTGTTGTGGTGACCATTTTAGTTTGAAGGACTGACCACATTCTGTAAACAACTTCTGTAACTCTGCTGCCATGCTGTTTAGAGTAGCTGTCTGTCCACCTATCTGATAAATTCCCCATTCCCCCCATGTAAATCAGACAACCGCGCCGGCACTGCATCTACCTCCTTGCACGAGCCGCCTCACTAGGTCATGAAATCCGGTGCGACTGATCACCTGACGAGTGATCTCGAACGTCTCCACTTCCGAGCGCTATGGCGGGAAGGATCAAGTGCAAGTGGCCAATGGTGCAGGTTTGTCTATTTCGCATATTGTTCAATTTAGCCGGTTCACCTCTTTGTTTAAGAAATATCCTACATGTTCCACATATTAATCAACACCTTCTTTCCGTTTATCGTCTTGTCACTGACAATGATGTTTTTGTGAATTTCATCGCTTCTTTGTCCTTGTTAAGGACAAGGCCACGAAGAAAATTCTTCTTCACGGTAGAAGTCATGGCAGCCTCTACCCCATCCCGCTTAGTCGCGCTTCCTCCACCTCCACTCGCTAGGAGTCTTCCAGCGTCAAGACCACCCTGCCCAGTGGCACCAGCGTCTCGGTCATCCCACCAATAATGTAGTTCAAAACATTGTTAGGAATAATGATTTAGTGTGTTCTTCTGAGAATCGGACTTTAGTTTGTGATGCTTGTCAGCGTGCTAAGAGTCGACAATTGCCGTATAATTTATCTCATCGTGTTTCTACTATGCCTCTTGAGTTAATTCATTCTGATGTTTGGGGGCCTGCTATTGCCTCTTTAGGAGGTTATAAGTATTATGTTAGCTTTGTCGATGACTACTCTCGTTTTGTTGGATATATCTCCTCAAGCACAAGTCTGATGTTGAGCAAGTGTTTTACGCCTTTCAGGCTCATGTTGAGCGTCTTCTTCACACTAAAATCATAGCCGTTCAGTCGAATTGGGGTGGCGAGTACATAAGTTGCATCGTTATTTTCAGCGCACTGGGATCTATCATCGTGTGTCCTGTCCACACACATCTCAACATAATGGGGTTGCTGAACGCAAACACCGTCATCTGGTAGAAAAGGGTCTTGCCTTGTTGCTCATTCCTCTCTCCCTTTGCGTTTTTGGATGAAGCTTTCCTCGCTGCGTGTTACCTCATTAACCGCATGCCCACACCTATTATTCAGCAGGATACACCCATGTATCACCTTCTCAAGGTGAAACACCAGAGTACTCTTTCCTCCGCACATTTGGTTGTGCGTGCTGGCCGAGTTTGCGCAAGTATAACGCACATAGTTTGCTTTTCGTTCCACCATGTGCATGTTCCTAGGGTATAGCCCAATGCATAAGGGATACAAGTGCTTGGATCGCTCCACGGGACGCATATACATCTCTCGTGATGTTGTTTTCGATGAGTCTGTGTTCCCCTACTCCACACCCGGTGTCACCATCGATGTCTCTACTCTAGCTGATGCGCTTTCATTCCCTTCCAATGAACCGACTACGGGTGACACTATGCAAAAATATGACCTGTCCTATTTGTCTACTGATCCGCCTGTTTCAGGCAGTTACCTCCCGTGCAGGAACCTCAGGTTGCGCGTCATGATCTCCGACCACCCGCGATCGACGTTCGTCCTCCTCCGGTGATCGACGTGCATGGCGCATGGACGCCTCCCGCGCCAGGCTCGCCCGACCCATCGTCGACTTGCTCGCCTTCCTCCCCTGCGGATCGCTCGCCGACCCATCGCCGGCTGCTCTTCTCCATCGAGTGCTGCTCGTTCCCCTGGAACGGCCCAGTGTCGTCGGCTCGTGATGCACCGCCGTCGCCTGATGCTCAGCTCACGTCGCCTTCTGTTGAGGGTACTTCTGCCTCCTCGACCGCGACGCCCTCAGCTGCGCCTGGACACACGATGATCACACGTACACGAGATAATACCTGGCATGAGAAGAAGATTACTGATGGGACTGTGCGCTATGATCCTCGCCGGTGCGTTTCTTGCGATGCCTATCTCTCAACACGATGCTCTCGTGAGACTGCCTGGCGTGCAGCGATGACTGATGAGCTCGCTGCCTTCGTCACACAAAGACATGGGTTCTTGTGCCTCGTCCGCCAGGTGTTAACATCGTGGGGATAAGTGGATATTCAAGACCAAGCATCGTCCAGATGGTTCTGTTGATAAGTAAAGGCACGTCGTGTCGCCTGTGGCTTCACTCAGCAGCATGGCATCGACTATGGAGACACTTCAGTCCGGTTGTCAAACCAGCTACGGTCCGTCTGGTTCTCTCCTTGCAGTGTCCAGAGGCTAGAGTCTTCGGCAGATTGATGTCAGTAATGCGTTCCTTCATGGTTTTCTTTCTGAGGATGTCTATATGCAGCAGCCACCTGGTTTTGAGGATGCTCGGTATCCCTCTCATGTGTGCAAGCTGCAGCGGGCTCTCTATGGTCTCAAACAGTCTCCTCGTGCGTGGTATGCTCGGCTTAGTGCACGTCTCCTCGAGTTGGGTTTTGTCTCCTCCAAAGCCGATACGTCCTTGTTTTTCTTCTCCAGCATGATGTTCAGATCTATATGCTGGTTTATGTGGATGATATCGTCATTGCGGGATCTACTCAGGGTGCTGTCGATGGTCTTGTTCGATCCCTTGCGCCAGTTTTCCTATCAAGGACCTTGGCCGCTGGAGTACTTTCTTGGCTTGGAAGCGTCCTACAATTCAGGGGGCTGACATTGGCTCAACGAAAGTATGCTTTGGATCTTTTGCACCGTGTGAGTATGGAGAATTGTAAGCCCACTTCCGCACCGTTGGATACAACGGATCGTCTTGCACGAGCATCTGGTAATTCTCTTAGTACCGATGATTCTTTCCGGTATCGCAGTGTTGTTGGAGGACTACAGTATTAGACACTCACTCGCCCAGATATATCGTTTGCGGTGAATAAGGTATGCCAGTTCCTTTCGCAACCCACAAATGTTCATTGGGAAGCAGTTAAGCGCATTCTGCGTTATGTTAAAGGAACATTGCATACAGGATTAAATTTTCGAAGGCTGTATCCACCAGCATTAGTATTTTCACTGATGCGGATTGGGCAGGGTGCCCTAATGATCGCTGATCCACAAGAGGTTTTGCTATCTTTGTTGTACCAAATCTTATTTCGTGGAGTTGAAGAAACAGCCGACTGTCTCGAGGTCCAGTACCGAGGCCGATTATAAAGCTTTGGCTAATGGAGCTGCTGAAGCCATTTGGGTAGAATCACTACTCAAGAGCTTGGTGTTTCACAGCAGCGCGTCCCCATTCTATGGTGTGATAATTTAGGGGTTACATATCTGACTGCTAACCTTGTTTTTTCATGCGCGGACCAAACACATTGAGATTAATTTCCATTTTGTGCGAGAGCGTGTTGCTTCTGGAGCCCTGCAGGTCAGGTTTATTTCTTCCGATGATCAGCTGGCTGATGTGTTCACCAAACCACCACTCGACAGATGCTAGACTGTTTTAGGACCAATCTGAATCTTGTATAGAGTAGAAGTTCAGATTGAGGGGGATGTTAAAATAGGTCTAGCGTGTCATGTATTTGTACGCGTATGTATGTATGTAAATTGTATCATTGCTGATTATTATGTAAAGGAAGACGTGGAGAGGCATTGCCCCACGGAAACCCTAAATTTTAACTGGTCGAGGGGCGGGGCTTGCGGTAGCCGACTTCGATGAGGCGCACGCCGTTGCTGAATACCGGTGGGCGAGGCGGAGTGGGTGGGGGAGGGGGCGGCGGGGTGCAGAGGAGCAGGAGGCCGGAGGCAGGGTCCACGGTGACCACCCAGGGGCACCCGTCGTTGGTGGGGTCGGCTTCGATGGGGGAGACACGCGGGGCACGGTGAGGACGGAGACGCGCGGCGGGGTGGCGAGGTCGAGGGAGAGGTCGGCGTCCTGCTCCGCCGACACGCACTTGACTGTTTCTAGGATGACCCACGACGGCGGAGCCATTTTGGCAGGAGAACGGTGCAGAAGCAAAGCGTGAAGGACTGATGCTGATGTCGTGGACATGTGGGGGTGGTTCCGTGGTTGTACGTGTAGAACGATAGAGAGAGAGGTTTGACGGAATATGTTGGATGTATTATTGAGCCTCATGGGCGAGTATATATAGGCGTACAGGGGACCATCTTGGAGTACAAGACAAGACACGAATCCTATCTCTCCCTAATTTACCCCTACCATAATATACTCTAACATCCCCCGCAGTCGTAGCGGGAGCGTCGGGAACAACTGGAACATCGCGGACGGTCAGACTGGAGAGAAACCGAAGTAGCATCCAGTGGGCTGACATGTGTCGTGGACGGTGTCGCGGCGCGAAGCTTGGACTGTAGAGGATGCTGGTGAAGCTGAAGCGAGGTGGAAGCCCTTGTGCCGATGTCGAGGGAGCCGAAAGCGTTGGGCGGTGCCGTGGTCAGGGTAGCTGCACGAGGGGTCGCCGTGGTCGATGTCGTGGCCGGTGTCGAGGAAGCCGCACATGAAGCCGCATGCGCATAGTGCGTGAGGAGGTTGACGGAGACGCGTCAAGGCAGTCGTCGAAGAAGGGGCCGACGCTGTAGCCGATGCAGTCCGAGCCGTCGAGGACGAGGTGCAGCCATAGTTTTGCCAGAACTAAGCGCACGTCGGGGACGAAGGCATACTCCGGTTTTGCCAGAACCGAGTACGCAAGAAGAACTCGTCGGTGACGCGGTCGAGGCAGTCGTAGAGGGGTCGATGCCGTAGAAGACGTTGTCGAGGCCGATGAAGACGAGACGTCCGGCGCGAGTTTGCCAGACTCGGGAACGCGTCGGGGACGAAGGCACTTCCGGTGTTGCCAGTACCGGGCATGCGAGGGGCAGGGACCATCATGAATTTGTCGCCATGTCAGAGAAAGACTAGCAGAGGAGGACTCCACGACGGTTGCGACGCGCGGAGTGGCGAGGGAGAGATGCCGATGCTGTCCGCGGTTGTCGGAGTAGAGTAGCAGGTGGTGTAGTCGGGGACGAGGCGATGACGCTGGCGACGAAGTTGTAGTGGACGAAGACGTAGAAGGCGGCGAAACCAGATGTGGCCTGGAGTGGTCATGCTGGACGCCTAGAGGCGAAGGGGTAGTCGGCGAGACCTGCGATGGCGAGAAGTCAGCCTGCAGGTTACCTTGTGAAGCGCGGCGGCGGTGCTCGAAGTAGGGGCAGGCGCGGACGGTGTCGACGCGGACGGTGTCGCAGGCGCGAACGGTGTCGACGCGGATGAGGTCGACGCGGACGGTGTCGCAGGCCCTGGCGCCGTGGGACCGGACGGGACGACGAAGACGGGCGCAGACGGCGGCGATCCGCGCCGTAGGAGATGGCGCGGTGGAAGCCGAGGACGTCGATGCGCGGGGACGGCGAAGTAGACTGCGCGCAGCGATGCCACGGCCCGAAGGCGCGGCGTGGCTGCAGGGCGCGAGTCGAGGCAGCAGCTGGTGACCACCAGCGACGTACACGCCAGGGAAGGTGCGATGGAAGCCGGAGTCGTGGACCAAGGACGGCGACGCTGCGGCCCGAAGGGGCGACGCAGCGGCAGCCCGTAGCTCGATCGGTGGTAGGCGCGTGCTCGGGGACGTGCTTGGCGTAGACGGGCGCGGGATCGGTTGATCAGACCGACGGTGCGCCGTATGCACCATGGCGTGGACGACGTGTAGATCGGAGTCGATGGCGGCGTTGTCGGTGAAGTCCCGGACGATGACGACGAAGACGATCCGAGGGGGACGGCCGCGGTACCCTCCCGAGGAAGGCGCAGCAGCCGGCCGCGGTGCGCGGCAGCCTGCCGTGAGGCCGCGACGGCCTACCAAGGCTGGCACGGCGGCGCAGATGGCAGGCGCACGGGCGCGGTGTAGATCGTCGATGCCGATGGTCGGAGTAGAGGCACGGCGATGACGATGGCGGTGGGCGACTCAATCCGATCTAAGATCGGTAAACCAAAAAAGAAAACCGATCAAGAGATCGGAAAAAAAAGACTTGCAGGGCAGCCAATCACGGATCGGCGGACGAACCCTGCGTACGGGTTGCGCAGCCCCCGGCGGAGATCATGGAGATCGATCCCCCCGGGGGCGGCGCGGCGGAAGCGTGCGGCGGCGGCTAGGTCAAGGATCGTGCCGCTCTGATACCATGTAGAACGATAGAGAGAGAGGTTTGACGGAATATGTTGGATGTATTATTGAGCCTCATGGGCGAGTATATATAGGTGTACAGGGGACCATCTTGGAGTACAAGACAAGACACGAATCCTATCTCTCCCTAATTTACCCCTACCATAATATACTCTAACAGTACGGTTTTAGCCGGGTCCAAAGCTTCCTAAAGCCGGCAGATGCGCTGAGTTTGAATTCTTCGGCTTTTGTCGTGGCTTGCAGCGGCACCAGATGCTCAGCACGACCGAGCTAGCCAGCTAGGAGGCTAGGATGAGACGAGTCGTTGGAGCGAGCTCAGTAGCCTTTCCGCCATGGCCTTTGCGCAGTTGCCGTTTTGGTGTCTCTCCGGGGCAGACGAGCAGCTTGGGACTGGGAGGCGTGGTGGGGTGCGGTGCAGGAGACACGGGGACACAGCTTTGACCGAGTCGGCCAGGCGAGTCGGTCACATGAAGAATCGTGAAATTTCACAAATTTAACCTTTTTGACAAAGTTTAACGAAAAATAATCCTTTTTCAAAACTATTTTCAGATCTAACCCTTTTTTGTAGCGCCCAACGGCGGGGAGCTACACTCTCATGTGTAGCGCCGGCCGGCGTAGAGCTACACGTCTGCCAGCGTGGCATTCTGGGGCCCGCATCCCTTATGTGTAGCGCCGTGGTAGATGGAGCTACACATAAGGGTGTAGCACCCTATCCGATGGAGCTACACTTTTATGATTTTGATAGCCGAAAGTCAGAGAGGATGCTGGCAACAAAAACTCAAAAATTCGCCAAGTCAATGTGTAGCTCCGCATGACGGGTGCTATACTTCATATTGTAGCTCCACGTCGTGTGGCGCTATACCCCTGAGAACTGATAAGTCGTTGGGACGCGGGGTGGCTGGGCGCCCAGGCCATTCATTCGTACCCGACCCACTTCTATCTTCCTCTCCCTCCTCCTACTCAACCCCCTCACAAATCGCTCAAGTTTGGTCCGATTTGGCTCCAGAATTTCGGCTCACAGGCAAAAATAGTTTGTGATCGGAGCACAACCGATTGATCTGAAGAAGAGATTTCCGAATGAATGAGAGATTATAAGTAGAAAATACGAATGTGCTAAGCCTATTTAATGATGATGGTGCACATGGCATCGCAACGACCAATTATAAAGGATCTAATCAGTGATCAATCATTTGGAAAACCCAATTAGTTTCGATTACTCTTATTATTTGGAAAACCCCTCGAGACAAGAACATTTTGCGCATTAGTCAGTGAAAAGTTCGTTGACTTCATACTACTGCTCTGTGATGAGTAGTAAATGGTACCTTAAAAGTCATCTAATTTTCCCTAGCTAGGCAATCTAGCTCTTTCATTCGTTCAAGCAGCTGCTGAATGCAGAGGTTAAGCATATGTCTGTCTGCCTCGTGCCCTTCATCCTCGACCTCGGAGGTTGAGCAATCGAGCTCATCCATGGCGATGGATTAAATGACCTACGCTCTCTGTCTCCAGAAAATTTACATGCTCGGAGCAGGAGCAGCCTGCATGCAAACAGGCTATCTACCGCTGGCCGCACGCACGCATGCACGGCGCAAGTCTCTCTGACTAGGGTTAGGCTAGGAGAGCGATGTGTTGGAAGATGAACTTCATAACAATGATATTGGTGATGTGGAGACAAATTTTAGGCATAAGGACATGTACCATGACATCCCTTATAATCGATGCTATGCATCGGTCTTGGATGACGACGGTCTGGAAGAAGATGTGGGAGATTACCTCTCTCCACACAGGGGAGCCCAAATCGGACCAAACTTGAGCGATTTGTGAGGGGGTTGAGTAGGAGGGAGAGGAAGGTAGAAGTGAGTCGGGTACGAATGAATGGCCTGGGCGCCCAGCCACCCCGCGTCCCAACGAGTTATCAGTTCTCAGGGGTATAGCGCCACACGACGTGGAGCTACAATATGAAGTATAGCACCCCGTCATGCGGAGCTACACATTGACTTGGCGAATTTTTGAGTTTTTGTTGCCAGCATCCTCTCTGACTCTCGGCTATCAAAATCATAAAAGTGTAGCTCCATCGGATAGGGCGCTACACCCTGATGTGTAGCTCCATCTACCACGGCGCTACACATAAGGCATGCGGGCCCCAGAATGCCACGCTGGCAGACGTGTAGCTCCACGCCGGCCGGCGCTACACATGAGAGTGTAGCTCCCCGCCGTTGGGCGCTACAAAAAAGGGTTAGATCTGAAAAAAGTTTTGAAAAAGGGTTATTTTTCGTTAAACTTTGCCAAAAAGGTTAAATTTGTGAAATTTCACCGAAGAATCTACTCTAGCTAGCTCCATGAGGCACCGTACGTGTACCCAAAAGAACACCTCATACACTCTAGTGGGCGCCGATAGTCCAAAAAAAAAATACACTCTAGTGGTGAACTAGGTTAGAGATCCTTTCAACATGTTTCATTATGACAACTCCATCGTTTTATATCCGCTCAGGCAGAAAATAATGCGGCGAGTCCCTGACCACCCCTCTCCCTTCGTCCCCTGCCGCCGCCAGCGGGCGCTGCCGGGCAAAGCCCGTGCGGTGCTGGCGGCGGCGGGCTCTCCCTTCCCCGTGCGCTTGGAGGACGACGCGGGGTGCGTCCGGCCGGCGGCGGTGCGCTGAAGATCTGGCGCGAGCTCGATCGCATCCCGGTAGCGGCAGTTGGCCGTACGGCGGCTGGCCTATGTGCGGATCTGATGGTAGCGGCAGGGTGTGGTGGCGTCCCGGCGGCGCGGGCCCGATCTGGGCCGAGCGGCCTGGCGAGCGGTGGTGATGACGGGCGCAGCAGAGGCAGGTCGCGGTGGCTTTGGTGTACGGCAGCGGCGTGAATGGAGGGTCGGCGGCGGCCAATCTCGGCCGACATTCTGTGCATCTGAGGTCAAACTGTCATGCTGGTGGCGGTTCCCGGTGTCTCGGCACACTCGTCCTCGATGGGTGGTTCCCCCAGCTGGCCGTAGCAGCTGGGTGGCGTAGCTGTCGAGTTGTGCGGTGCACCTCAGCGCGAAGATCGCCCACATCTGCTCCTTCACGGCCGAGCGCCAGTCACAAGCTCCGCTGATTCTTCCTCATCAGTGCTACAACCTCTCGGAGTCCTCCTCGATTGGTCTGAAGATGCACAAGCTTCAGAGAATCCACTCACCTGATCGTGATGCAACCAACGGGAAGAGATGGCAAACAGTTCTGAGCCTTGCCTCACAACTTTGACCTGAGTTCATGGTTTTCTCCAACGAAGGCTAGCCTCCTGAAGAAGCGCCAAGCACTCTACTCCAGTGTCCAGTGGCTGCTGCTTCCATTTTCTCTCTCGTTCTAGATAGGCATCACTTTCTAGTTTTTGTCGCTGCTTTGCAGAGATCAGTTTTTCTAGTTTCTACTTTGTATTTTTGAGTTCTAGCCTTTTGTAGACCCTCTAGCTTAGACTAGAGTTAGTTTATCATGTAGTTTAATTTGTGTTCTCTACACATGTACTGTAACTTCTGGTTTCGTTCAAGTAATGGAACCGGGGTGGAGCCACCCTGTGAATCTAAAAAATAACGCGGCGATGCATACAGATCCATTTCCGTGTTAGAGCATCTCCAGCGGCAGCACCCAATAATTTATGTCCGGTGTTAGCCTATATATCTTCTACTCCCTCAGTTCATAAAAGGATGTCTTAATCATTTCTAAATTTGCATATATTGTTGCTCCAAAAAAATTTAAGTTGCTCCAAAAATTTGCATGTATCTACATACTAAAGTATGTCTAGATAAATACAAATTTAGAAATGATTGAGACATCCTTTTGTGAACGGAGGGAGTAGTTAGGTTGTTTGTATTCTGTAACAATCCCTACCGTAGATATCCCTGTTGTAAGGCTATATATAGCCACACCTTTGATCAATACAATCGAGCATTGTTGCATCGCCTATTCTCTCCCTAAACCCTAGCTACGGCTCTAACATGGTATCAGATACCTAGATCCAAACTCCTTCCGCTGCACCTCTCTCCAACCCTAGCCGCCACCTCTCTTCTCCTCCCGCCGGCGCCATGAGTTCCTCCTCCGACTACTCGTCCGACTCGGATGGCTCCATCGAGAACTTCGGCATCCCCGTTGCAACCCAGACGCTCCCCACCCCGCAGCTCCAAGCCCTTCGCATCCGCGATCATGTCCTCGTCGCCCTTGACTACGAGAAGGACAACTATGGCCTCTGGAACCGCTAATTCCTCACTGCCCTCTGCAAGTTTGGCCTTCGGGACCACCACATCGACGGCTCTCCCGCGCAGGGCACCTCTGACTGAGTGCTCAATGACTTCGCCATCGTCTCCTGGTACGACGGTACAATCACACCCTCGACTCTGGCAATCGTCGACACCAAAGATGCCACCGCCCGCACCCTCTGGCGCTCCATCCGCGCCGTCTTCCGCGACAATCATGACACCAGCGCGAACTTCCTTCGTGATGAGTTCCATGGCTTCAATCAGGGCGACCTCTCCATCGTGGACTACACCTCGAAGATGAAGCACATGGCCGACACGCTCGGCGATCTCGGCTCCCGCGTCAAGGATCGCGGACTCGTCCACAACATGCTCCGCGGGCTCGACTAGCGTCTCCAACACATTGTCCCTCACATGACGCGTGGCCGTCTCCCCACCTTCATCAAGCTGCGCTCCTTCGTTCTTCTCGAGGAGCAGCGGCTTGATCGTCAAGCCCGCGTCGTCGCCCACAACGCCCTCCTCGCGCAGGCTTACCATGCGGTGGGCGCCCAGGCACCAGCACATCTTGCCAGGCGTACCACGCTGCAGGGCACTAGTCCGTGCCGTACGCCCATCCGGCGCCGCCAGCCATCGGTGCTCCCCCGACGCCGTCCTTCAACCCTACGGCCCTCGGCCTCTATGGTGCCGGCTCCTCCCACGCGGGCACCTCCGGCTCCTACAACGGCCACGGCAAGAAGAAACGGAAGAAGAACTCCTCCACCAACGGCGCCTTGTCCTCCGGTGGTGATCCCCCTGCTGGCCTCCACCCAGGCGCTGCTCCTGGCTACCGCCCGCCCAGCGTCCGCCGCAGAACACGCCCGCCGCGCCCACCATGGCCGGCACGTTCCAGGCATGGTCTGCCCCTGGCCTTCTCGGCCCCGTGCCGCGACCACCGGCTCCACGCGCGCTCACCGCCACCACCACCACTAGACCGAGCTGGGATCAGTCCGCATTGATCGCGACGCTCAATCAGATCTCTCTCCAAGCGGGATCGGATGGCGGTGGCTAGCCCAACCACGGCGGCGAGTGGGTCTTCGACAACGGCGCGTCTTCACACATGGGTTCCGGCGCCGGTATACAATCTCAACCCCTCCCTTCTAATTTTCCCACACAAATCATTGTTGGTAATGGTTCTGTCATCCCCATCACCGGCTCTAGTTCTGCCCGTCTCCCCACCCCTTCTCGCTCACTCTTCCTCCGTAACATCCTCATATGTCCTCATCTCATCAAAAACCTAGTTTCTGTCCGCGCCTTTACACGTGATAATTTTGTTTTAATCGAATTTGATCCATTTGGTTTTTCTATTAAGGATTTGGCAACGGGACGAGTTCTTCAATGATGTAACTCCACCGGCGACTTCTACCCGTTCGTGCGTCCTCTTCACGGCTTGGTCACCACTGTCTCGGCCTCCCTCTGGCACCAGCGGCTCGGACATCCAGGCGCTCAAGCTCTCGCATCGGTGCCCAAATATTTCAAATTCAGTTGTAATAAAAGTTCGTCTACTCATTGCGACTCATGTCGACTAGGCAAACACACTAGGCTCCCTTTTTCTTCTTCCACCACTACAACTTCGTTTCCATTTGAACTTTGTCATTGTGATTTGTGGACCAGTCCTGTGTTAAGCATCTGGGGTTATCAATATTATCTTGTCATTCTTGATGATTTCACGCATTTTGTATGGACTTTTCCTATTCGTCAAAAATCCGAAGTTCACCACTCCTCTCCCTTTTCTATACCTACGTACGTTCATACACAATTCTCTCATCCCATTAAGGCTTTTCAAACAGATAACGGACGGGAATTTGACAACACCACCAATAGGGCTCTTTTTGACTCACATGGCACCCTTCTTCGTCTCACCTGCCCAAACACATCTCAACAAAATGGTAAGGCCGAACGAATTCTTCGCACTCTTAACGATGGTGTGCGCACACTTCTCCATGCATCTATGCCGCCCAAGTGGTGGGCGGAAGCCCTCTCCACCTCCACCTATCTCCTTAACCGGCGTCCTATCAAACCTAAGCTTCTTACCACACCATTCGAGCTTCTCCATGGCCAAGCACCCAACAAACTAGCACCGAGGTCCATCGCTTGCATTTTTTTGGGCTACCCCGACGGAAGGAAAGGCTATCGCTGTTACGATCCTGTTTCTCGGCGTATCATTTTTTCTCGTCACGTTACCTTCGTGGAAACGGTTTTCCCGTTCAGCTCCTCACTCTCCTCTGTTGATGCATCCGATCGCAACACCAGCGAGGATCCTCCGCCTCCTTCGTACATCGATCACACCCCTGCATGCCCTCCCGCGCTGCCAGCCACACAACGCGCGCCATCTAGCCCCCCATGCAGCCCAGCAGGCCGCGGCTCGCCCATGGCCCACGCTACTCGATCCCCTACGGCCACACCCTCCTCTTCGAGCCCACCAGGAGTTCCCAGCCCAACAGGAGCCCACATCCCATCTTCTGCTTCTTCCAGCTCGTCTTCCAGCTCTCCTTCCACGCCACCGCCACCTCCGATACCTGAAACCCGTCAGATGGTAACTCGCGCTCAGCACGGCATCCGCAAACCCAATCCACGCTATGCCACACTTGCTACGACACCCATTTCTCCGATCCCCTCTTCCGTTCGGGAAGCTCTCCGGGATCCCAATTGGCGCGCTGCTATGCAAGACGAGTTTGATGCCATCACCTCCAACAACACCTGGACTCTTGTCCCCAGGCCTCCTCGCACTAATGTTGTTACAGGAAAGTGGGTTTTCAGGCATAAACATCGGGCGGATGGCTCTCTCGAGTGCTACAAGGCGAGGTGGGTCGTTCGTGGCTTTGCCCAATGACCCGGCATCGATTATGGTGAGACCTTCTCACCGGTGGTCAAACCGGCGACAATTCGCATGGTTCTCGCCCTCGCATGCTCCCGCAACTGGCCGGTGCACCAGCTGGACGTGAAAACGCGTTCCTCCATGGCGTTCTTGAGGAGCAAGTCTACTGTCATCAGCCGAAAGGTTTCGTCCATGAGCTTCATCGCGATCATGTCTGCAAGCTTGCCAAGTCCCTCTACGGCTTGAAGCAGGCTCCACGGGCTTGGTTCCAGCGCTTCGCCGCCTTCGCCATCACCATTGGCTTCGTCCCCTCTCGCTCGGATGCCTCGCTCTTCATCCTGAAGCGTGGTTCTGCTGTAGCTTACCTGCTACTGTACGTCGACGACATCATCTTGTCAGCTTCTACAACGACATTGCTTCATGAGATTGTCGCCCAGCTCAAGATCGAGTTCGCCATGAAGGACATGGGACCCCTGCACTATTTTCTTGGCATCCAGGTGCATCGCACCAAGCGTGGCTTCTTCCTTAGCCAAGCTCAATATGCCAAAGAGATTCTGCAACGTGCCGACATGGTGAATTGCACGCTCTTCTCGACACCAGTGGAAAACCTCTCCAAGATTGCTGCTGATGCTAGTCCGCCTGTTGCTGATCCCTCCGAGTACCGGAGTCTCGCTGGGGCCCTGCAGTATCTCACGATGACTCGACCGGAGCTCGCATACGCTGTCCAGCAGGTATGCCTACACTTGCATGATCCTCGCGACGGCCACCTTGCCATCGTCAAGCGAATTCTACGTTATGTGCGTGGCACCTCGTCGTCCGGCCTTCTCCTTGCTGCCACGCCCTCCACCGACATCGTGGCCTACTCCGACGCCGACTGGGTGGATTGCCCGGACACGCGCCGATCTACATCTGGCTACTGTGTCTATCTCGACGGCGCTCTTGTCAGCTGGTCCTCCAAACGGCAAGCCACCGTGTCACGATCCAATGCGGAGGCGGAATATCGTGCGGTGGCCAACGCCGTCGCCGACTGTGTCTGGCTCTGCCAGCTGCTTGGTGAGCTCGATTGTCCTCTCCCCAAGGCCACCATCGTCTTCTGCGACAACGTGTCCGCGGTGTATATGTCGACCAATCCAGTTCATCACCGACGAACAAAACACATTGAGTTGGACATACACTTCGTGCGGGAGAAGGTTTCCCTTGGCGAACTCCGGGTCGTGCACGTTCCTACAACTCAAGAGCTTGCTGACATCATGACAAAAGGATTGCCCAAAGGTCCTTTTCAGTTCTTCCGATCCAGTCTTTGTGTCTTGCCACTCGACGACGTCAAGACTGCGGCGGGGTGTTAGCGTATATATCTTCTAGTTAGGTTGTTTGTATTCTGTAACAATCCCTACCGTAGATATCCCCTATTGTAAGGCTATATATAGCCACACCTTTAATCAATACAATCGAGCATTGTTGCATCGCCTATTCTCTCCCTAAACCCTAGCTACGGCTCTAACATCCGGTAACACCCAATTGAGATGCAATTGAAGGTGTCCGACATGTTTTCGGCAGATTAGGGTGTTGCTCAAAGCGGTACACCCCAAACTAATACCCTAACTTTTTATATCATTTTTATGTATAACTTATAAACTTCATTGCAAAGTTCAATAAGAATCCAAATGTAGAAAATGTATGACTTATTACAACAATTTAGTTTCAAATTATTTAAGATTTTGAAAAGGACACATGGAAATCTCAAGCCGGTGCCAGCTGTATGTTGTTTGCTTTGATCGCCCATAAGTGTGCCATGAGGTCATCCTGCAGCTGCACGTGTCTTCTTCCATAACGAATATGCCGATGGGTGGCAAGAAATTCTAAAAACTGCGACGACACGCCCGACTGTTGGTGGGCCATAGGCCCCTAGAAATCAAACAACTCGTTGACCAATTGCCTCCTCGTATCTCCTCACTCTCGATGATCATATTGCGCATGATAACATAGACAGTCATGATCTCACATATTTGATCTAGTGACCAAGAAAGACAAGGGTAGCGGACGACGGTATACCTGACCTGGACCACACCAAATGTCCACTCCACATCTTTGTGGACGGCCTCTTGCCTCTTTGAAAAATGGCAATTTGCCTCATCGACAGGGTTAGTGTACACAAATATTGTCTAATTAGGATAGATGTCGTCGGCAAGGTAGTACCCCTTGTCATAGTCATGGCCATTGATCACATAGTAACACTGCAGAGTTAGGTCTTGACAAAGTTTGAGAAACACCGGGGAGCGTTGGAGCACATTTGATGTCATTGTGAGCACCGGCCGTGGAGAAAAATGCATGCCAAATCCAAATATCATAATCTGCCACGTCCTCAAGTATAACACTGCACTTTCCGTGATATCCTCTTGTACATCCCCTACCAAGCAAATGGGCTGTTCTTCCAATTCCAATACATGCAATCGATACGTCCAAGCATCCCGAAAATCCTCTTGCTTCTCCTTGTGCCAAGAGACGAGCTGTGTCTGCCGGCTGCCGCATTTAGTGATCTCGGATATTCCTCTCCAAAGATTTTCACCACTGTCCTGCAAAACTTGTAGGTGTGGCTTCGACGGCGGTGGACCCATAAGCAGACGGACATGAGGTGAGTTCGCTCATTGTCCGCCCTGGGCCCACGTGGAGGAGACCAACCGCCCCCTCGTTTCCCATGTGGCCCCTTTTAAATGCCGCACGTGTGCGAATAGGGACGGTCACCCCACTCCCCAGCTCCACTGTGCTCCCCGACGCCAACAACAAACCATAGCCATTGCCGACAAAATGCTGCTCAAGTGGACGGACAAAGGCAAGAACGATCACCAGACCGGCTCGTCCTCCCTCCGCCGACGCGCGTCCACCCAGCTCCGACCCCTACTCTGGCTCCTCCTCCGAACCCGTTCACGATCTCACCGCTGGGGGTCGTGGTATCGGGGCGGGATCACATGTATGTCCCCATCGGCGAGTGCAAGTGGTACTTTTATCATGCCATGGTAGGTGCATGGTCAGATGTGCATCTCCTGAACAACTGGCACCTCAATTCGCAGAAGATTCCGGTGTCTTCCGTTCCGGCTAGCGGCCGTGTACAGTTCTTCGTCCTCCTCCTCCTACTCGGATGATTCTGAGATTGAGGAGATGCTCTTTGATGATAATGTTGACCACATGATTATGGCGCATCTCGTCGAGCAATTTGAGACCGGAGGCAAGAGGAAGATGCGAGGCTCGAAGGTCCGGCGTCTTTGTATTCCTCGGAACGGAGCGCTCGGTAGTGCATTGCTAATGAAGTACTACTTCGCCGAGGTACCGACCTATCTGGCTCACCTCTTGCGTAAGCACTATCGCATGCGTAGATCCATATTTGTTCACATTGTTGAAACTTGCGAGCAAAACTCTCGTTACTTCGTTCAACGGAGAAATGCTGCTGGTTTGCTTGGGGTTAGTTCATACCAAAAAATATCGGTTGCTATGAGGGTGATAGCATATGGTGTTTCGGCTGACTACACTGATGAATATCTTCGCATTTGGTGAAGATATGCCGATCAAATGCGTGCGAGTTCCTTTGACAGCTTGTCTGATTTTACACAAATGATCATTGAAGATGAGAGGGGTTTTATTTGGAATTTTTCTATGACAACATTGCTAGCCGAGTGAAGCTCCAAAGGAAGCCGGACCGGATCCAAGCATTTCTTGAGACCTACCGGAGATTGAGGATAAGGCCACACACATTCAGCTATATAAGGATCTTGTTGAGCACCAGTGAAAATTGTATGGGAGTTAGTAGATTTCCATTTTATTCATTTGATATTGTCGTAATTTGAACTATTGTTTCCATTCGGACCATTTCAATATGAATGATTATTATATTATATGATGTTAAAACATTTGTTATGTTGCATTTGTATTGATGTTTTATGAAGATTATGTTGTTCAAAATCATGAATTTTATAAAAATACAAAAAATGGTTTTCCAGTACCGTTATCGGTAGGCCGGGCAGAACAGATGTTGTGAACTCGTATCCGGTACGAGTTTACTGCATCTGTTCTGCCCGAGGCTGCACGGTACCGGAAATCAATTTCCGGGTCAACTGGATATCTCATATCCGGTACGTAGATATCCGGTATCTGATAGAGATGGTGTGCGAGTGCGAAAGGGTACTTTTGGCTCCCGAGCACCACTACTCCCAGTAGTTTGAAAAAAAATTGAAAATCGTACTTTTTTGCTTCAAGAAAATCTGAATTTTTTTACACAGATACATATACATATTACGTGAGTACGCAAGAAATTTCGTAATTTTTTTTTATATTGTGGGCTACAGAAAAAAGAGAAACTTCTGACCGATTCAACATACAGTACTATTTTCACTTTTTGCTGACCCAAACTTTGTTATTTTTATGTAGCTCGGAATACGATTTGTTTTGCACCCTTAATCGGCATATACGTAGAGAACATGCATATGTATAAGCTGGTTTTCTTTTGGGTTCTTTTGAAACTCGTTTGAAAAGTTTTCAATTTTTTTAAAACGCGGGTGCACTAATGCTCGGGATCCAAATGGGATTTTCCTGTGAGTGCGTGTTACATTCTACTCTACGTTTTTGAAATAAAATATTCTTAACCAAAGGTCAAAGTCCGTACGTACTACATACTATTTGTAGTATCCGACTAGCAATGTGAAATCCACAATATGTTTTAACACTTTTACGTACGCGAAGCTAAATGGTAGTCCATGTCACCTGCAGCGGGCAGCCGGCACCAAAAGTGCGTATCTGATGTGTTGCACCTGTCAATGTCATGCAAGCCAGCTCCGCAATGTCAACCTAACCTAGCTACATGGACGGCGCCTGTCAATGTCCTGCAAGCGCAAGTTGTTATAAACGATAGCAAGAAAATAACGAAGTAGCGGAAAGATCAACCAACGGGGACACGAGATTTAACGTGGAAAACCTCTCCAACAATGGAGGAGAAAAAACCACGGGCGCTAGCCAGCAATATTTCACTATATCGGGTGAGGTTACAAACGCCGGTGATTTACACAATGCGACTTATCCCATGACGGCGGCTTACAAGATGTATTTATAGGTATCCTGACCTAATCTAGGTCGGTAACAACTCGTACCGTACGTATATACGAATTTGGATCACCACAAAATAACACAAGTTACATGTAATCTTGTGGAACTTGACGTAAACTAACCCTGCAGCATGATCGATCCAGTGTAGCGCTCTTCTCATTGGTCCAGTATCTTCTCGGCATATACGCGTACGCCTACCGTGTTAGTAAGGGAGTCAATTGCTTAGTTTCAAGATCAATTCAGCCATTTCTTCGTCATCTCGTCGCCACTACCGTGTTAGTAAGGGAGTCAATTGCTTAGTTTCAAGATCAATTCAGCCATTTCTTCGTCGTCTCGTCTGGCGACGCCGACGTTGAGACCATCAATATCCGATCTCTTTTCCTGGATTTCGGCGGTAGTTTTCCCGGGCTGATCAAGGGGAGATCTTGCATCTCTACCCGGCCTTGGAAGCTGTCCCTGTTAACTCGGGGTTTAGGGTTTCATCTGCAAGATCGCATCGTTGCTCGTGGGATGAGTGAAGGGCAGGGGTCCTCGTGCAGAGGGACGGGCCAAGATGAGGTTGAAGCTCTGCTGGCAAGGATGGGTATTAGAGAGGACGATCTGGATGATGTCGTCTTTGAGGAGGGCGATCGGCCGCCGGAAAACGAACGCGATGGCTCGCCATTGCGAAGGTTCATACTGACACGGAGTTCAGCCAGTTCTGGTTCTTTAAGAATATGAGAACAGCTTGGGCGCTGGCGAAGGATTTCAGGCCTAGGGCGTTGGAGGAGAACCTGTTTACCTTCCAATTTGCATGCTTGGGTGATGTAGTCCAACCTAGTACACCTACAACGTCAACACCCAATGGTCCCATGACAAGATCAAGAGTCCAAGCGCTTCATGAAAAGGTGACCTCGCTCCTCTCTATGTGTGATTTCGACACCCCTTTGGATGGTATGCTACTTCATTCCACCACCTTGTGTATCCTCAGGCATGACCCTCACGAAGATCACCAAGGACGTGTCGAGGTTGGACAAGAAGATGGACAAGAGAAAGAAGAAGAAGAGAATAAACTGCCAGGAGCGGTACTACCGCCGGGTGACCAGCGGTACTGCCGCCCAGACGCCATCGCCGGAACTACCGCCGCCACTACCGCATAAACCAGCCTTCGGGTGCCATCAACGGTACTACTGGTGCCATGGCAGTACTACCGCTGAGGTGGAGGCGAACCAACTTCAGGCCCGCACCAGCGGTACTACTGCCGCATGACAAGCGGTACTACCGCTGCTGCGGGCACTTCTCAGGCCGGTTGGCCTTGTATTCCTCACCTACCCCCACCTACCTTTCCCCTTTGACTTTCGACTATAAGTGGGAACTCTCCATCTAGATCTAGGGTTAGACTGAGATTAGACTTGAGTTGAGCTTTGCTCCTTTCCACCCCTTGTTGGTGTTGCCTCCTATGGAGATGAATCAAGACCTCCCCTTGTGGAGATGAATCAAGGCCTCCCCTTGTGAAGAAGATCCCTCTAGTGGATTCCAAGGCTTCTTCTTGTAGTTGCGATTACTTGTCAATATTTCCTCTTTGAGTGACTAGATTGAACCGGTGGGATTGACCGGTGAGAGAAACAATCCTAAGAGTAAGGTTGATTGGAGATTGAGAATCGGGGCTACCCTTGGGGATTTGTTACCGGTTGATTTCGTCCGTATTGATTTGCTATTTACCGTGTGTTTGACTTTTCCCCGCTCGTGTTCGTCGTGTTCTTCGTTCGTCCGCCATCAATCCATGAAAATCGGGACCCTACCCTCATCATATCGTATCAGAGCAAGGGTTGACACAGATTGATTTGTGTTTCCACCCCCAAATCCACCAAATTTTTCTTTGATTTTGATAAATTTGAAAATTTCCACCAAAAATAGCCCCAAATTGCTTTTGGATCGATATGTGAATTGAGTGTGTTTTTGCAAGTTTTGATCCATAGATCTATTGCTCAACTAGTTGATCTTGCTTCCTTTGCGTTCCCATAGCCTAATTCCATCAATTTCCCCTCCGATTTGAAGTTTTTGGACAAGTTTTTCCGCCCAAATCGGCCAATTTTGCGTTCTCGGGCACGAATCTGCGTCCGGAGCGGTACTACCGCCCCCCGTGCAGCGGTACTGCCGCCGTACCAGTACTACCTCTCTCAATCCCGCCTAAACGGCCTTCGGGCGCGCATCAGTGGTACTACCGCCCCCACCCAGCGGTACTACCGCCCCAGGAGAAAACTGCATTTTATGAAAATTTCTTTTGGCCATATCTTTTGATTCCGGACTCCGTTTTTTGGTGTTTTTTGACTCGTTTCGAAGCTATAAACACGCTCTCCATCACCATTGCGGAAGATCCACCATCCACCACAACCAAAATCCGTGGGCAAGCACGAACCTTCTACACCAAAAGGGTAAAGATCGTCAGCGAAAGGTATAATCACCACGAATCTTTTCCTCTTGTCATTCCTTTGTGAACCACACTATACCTTTGCGTTTACCATGTCCTATTGAGGCTAGCTCTTAATGATTGATTGGGCTTTGCACATTTGCACCGTGTAGTTTCCGAGCAAAAGTACTTGCGCTAGTTGACATATATCTTGTTGTTGGCATCAAAACAAAGTGGGTGTGCAAAAGAGCAAAGAGAAAAGAAGCAAAAAGTGTAAGAAAAGAAAAGAAAAGAAAGAGACACCACTTGCCATATCTCTTGTAGGAAGCGCGCAAAAGCTCGATGAACATCTAGTAGGTGGTACATTTTGTGCAAATCTTGTAGCCCACGAATATTTTGCAATCGAGCTAGTGGCTCTCCATGTACTTGTGCAACACGAGCTTGTAGTCTTCACTAGGATCATTTGGTTATTTAGCTCATTTCGTGGTTGCATAAGTCCCTTTTATCTCTCCGTGCGTGTGTTTCCTTGACATTCTTTCCTCTTGTTTGAGATTGACTTGTTTTGCTTTGTGATCATCGTGGTTCTCTACTTGCTTTTACAATATCTTGGTTTCCGGATTGGTTCGATTTGCTTTCCACCTACCATACCTTCCTATCCTCATAAGTGTGTGTGTTGGGTGTTAGAACCGAATTCTCTTTCGTCAAGCAACTCTATTCTTACGATATAGTTTCTTTTGGCTCTCTATTTCCACACATTTCATTTGTTCTTGAGATCATGTTTAGGGGAAGTACAAACGGAAGCTCAAGCTCGGATAATGATATCCATGGAGGAATTCAAAGTGCCATTGGCTATGTCACACAAAGCGAGTTCGTGGGACTTCGACATCTTGTTCGTGATGGGCTTGGTCGCTATGAGCGTCGTCTTCAAGCACAAGAAGCCAACTTCAACGACCAAATGGCGTACGTGACCGAAGCTATCAACAACCTTGCGCAACATCGATCTTCTTCTTCGGGCTCGCACCGTACAAGAAGCATATCAAGGTCCACACACTCATGACATGCGCGTCATGACCCTCATCATGAAGAACCGCAACAAGCTCGTCAAGACATTCCAAGGCGCGACACACATGATCGACATCGCCATGAAGTGGAACACCCACCTTCGCCTAGAGCGCACCATGACAATGGACATCAAGAACAACATCGACCAAATGGCGGACGTCGTGAACGAACTCCTTCACCAGCACCTCAACATCAAGACCCTTTGGCCAATGACAATGGTGTCCCGGGTGCGCATGACTATGGGGACCAAGGCCATCGACACCGCCATCCTCCAAGGCCACGCCATAACAATCGTGCGCATGGAAACAATGAAGACCATCATCCTCGCCATGAGCCTCGTCACCACAACGAGAATCATCCTCACCATGAGCCTCGTCAACGCCAAGAGCGTCCGCATGATCGTCATCACCACAACCACACCGAATCAAGTGATGCGGAGTACAACTAACATCTTGGTGATGGCTCAACCAAAGGAGACGTGGATGTGCATTCCCATCTCCAAACCGTCGAGATGACGATGACAACTTGAACAACCTTCGCTTTGACATGCCCAAGTTCTACGGAACAAGTGACCCGGAAGCATACCTTTCATGGGCACTTAAGGTTGACAAGATCTTCCGAGTTCGAAACTACTCCGAGAACAAGATGGTTGCCTTAGCATCAATGGAATTCGAAGATTATGCTCTTTTGTGGTGGGAACAACTTCAAGATTCACGTGTGGACAACCATCAACAACCAATCAACACTTGGGTTGAGATGAAGGAAGCGATGTACAAGCGCTTTGTGCCTAGTCACTACAATAGAGACTTGTACAAGAAGTTGCAAGAATTGAAACAAGGGTTGAAGTCCGTTGATGGTACTATAAGAGATGGAAATTTCCACGATGAGAGCCAATATTGAGGAATCGGAAGAGCAATCAATGGCTCGCTTCATGAATGGCCTTAACTACCCCATCAAGAAGATTGTGGAATTCCAACCCTATGCCACCTTGGTTGAGCTAGTCCATCAGCCACAAAGGCCGAGCGTCACATGCTTGAAGAGCTCAAATACCTCAAGGCCAAGGCATTCTTCGCTAACAAGCCTTCATCATCCACGCCTACATCCGCGCAAGCCCCTCCTCAAGCAAACACTAAAGGTCCTCCAAGAGTTTCTACACCATCACTCAAGCTACTCAACCTTTCAAGAAGCACCTCCCTCAAGAAACACACCTCAAAGATCTTCCGCCAGCACAAGAGGATTGCAATGCTTCAAGTGTGGAGGACAAGGACACAAATCCTTTGAGTGCACAAATAAGAAGGTCATGGTTGTCAACGACATGGGAGAATATGAGTCGATGAGTGAAGATGAGTATCATGCTTTGAACCAAGCCACCGCAACGCAAAATGTTGAAGAAGAATCCAATGACATCTATTGCGATGGCGATAACAACCCTTCATTGGTTGTGGCAAGTGCATTAACCGCCAATGTCCAAGTAGAAGAAGACCAAAGATGCAACTTGTTCCAAACAAGGGCGGGAATCAATGGAAAGTCTATCAAGGTCATCATCGATGGTGGAAGTTGCCACAACTTGGCTAGTAAAGAGCTTTGTGATAAGCTCAACTTGAAGTTCAAGAAACATCCACACCCATACCATGTGCAATGGTTGAGTGAGTCCGGATCGTCAAGATCCAACACATGGTACAAGTGTCCTTCAAGATTGGAGCTTATGAAGACACCGTTGATTGTGATGTGGTGCCTATGTCCGTTTGTCACTTGCTTCTTGGACGTCCATGGCAATATGACAAGGGTGCAATGCATGATGGAAGGACAAATTACTATAGCTTCAAGAGCAACAACAAGAACTATGTCCTCCGTCCTATGACACCAAGCCAAGTGATCGCCGACAACGCCAAGACATTTGCAAGAGCACAACATGAGCTCAACCATCCCAATGACCATCGAAAACATCCTTCCGCTCAAGAACGCCTTGGAAAACAAGTTGCGCAAGAACAAAACAACATTCCACGTGAGAAGAGTGGTGAGAGAGAGATCCACCAAAAGTGAGTGAGTGCCAAAAGCCAAATGAGAGTGCACATACTAAGAGAGTTCCACAAGGCATGTCCTTGATTGCCACCAAAAGAGAGATGAGAGAGTTGAGAGAAAACCCATCCACCCTCCACTATGTCCTCATATGCAAGGGAGAGTTTTCTTTAACTAACAATTCACAAATCTTCCTCCGCCTTTGATGTCTCTTTTGCAGGAATTTGAAGACGTGTTTCCACAAGAAGTGCCACCGGGACTACCTCCTCTACGCGGCATTGAGCACCGCATCGACCTCATCCCCGGCGCCCCTCTACCAAACCGCGCCCCATACCGCACCAACCCGAGGAGACAAAGGAAATCGAGCGTCAAATACAAGAACTCCTTTCCATGGGTCACATTCGAGAGAGCTTGAGTCCGTGTGCCCTACCGGTCATTCTCGTTCCCAAGGCCGACAACACGCTTCGTCTATGCATGGATTGTCGCCCCATCAATGCCATAACCATACGGTATCGCCACCCTATCCCTCGCCTCGATGACATGTTGGATGAGCTTAGTGGTGCTTGCATCTTTTCCAAAATCGATCTTAAAGTGGATACCACCAAATAAGAATGAGTGAAGGTGACGAATGGAAGACCGCTTTCAAAACTAAACTTGGTCTTTATGAATGGTTAGTCGTGTCATTTGGTCTTTCCAATGCACCTTCCACATTTATGCGTCTTATGAACCATGTTTTGCGACCTTTCATTGGTAAATTTGTGTGGTATACTTTGATGACATCTTGATCTATAGCAAATCTTTGGATGAGCACACTACATGTTGCTCAAGTTTTGTTGGCTCTTCGCAATGAACGGCTTTATGCCAATCTTTCCAAATGCACCTTTGCAACAAACAAGCTTGTTTTCTTGGCTTTGTTGTTTCTTCCGAGGGAGTTGAAGTGGATGAAACAAAAATCAATGCAATTCGCAATTGGCCATTTCCTATGTCACTTGCCGAGTTGAGACGTTTTCTTGGATTTGTCGGATTCTATCGCGCTTTATTGAGAACTTTTCCACCATTCTTGCCCTCTACATGAACTTACAAAGAAAAATGTTCCGTTCGTTTGGGGCCATGAGCAAGATTTTGCATTCAATGAGCTCAAAAGGTTGTTAACCGAAGCTCCCCTTCTTGCTTTACCGGATTTTTCAAAAACGTTTGAAATTCATTGTGATGCTAGTGGTTTAGGCATTGGAGCCGTGCTTATGCAAAATGGTAGACCAATTTCTACCATAGCGAAAAACTTGATGGAGCACGTTTGAATTACCCCATCTATGACAAGGAATTGTTTGCTTTGATCGAGCTTTAGATGTTTGGCAACACTACCTTCGTCCTAAGGAGTTTGTATCCATTCCGACATGAGTCCTTGAAGTTTTTGAAAACTCAAACAGTTTAAACAAAAGACATGCTAAGTGGGTTGAGTTCATCGAATCCTTTCCCTATGTCATCAAGTACAAAAAGGGCAAAGAGAATGTTGTAGCGGATGCTCTTCCCGCAAGACCAACCTACTTACGCATCTTGAAATCAATGTTTTGGGTTTGGATGAGATAAAGAATCTTTATGCCACAGACACTTTCTTTGGTCCAATTTTTGCCATGTGCACGGAACATAAAGGAATTGATGATTACTATTTGAACAAAGGATTTTTGTTTAAGACTAACAAACTATGCATACCCGAGTCTTCGCTACGTTTGGTCATTTTGAAGGAATCACATGGTGGATCACTATTGGGACACTTTGGTCGCGATAAGACCTACTCCATGCTCGCCACCAACTACTATTGGCCACGAATGAAGCATGACGTGGAACGCCTAGTGTGAAGATGTTCGACATGCCTCAAAGCTAAGTCTACTCTAAACTCTCATGGCTTATATACACCATTGCCTATTCCACATCACCCATGGTCCGACATAGCTATGGATTTCGTCTTAGGACTCCCACGCACTAAAACAAA
Organism: Poa pratensis; assembly: GCA_947311845.1. Taxonomy (NCBI): domain Eukaryota; kingdom Viridiplantae; phylum Streptophyta; class Magnoliopsida; order Poales; family Poaceae; genus Poa; species Poa pratensis. The sequence goes on along the minus strand of CAMZMU010000109.1, from coordinate 10,309,754 downwards.
CAAGGACTCCATATTTGTTGTCATTGATCGATTCTCTAAGATGGCACACTTTATATCATGCAACAAGACCGACGATGCTTCACATATTTTTTAGGGAAATCGTTCGTCTTCATGGAGTGCCCAAGACCATTGTGTCCGATCGTGACGTCAAGTTCGTGAGTTACTTTTGGAAGACTTTGATGGCCAAGATGGGAATCAAGCAACTATTCTCCACCGCATACCACCCTCAAACCGATGGTCAAACCGAAGTGGTGAACCGACGCCTCTCCACACTCCTTCGTGTGTTGATCAAGCCCAACTTGAAGAATTGGGAAGATTGCATCCCACACGCCGAGTTCGCCTACAATCGAGCACTACACCGCGCAACAAAGAGAACACCCTTCGAGGTCGTCTATGGCTCCAACCCCTACACCGCGCTAGACATGCTACCACCTCCACTCCGAGAGCAAGTCAACATGGACTTCGACAAGTGCGCCACTTACATGAAGAAACTACATGAAGACACAAGGGCCACGCTAGAGAAGCACAATGAAGACCATGCTACGAAGATGAACAAGCACAAGCGTGACATGATCTTTGAAGAAGGAGACCTTGTTTGGCTACACTACACAAAGACCGCTTCCCCGACGAGAGAAAGTCCAAGCTAGCACCAAGAGGAGATGGCCCTTTCAAGGTTCTCAAGCGCATCAACGACAATGCATACAAGATCGACATCCCCGAGTCCAAGTACGGCATACATGACACATTCAACGTAGACGACATCTCGCCTTACCATAGGATTCCAAGTGATGATGAGAGCGAAGAGTCGAGGACGACTCTTTCCCAAGGGGGGGGGGGGAGATGATGTAGCCCAACCTAGTACACCTACAACGTCAACACCCAATGGTACCATGAAAAGATCAAGAGTCCAAGCGCTTCATGAAAAGGTGACCTCGCTCCTCTCTATGTGTGATTTCGACACCCCTTTGGATGGTATGCTACTTCATTCCACCAGCTTGTGTATCCTCAGGCATGACCCTCATGAAGATCACCAAGGACGTGTCGAGGTTGGACAAGAAGATGGACAAGAGAAAGAAGAAGAAGAGAAGAAACTGCCAGGAGCGGTACTACCGCCGGGTGGCCAGCGGTACTACCGCCCAGACGCCATCGTCGGAACTACCGCCGCCACTACCGCATAAACCAGCCTTCGGGTGCCATCAGCGGTACTACCGGTGCCATGGCGGTACTACCGCTGAGGTGGAGGCGAACCAACTTCAGGCCCGCACCAGCGGTACTACCGCCGCATGACAAGCGGTACTACCGCTGCTGCGGGCACTTCTCAGGCCAGTTGGCCTTGTATTCCTCACCTACCCCCACCTACCTTTCCCCTTTGACTTTGGACTATAAGTAGCTAGGAACTCTCCATCTAGATCTAGGGTTAGACTGAGATTAGATTTGAGTTGAGCTTTGCTCCTTTCCACCCCTTGTTGGTGTTGCCTCCTATGGAGATGAATCAAGGCCTCCCCTTGTGGAGATGAATCAAGGCCTCTCCTTGTGGAGAAGATCCCTCTAGTAGATTCCAAGGCTTCTTCTTGTAGTTGCGATTACTTGTCAATCTTTCCTCTTTGAGTGACTAGATTGAACCGGTGGGATTGACCGGTGAGAGAAACAATCCTAAGAGTAAGGTTGCTTGGAGATTGAGAATCGGGGGCTACCCTTGGGGATTTGTTACCGGTTGATTTCGTCCGTATTGCTTTGCTATTTACCGTGTGTTTGACTTTTCCCCGCTCGTGTTCTTCGTGTTCGTCGCGTTGTTCGTTCGTCCGCCATCAATCCGTGAAAATCGGGACCCTACCCTCATCATTGGGTGATTGGGAGAACGTGATGGAGGGAGGTCCCTGGACTTTCCGAGGAAAAAGTGTGATGATGGCTCCGTATGATGGTTTTTCAAAACCTTCATCGATCACGCTAAACAAAATCTGCATATGGATTCAGATACACGACCTGCCGGAGGGCTACAAAGGCATGCTGCAATCACTGGCGTCCAAAGTCGGCGAGTTCATGTTTGTGGAAAAACCATCAGCTGATTTTGTTGGGAACTACTATCGGGTGCGTGTGAAGCTGGAGGTGACGAAGCAACTCAAAAGCTTTGTCTCTTTGGTCCATGCAGGGAAGAGAATGTTGTTTCTGGTGAAATATGAGAGATTGCCGGATTGGTGCACGGTGTGCGGCATGTTGGGGCATACACATAAGGAGCATGATGATGGAGTGCATGCGGATGAGGCACTGATTTTTTCTGGGCTACGAGCGGGATATGACTGGCATCAGGGTTCGCATCCACCAGGACGTGGAGGAGGCAGGGGACGCGGACGTGGTCGTGGCCGAGGAGATGGGACTGAATATAAACCTGGAGATTCAGAAGCTGATGAAGAGGATTATGAGAACAAGGGGGAGCTAGGCGCTGATGATTTGGAGATGTATGATGGTGTTCAGAACCGGAAACGTACTGCAGGCCCGGGGCAGGGTCTTCTGACGAATGGTGAGGATGGGAGTGTGGTACGCAACTTGTTGGATAAGTTCAACACTTCAGGGAAGGAGGTTATCCCTAGTCCTCCTCCAAAGAGGGATCCGAAGAGGGTGAAGATGCATGGTGATGATCGAGACAAGGAAACTGAAGATGAGGGATCGGCGGGCCTCCTCGCGGGGTGCCGCCAGGACCAATGAGTCTCGCAAGCTGGAACTGTCGTGGAGTGGGCAACGATGCGACAGTTCGAGAGCTACGCGATCTCGCGAATAAATTTGCCCCAAAAAATTTCTGTATTTTAGAGACTCAAATAGATAAAGTTAGAGTGGAGAACCTTGCTGGTACGATCGGTTATGACCATGGTTATGCTGTGGGAAGCTCGGGTAGGAGTGGTGGTATTGGTGTGTTTTGGAATAAAGATATAAATATGGAAGTTCTTGGTTATTCTCAGTATCATGTTGACCTTCGGGTGGAAGAGGATGGTGCTCCTCCGTGGAGGCAGACGTGCGTGTATGGTGAGGCACAAACCAGCGAGCGCTATAAAACATGGGATACCCTAAAAAACATATGCACCACAAGCCAATTGCCATGGCTTTGTATAGGTGATTTTAATGAAGTTCTGAAGCTCGATGAGCATGAGGGCACTAGTACAGAACGACACATCGGAAACGGGCCAAAAACCCCATCGGCAACGGAGAAAGGGTCCGTGTCCCTGACCCTGTCACTGATGTGAAGAGCTCAATGGCAACGGAGGTGATAAACCGTTGCCCCTAACATGGGCAACAGTTGTTATATTTGATCGTCACTGATACGTTTCACATTAGACACGGAGTTTTTCAAATCACCGTTTCGAATAAGGGTTACAGGAAAAGAAAAAAAACACGGTGACGGGCTGTGCCGTCGATGGAGCCCCGCTCCATGCGACTAGACGGCCGCCCGGTCGTCACCGTATTCCTGTACGCCCTGCTTTACAAAAGTTCATCAGTGCGCGTGGCTGGAGCTCTGCTCCTATGTCTTCACGGCCGCCAGATGAACATCTACTGTCTTCATCCTGCTGCGCAAAATGTACTGCTCCTGGTGACAGCACCGTGTATGGAGCCCCGCTCCTAGGTCTTCACGGCAGCAGCATCGTCACCAAGCATCCACCAAGCCCTTGACACAACGAATATTCTTTGTTAAAAACAGCAAACAAAACTAATAAACAGAGCCAATAAGCAGTAAACAAAGCAAAATGTAGTGGGATAAGCAGCTAACAGAGCAAACGGAGCTAAATAAGTAGCTAACATAGCAAATACATAGCTGAATAGATCTAACTAACAGAGCAAACCGAGTTAAATAAGTAGCTAACATAGCAAATACATAGCTAAACAGAGCTACCTAACAGAGCAAACCGATCGAAATAATTAAGTAGCTAACAGAGCAAATACATAGCTAAACAGAGCTACAAAACAGAGCAAACGGAGCTAAATAAATACTCTAACAGAGCAAATACATAGCTGAACAGAGCTAACTAACAGAGCAAACCGACCTAAATAATTAAGTAGCTAACAGAGCAAATACATAGCTAAACAGAGCTACAAAACAGAGAAAACCAAGCTAAATAAATACTCTAACAGAGCAAATACATAGCTGAACAGAGCTAACTAACAGAGCAAACCGATCTAAATAATTAAGTAGCTAACAGAGCAAATACATAGCTAAAAAGAGCTACAAAACAGAACAAACGGAACTAAATAAGTAGCTAACATAGCAAATACATAGCTGAATAGAGCTAACAAACAGAGCAAACCGAGCTAAATAAGTAGCTAACATAGTAAATACATAGCTAAATAGAGCTAACTAACAGAGCAAACCGATCTAAATAATTAAGTAGCTAACAAAGCAAATACATAGCTAAATAGAGCTACAAAACAGAGCAAACCAAGCTAAATAAATACTCTAACAGAGCAAATATATAGCTGAACAGAGCTAACTAACAGAGCAAACCGATCTAAATAATTAAGTAGCTAACAGAGCAAATACATAGCTAAAAAGAGCTACAAAACAGAGCAAACGAAGCTAAATAAATACTCTAACAGAGCAAATACATAGTAAAAAGAGTGGTCATTTACCTTAGGCGAGGCGGGGTCGCTTTCCGTCGCGGATTGCGTCCCAGACGTCGGCGCCGGAGCCACTGCCAGAGGAGACGTCAGAGGAGACCTCATCCTGCTCGAACACCGGAGCGTCCTCCTCCTCCGCCACCGCCACCGCTGCCGTCGCCGCATCTGGCCCAGGGCCCTGGCCAGGGAGAAGAGAGCGGTTTATGGCCGACCGGAGCTACGTTTGGAACAACGCCTCCTCGGCGGCTTCTATCGCGTGCTCGGCGGCCGAGATGCGGATAGCTCTCTGCATCGCAGACGCCCGAATGACACCATCGGCGTGCTCGCGCTCAAAGGCGGCGCGAGAGAGGAGGAGACCGACCTCCAGATCCTCGTCCTCATCGTCCGAGGAGGACGAGATCCGGGCGTCGGTGGCCGCCGCCGCCGTGGATCCGGATGGGATTTGATGGCTCCGAATGAACTGGCGACCGCGGTCGCCGGGGATCTCGCCCCAGTTGTAGGGGAGATCCGGGCTGCGCCTCGGAGGGTGGGAGGAGGAAGATGCTCCATCCTGACTTCCGTCGGCGCCGGAGGGGTTCGCCATCGATGGGTGAAGTAGGAGGAGAGCGTGTGCGTCTAGGGTTAGGAACTGGGGAGAGTGAGATACACTGGAGTGAGAGATATTAATACCGGCACCGCTTAATGGGCCTTCACATGGGAAACGGAGATAGACCGATCTCCGTTTCTGATGTGGTCATATAAGCAATGGAGATATTATTTCCTCCGTTGCCCATATATGAGCAACGGAGCTGTTTTCCGCCTCCGTTACCATTGTGTCGGGCCCATCGACCGACTAGCGCGCGCGCGCTTCGGAACTCATTCTTCCGTCGCCTAACTCTTGCCGTTGCCATAGAGGGGTATCCGATGTGTCGTTCTGTACTAGTGGGGTGTTGGACAGAGGTGTCAATCACAGATTCAAGGTTTCAGAGATACAGTTGACATCTGTGGCCTGAATGATCTTGGCTACCAGGGTCACTTCTGGACGTTTGAGAAACGAGTTGTGGGAGGATCATTTACACGTGTGCGGCTAGACAGAGCTCTGGGGTCGGCAGAGTGGAGTGCACAATTCCCGCTAGCATCTTTGAGTCATTTAACGGCTGCTGCATCTGATCACTATCCGATCCTTTTGCGGATGCAAGACCAGGAGGTACAGGGATCTAGGCGCAGACCTTTTCGTTATGAAATCATGTGGGAATCTCATCCCGACCTGCGGAATGAAGTGGAGTCGGGGTGGCAGCCGGGGATTCAGACAACATCGGTGGAACAAGTGCAGCAAAAACTGCAGGACCTAGCTGGCAATTTGGGCACGTGGAATAAAAACTCTTTTGGTAGTGTAAAAGCTGAGATAGCTAGGCTAAAAGCACAGCTGGATGTATTGTGCAACCAACCAGGGAGAGTTGGTCTGAAGCATGTTGAGCTGAAAACAAAGGAAATGCTTCTAGAGCTGTATCATAGAGAGGAAGTCATGTGGAGGCAGCGATCCAGTGTTGATTGGATGAAGGAGGGGGATAAAAATACGCGGTTTTTCCATCTAAGGGCGAGTATGAGGAGGAGGAAAAATATGCTGAAATCGTTAGCCAAACCAGATGGAGAATTGACGGAAAATACACAGGAGATGGAGGAGCTGACCACTAATTTTTATAAGGAGCTGTTTACCTCTGAAGGTGTCGATGGCATGGAACAGGTCCTTGAACATGTTCCGAAAAAAGTGACACAGGAAATGAACAACAAGTTGATGGCGCAATACACCGAAATTGAAGTTAAAAAGGCACTGTTCCAAATGTTTCCAACGAAGGCGTCTGGACCTGATGGTTTCCCGGCGCATTTTTTCCAGAGGCATTGGGATGTGTGTGGACATGATGTTACGCAAGCAGTGTTGCGGATTGTTAAGGGCGATGAAAGCGCGGAATGTATCAACAATACTTTTCTAGTGTTAATTCCGAAGGTTGCTAGCCCAACTATGCTTTCTCAGTTCCGTCCTATAAGTCTATGTAATGTTCTATACAAAATTGCCTCAAAAGTGATTGCAAACCGTCTCAAGGAGATTTTACTGGAGATTACATCTGAGGAGCAATCAGCGTTTGTTCCGGGACGTCTCATAACTGATAACATTATCTCAGCTTATGAATGTTTGCACTTTATGAAGAGAAGCAAAGCAAAGGTGAATAGTTTTTGTGCTTTAAAATTGGATATGATGAAAGCCTATGATAGAGTGGAGTGGGCATATTTGGAAGCTATGATGAAAAAGCTGGGCTTTGTTGATGCTTGGATTCGGTTATAATGGGCATGGTGAGCTCAGTTTCTTTTTCAGTGCTCTTTAATGGGAAGAAATTGGAGGATTTTCGTCCTTCGAGAGGTATTCGACAGGGAGATCCTATTTCCCCTTATCTTTTCTTATTGGCAGCAGAGGGCCTTTCGTGCCTCCTAAAATCTAGACCACAGTCATCTCAATTGTGCGGTATTAAGGTGGCTTCATCGGCACCCCCGGTGAATCATCTTTTGTTTGCGGATGACAGCCTGCTATTTTTTTAAGTCAAGTGTTTCAGGGGAGGAGGAGGTGTCAAACCTGCTGGATATTTATTGTAGGGCATCAGGGCAACGAATCAATCGTGGTAAATCGTCGATTTTTTTCAGCAAACTTTGCCCGGCACAAGTTAGGGAGGAAGTCAAACATATCCTGGATGTCCAAAATGAATCATTAACTGAAAGATATTTGGGTATGCCGACTGAGGTGGGTCTATCAAAGAATGGTACCTTTAAATATCTCAAGGATAGAGTTTGGAATAAAATTAAGGGGTGGATGGAAAAACTTCTTTCAGCGGCTGGTAAGGATGTCTTGATAAAGTCTGTTCTTCAAGCAATTCATGTTTTTACTATGGCATGTTTTCGGCTGCCAAGGGGCCTATGTGAGCATATTAATTCAATGATCAGGAAATTCTGGTGGGGAAGCAAAAGAGGAGAAAGGAAGGTGCACTGGGTCTCGTGGGAGGTGATGACAAGGCCTAAATTCATGGGAGGTCTTGGCTTTAGAGACCTAGAATTGTTTAATCTGGCTTTGCTAGCAAGACAGTCTTGGAGAATTTTACAAGAGCCCATGTCTTTAAGTGCTAGAATTTTAAAAGCTGTATATTTCCCCAACAATCAATTTTTGGATGCAACTTTGGGGTCCCATCCATCTCAGATTTGGAGAGCAATTTTGGATGGTAGGGACATTATGAAACAGGGGAGGAGAATTGGTGATGGTGCCTCGACATCAATTTGGTCAGATAATTGGCTGCCTCGTGAAACCCTCCCAAGGCCCTTATTGTCAAGAGTAGATGAGCCGCCACAATTGGTCCAGGAGCTAATCGATCACACATCTGCAACATGGAGAGTTGATCGGGTTAGAGAGGTTTTTCTTCCTATGGATGCTGATGTAATTCTCAGTATACCGCTGTGCACTAGTCCCATGTCTGACTTTTGGGGATGGCAGTTTGAGAGGAAAGGTTTTTTTAGTGTAAGATCGGCTTACCGCATGATAGTGGCTACTAAGTACAGAAGAGAGAATTGGTTGGATGCGGCTGCAGGTTCTTCGAATTCAACCTCTCAAGCTAAATCTTGGGAGTCTATTTGGAAGCTGAAAGTACCACCAAAACTAAGATTTTTTATGTGGAGATTAGCCCAGCAGTCAATTCCTTCAGCTGATGTCCTCCACAGGCGAAATATGGCAGCTTCAGATGCTTGCTCGCTTTGTGGTGGAAGTGATTCATGGCGACACTCTTTGCTTGATTGTCCTATGTCTAGGAGTGTTTGGGCCCTTGCGGATGAAGAGTTGGTGGATCGGATGAGGGGATGCGGTGAACAATTGCGAAAAATTGGCTGTTCGAGATGCATGATTCACTGTCGCATGCAGAGTTCACTTGCATGGTGGTTACGTTGTGGGCTATTTGGTCATCAAGACGAAAGGCTATATTTTGTTCGGAATTACATTGAGGAGTTTACGGCTACTATGACAGCAGCGGTGGGGAGAGCTTAGGTCACCACAAGAGCAGATCGCCGGTGGTTACCTCCACTGAATAACTGTGTGAAAATCAATGTTGATGGAGGTTTTAGTGGAGACTCAGAAACATGTGCTGCTGCAGCTATTTGAAGAGATTCATCGGGGCTATATTTGGGTGCTTCAGCTTTAGTCATTAATGGAGTGACAGATCCTGGGACTGCTGAAGCCCTTGCTTGCCGTGAAGGTCTAGCGTTAGCACTGGACCTGTTGGTTGATAGACTTCATGTTGCTTCTGATTGCAAGGCTGTTGTTGAAGATATATCGAGTTCTTCTCTGGGAAAGTACGGTGCAGTTGTGAGAGAAATTCAACGACGTTCACAGGAGTTTGCCTTCTGTAGTTTTTATCATGAAAGTAGAATTTGTAATTTTGAATCTCATAATCTCGCAAAACATGCTCTCGCTTTAGGGCCTGGTAGACACATTTGGTTAGGTACTCCTTATGATCCAGATATTGTACCTGTACACATTTGTGTGATTGAATAAAGTGGCGACATTCCCCTAAAAAAAAAAAACTTCGTCGTCTGCGCCAACGACAAGAGGCAGCCATGCATACGGTTCCAGCAGTCAAGATCACGACGCGCGCGCTAGCTAGGTGTCGAGTGGTGAACTGGTGATCGATGGAAGAATTTGTGTAGAAGCATGCCATGCAATCAGTAAGTGGTTCGCAATTAGCTAGGGGTGCATTATATTAGATCCATAGTTCAGAACCTGATTTACACTACATGCCGCGCATAATTAACACGGGTCAACACGCACGATTAGCCAAAATGCACGGTCACAGTGCTGAAATCACTTTTGCAATGTTTTGATGCTCGTCCTTCTCATAAGCACGCAGAATCATATGTCAGCGCCCCTGCCTCAAGGTCTTTCCCATAGGCCTCAATGACTTGATGCTCCTCGCTGATCACTTATTCCTTGGCAGCTTTGTACCAAGAACTAGTTCCAGCTTCTCCATTGATTGTGCATTAGGGGACTGCTTGCCTGTCTCGTAGGACTCGATGTCTTCAGGCTTCAAGCTGATCATCTACTTTCAAAAAAAATGTCCTTATTGTAAATAAAGGCACATGAATCACAGATCGGCATTAAGTTAGCTACAAAACATGAACTGTTTATTTCCTATGAGATCTACAATTCCTAGGAACAAGTTAGGAAGATATTCCGTAAGAACAATACCCCTCCTAAGTCAAACAATCTTAAGATTGCCAAGTGTGTAGAAAAATACATCAACATCTAGCACCCCAATTTAGTTCTATTAGATTCATCATACAATATGCTTTCATATCATATAGAATTGATGTTACAGATAGGACAAACCTAGAACTTCAGTTATTTTGGAATGGAGGGAGTTTCTAGTTTTGTCTCCTTCGCCTAATAATAGGCTAACAAATTATGATGCAAATTCCAATTGTTTTCAAAACAAGAGTGTATAAGTTTGAAAGTTTGCAAGTTGGTGATTTGTCAATAGAACAGCCCTAGCTATTGATCTTACTTAGCAGCTCTGACTTAGGTTCATACCTGTGCAAGCTGTGCCCGTGTGAGCTTTTTTTGGATTCTGGCCTGCATAATACTTTTCCTCATTTCTGACTGGGCACCCTCATCTGCCAATCAAACTTCCAATCGTCAAAACACAAAACCGTGAAAGACATTGCCATTTTATTACGAAAAAATACATACTGACATTGAATTGTTCAATAATTATAAGGAGCAATGACAGATCCTAGATCTTTCTAAACCATATAAGTATATCACTATTATGTAACTTATTATGTTTTGAGTTCTCAACAAGTACCCCTGAAGGAAGGTACAAATAAAAATATCTCATTATAGAAGAGAAAGGTATTCCATTGCAAGAACTTAATTGACATCAGCATGGAAAATATTGCAAAGACCACCTAGATACTAGGCACCTATAACTCCCAATTTCCACAAAATAAACAAACATAGCTGATCCTAGTTTTCGGACTTGAACGTGATAGGTGCCCGGTGTAATGGCGCACTAAAAGCATATTAGGATTTCTAAGAGCAATGTACTATCCCAATAAGCTTAGACAAGATTTAAACAACATGGACCTAGGCACCATATTTCAAATCAGACTTAGATTCACATATCAAGAAACAAGAAGAACAAACCTTGCTGTGGACAGTAGCAAAAACTAAAGTTTACATCAGATTTAACATTGCTACGATTCAGATCAGTGTCCGGTGTAATGGTGCACTAAAGCATATTAGGACTTCTAAGAGCAATGTACTATCCCAATAAGCTTAGACAAGATTTAAACAACATGGACCTAGGCACCATATTTCAAATCAGACTTAAATACATAGCAAGAAACAAGAAGCACAAACCTTGCTGTGGACAGTAGCAAAAACTAAAGTTTACATCAGATTTAACATTGCTACGATTCAGATCATGATTGGACAGTTAATCAAATTTGAACACATGATGGGAAAACATTAACAATGTACAATTATTTAAAACTCTACGATAACTCTACAATTATTTCCCTTACATGATTTTAATTCCATCCAGAACGATAACATCGTGAATACAATGACATTATACATATTTCCCAACATTTTAACAGGTTCCTATCAACATTTTTTCTGACATTACATGCTCCAACTAATGGTTGACAGTGTGAATCTAAAAAATAGACGGCTGACAGTGTGAATCTACAAAAATAGGTGGTTGACAGTGCAAACAACAGTTACAAGTGCACAATCGACATTGCAATACAATCAAATCATTACTACAATATAGTATACGAGGTTAACACAAATGGTGCATCAGCACACATCAAACAAGTTTACCGTAAGAGAACAAAAATGTCAGAAAAATAAAATGCTCAACAATTATTAACCAAACTCTAACATTCACTGTTCTACAGCTCCTCTAACTATACAACAAACAATTTATCTAAACAAGTTCGAACTATTATGTTCTCATAATTATGCATAAACAATACTCACCATTGTTCTTACACATGGCTGCCAAATTTAGCTGCCTTTTCTTCTCCAGTTGTTCCTTCAAAGCCTAAGGAACCAAAGATAAATAAGATAAAAGATTTATTCTTTGTGAGTCTGAAAGAGAAGAGATATCTGGTAACGCTACCTTGTGAATGTTTCCCTTCAGAACACCTTTTCTACAGGCAACGAAATCATCTTCATTGAAGAGAATTGTTGGAGGATCTTCACTTGAGTCCATCTTAAATACTCTATACGAAATGGCATCATATATAAGATGGACAAGGAAGTGAACTGGCTGTAAACTATCCTAGAAGCTCAAATTTTTTAACTTTAGTGCAAAAAGTATGTACCCTATTTTGGCAAGCAAATCAAAATTTGATTTGAACTCCTTTTGAGCAAAGCCTATGATTGATAGGCGCCACCAGAGATCCTCTGCCAATAAAACAAACAAGTAGCTATATTAGCTACGAACAAAGCAATTGATTGTATGGAATAGGCAGATGTGCACTTAAACCTACCCACTGTCAATGCTTGCATGATAATTTTAGTTCAACCATACAGATCATGGCCCATGAGGAAGCCTCTGCTGCAATCTTCCACATAGACAACTCTGAGAAATCATCATTCTTTTCACAGGGGGGAAAGTCAGATGAGAGCCAGTACTTCTCTAAGGATCTCTTGATATATGGTAGAGGATTCAAATCCACCTGAGACCAGGCTGTTGATAACAGAATTGAACCAGAATACTCAGGGAACTTATGGAAATCCTTGTCTGACGCGAGGGTGAGAATTTTGCTTTTCGGAATCGGGTCAGGATTGAAGTTTTCGTGGAGGTAGTAACCACCGTACATGGCCACAACGGTGAGCGAAATGGAGGCAAAAGCACCAACTTTCAAACCAAGAGAAGAAGATCTCTCGGTTGCTGCTTTCGCAAGACTGCAAGGAAAGGAGAAATCTTGAGCACTAAATCCTAGTAAATTCAAATAAGATAAAGAACAGCAAGTTTCGGATGAAAAAACCAAATGAGATCGAGTTGAGATGTAAGGGTAGATGAACTTACGCAACGTTTGCCGACTCTTGGAACTCCCGGTTGCTCTGCGCCCACTCCTTGAAAGCCCGATTTGTGAGGGGTTGTTGATCGCCCGTCAGTTTGCCCAGAATAGACGTGTGCCGTACGCCGGCGGCGGGGTTCTTAATCTGGAGAAGTGCTGGCAGAGCGGCATTCAGCCGGGGAGGCTGGGAGTTTCGCCCGGCTTGCGCGGCGGCGGCGGCGGCGGCGCGGAAGGAGGCCATGGCCAGGAGGTATGAGGGTAAAGCCGAAAAGGAGAGAGCCTGGGGCTGGCCGGCGGAAACTGCGGGGTTCGAGGCCACTGGACTGCTCCACTCCTCCTGATAGGGACAGGGACGTGCGGAATCTACTGGAAAGAGAAGGGATTCCGCCCCTAGCCCCTACGCCGGGTTACCCTGTTTTTTCGACATGTTCTTTTTGTTTGAAAAATAAATAAGCAAATACGACCGTGATACAAATCCCGAGAGAAAAATCTAGAATAAAATGGACAGATAACCCCCACAAATTTTGGTGCAATTTGGAAGCCCTGACATGAGCATATGCTTAATTAATGAATGAATTGTAAAATTGGCCCGTATAAGTTGTTGTACTTTCTAGCAGTATGCCATTATTTCTCCGGTGGCTATACGGGGTGTGGTTTTTTTTACCAGACCAGATCACATGTAGTAGGCCTGACCCGTAAATTTTTTACCGTGCCCATCAAATAGCCGCCTCTGGTTCTACCGGTTGTAGGGCTCGATACGGGCTCAGACTCGACTGATTACGCCGCCTCCGTGCCTAAATTCCCACCCATACTCGTTGCCTCGACCAAATCCACCACCTCCGCCTAAAGATCCGGCACCACGCGCCACGATGTGGCCGTGTGGGGGCTCAATCGGACGAGGGGGCGGCCAGGTCGGCCGTTTCGTGAGCTCGCGCGGCTGCGGGAATAGCTCCGACGACGAGAAGTGGAAGCATTGTGTAGCCTCCAACGCCGCTCGGAAGCACGGCGCGCTGGTTCACCAACTGGAACTGGACGCCACCGCACGCAACGGCGTAGCCAGGAATTGTTGACGACCCAGGCCAAAAATTAAGGGCAAAACATAATCCAAAAATTTACCCCAGTTTAAAGACATAATAGAAGGAAAGCTCAGTTGGATAACTAATATGAATTCGAACACGGTATGCAATGGTGGTTCAACAACAAAATTTTGATATAACAAAAGACAATATATTGCGTAAAAGATACAAAAGAAGGTACCAAATCAATGATTTGGTTGATCTGAGCTATTAGACTCATCATGTACCATTGAGTTACCCTTATTATTTGAGCTATAGAGTCATCATGCTCACGAAAAGCAAGCCCTTGTAGAAGCAAAATTTTGACAACGCCCAATATAATCAGGAGACAATCTTTGTATTTTTCTTGCTCATTATTCGTACCCGATCAAATACATTTGGTAGATTTTGCCTCTGATTTTGGTAAGCCTCATAATGTTGTCTAGTTTTACTATGAGCACTCTCATGTTTACGAACATGCTGAATGCTGATCTAACGTCGCTGGACCAGGAACGCGTCTGTGCGTTGTCTCCAGGTTCGTAAGGGTAGAACGAGTCCAAACGTGGGCTGACTGCGCCTAACTAGGCTGGGCTGCGACCCAGGCCAAAGTATAAAATATAGCCTGGTAATTTTTCCACGCCCCAGGCCATGGCCCGTGTAGCCTGGGCCTAGCTCCGCCTTTGACCGCGCGCCTTCGCCGACCGTGAGGTCAAGGAGTACGACCGCTGCCACCGCTTCGAGGCGGGGAGCTCCTCCGGTGCGGGAAGGCGCGCACCGCTACCGCCGCCGAAAAGGGAGGAGGAGGAGCACCTCCCGCTCGAGGGATACGACCCGGCGGCATTCGCCGTTGCCGCCGGAGGACTTCGTCCACGAGGGCTCCATCGACAAGGCCACCGCCATGATTATGACGTGCAGCGAGCCCGAGGAGGAGGACGACACGAAGTCCGCGACCGGGATGCTGAGATCGACGGACTCCTCTTCCAACAAGGGATCAACAGCGAGAGCGAGCTCCAGCAGAAGCGAGAGGAGTGGCGTGCGAGTACGAGGCGAGAAGCTCATCTTTGTCGACCTCGACAGCCACATCAATGAACTAGTGTGTCTGTTCTAAATCTCCTGTGATGCATAATTTTATTTAGTGTTTCTCTTCTGCGCGACGCATTTGAACCTCTAAAAGTGGAAAAAAAAAACTATAAAAGCGTTATAAAGGTTCATAATATAAGGGGTCTGCTAGAGATGCTCTTATAATATCTAAGTGCAGACTGAGAAATATAGGTATCTCGGAAGTTTTAGTGTTGTACTCCAAAACGGTAAATCTCTGAATTCTTAATATTAGACAAGGCTAGACAAAATAACTCATACATTTCCCAGGAACACCATCCAACTTTGGGAAAATGGAACACTATCTCAAATGTACGATTATGTATCCAGAAATCTCATGCGCACTTCTCGCATTTTATGACACTTCATAATTTTATCTATCCAATAACCAATTTGATCCCGAGGAAAAAAACACGGTAGATCCAAAGACAAAGAATAACAAGTTACACCAAAGGGTGCAGTATACAACAAATACCACACTTGCGACCTAAGTTAATCTGGAGTCTTTAAATTCTCATGTGAGATAAACACAGAAATACATGTAGGGTCCTCCCTAGAACCACCGTACTACTTGATGATCATCCATGAACTGATCGTCCAAATCACCAATGGTAACAATAACGAATCATACGCGGGAGCGAGCGGCTCCGCCTACCCCCGACACTATTGGGCCAGGCCCATTTTCCGGTAAATGGTAAGTGTTATTTTTTATACTTTTTACTTTAATTTTCTGATACTAAAAAAAAAACTTTAATTTTCTGCTTTTAAGTTAACAATAGGACGAAATAAACAATTTTCAAATTAGAACATTTTTCAAAATGAACAATTTTAAAATCTAAATTTTCTTTAAAATGAATTTTTTCAATATGAGCATTTTTAAAATGAACAATTCTCAAATCTGAATATTTTTTTAAAAATGATCAATTTTCAAATTAATTTTTTTTCAAATGAACAATATTCAAATCTAAACATTTTTCAAAATAAACAATTTTCGAAAGAACCCAGATCAAACGGCAAGCAAATCGATCGAGATGTCTAGTTCGTTCGAGAGAACAATCGGCTTTTGGCTCCGTGTTCTGCGGTTTCCTCGCCTGCTCCTGGCCGGCCTCGGTGGCGAGGGGGAGGAGGAGAGGGATGCAGGGCGTGCGAGTGTGGCTGTGTTCGTCGGTGGTGCCTCTCCGTGTTTGCTTCGCCGGCCGGCCGTGGAGGCGAGGGGTGAAGATGCTGGAGTTCGGCGTCTCCGTTTTGCTCGTGTTCTTGCAGGTGGTCTTCTCCGTTGTCTCTGCTTCGTCCTGCCGTGGTGGCTTGGCAAGTGGCGTCTGGAGGTGGGTGTGGATGGTGGGCCTGGAGGGCGCTGCGCCGGCGGGATGCAGGGTGGTGCTGGCGAGAAGAAGCTGTGGCCGTGTCCGTTCAGTGTGCCAGATTCCGTCGCGCGGCGACGGATGGATCTTGCGGCCGTCTGCTATGTGTGGTGGCTTCTCCTCCCCGGCGGCAGGTGGTACGGCGGCGCCGGCGGCGTCTAGGCGTCTTGGGAGCGCGGTGGCGGGCCTGTTTGAGTTTCGTTCAGAGTGCTCAGGGTGTTCTGTGCAATGTTGCAGGGGTTCGGGTGTAATTTCTGGTTCTTTCCTGGGCCTTTTTGTAATTTGTACTGTGCATCTCTGGTTATATGGATCAGACCCTTTTCCTCAAAAAAAAAAAAAAAGAACAATCGGCAAGTCGCTGCTGGAGCACAAAGACAAGAAGAAGGCCATGCTCGTGACCAAGGCGGCGGCGGGCAAGACCGCGATGAGCACGAAGAAGCCGGAGGAGGACGTGTCGCGCATCATATCCAGGCTCATCGCCAAGGGCACGCCCTGATCGGCGCAGACGTGACGGAGAAGCTGGTGCAGCTGGAGACGAAGGTCGCGAAGGTCGAGTTGGCCGTGAGAGATGAGCAGGACGCCGCCGTCGCGATCACCAGTCCCCGCACGGATCGCCTGCGTGAGCTGCTGAGCCAGATCAGGCCCACCTTACACCAGGTCGATCGAGGACACGCTGGACAAGGTCGTCGCGCGCCAGAAGCAGATCGTCTCGCTCCCCGCGACTACGAACCCGTTCTACGAGGAGAGCTGGGCGAAGAAGACGCTCGGGTCCGTGTTACACACCGGCTCCGGCGGTACCGGGAAGGAGATCAAGAAGCTGGGGAAGATCATAGAAGAGGAGGTAAGGACCGTAATCGACCAGGTGCACGACGGCATGACGGAACTCGAGGACGAGGGCCAGCTGCCGATCGGCCGGCGCACCACGGGAGTTCCTCCGGCGAAGGTGTTCGGCCGGTTCGTGGACTGCGAGAGGATCGTGGCGATGCTTCACAGGACAGTAGGGTACGAGGACCAGCAAGGCCCCGGATGCTGCCCGTACTCCCTGGTCGGGGTCCATGGCGACGCCGGGTGCGGGAAGACGACGCTCGCGCAGCTCGTGTACGCCCGCGTGGACGAGGCCCGCTACTTCGACCTCGCCATAGTGGGTGCACGTCTCGGCGCCGTGGACGACGTGTTTGCTGACATGATGGAGGCGGCCACGGGAAGAACGCCGTGCGGCCATCCTGACGCTGCCACCATGCAGGAGAGACTGGAGAAGGAGCTTAGCGGGAGGCGTGTTTTCGTGGTGCTGGACGACGTGGGGTGCAGCGACGGCACGGATGTCCGGCGCATGGAGCAGCGGCTCCGCTCGAGGCATGTGAACGGGATAGCAAGGTGCTCGTGACGAGCCGGACCGTCGACGCGCTGCAGGTGATCGGCGTCCCGAAGGCGAGGTGCGTCCCCGTGAGTGCTGGAGAAGCGTCCAAGGCGCTTTGTCGAATAAGGGCTTTAACTAGACCGGGTAGGGCGTGTGCTGGTGTCATGGTGTGTTTGGCTGTTTGCTTCGTTTGTTGTATTTTTTTTTTCAGTGAGATGTGTTTTTTTTACATGATCACTAATTGGTTATTTCGGGCCTAGATGTTTGTTGTTTAATTTTCCTAGGATTTGATCTATTGATCTGATCTAGCAATATTTTGTTAAAATGAAAGGTGGCTTAATTCTGAATCTGAAAAAATATATATAAAGTACCATTATCATGTACATATTGTATAACTGAAATCTATCTACTAAGTTGGCGTTGGCGTTCTCTGGATCGTCATGCAGCTTTATCGGCGGTTCATCCTTTTTCTTCATCTCCGGGGCGAATGTGGTCTTCTTGACCCGTTCGGCGACTTCCCGTCCACATCCAACAATGTCAGGCCGGCTCCGGGAGGAGCGGCAGCGGCGGCGCGCCGTCGACACGGTCTGGAGGTTGAAGACAAAGGGCATCTCAAAGATCTCGTTATAATTTTTGATCTTGTTGAGATGTTTTGTATTGTTCGATGTTTCTTTTAATGACCGTGTCCGTTTCGCAAAAAAAAAAACTAACGCCCACAAAAGGAAAACGAATTCAACGAGCTAACAAGGTAAAACATTCACAATAACTTAGTTTTTCAGATAAAAGGCAGTAATGCCCAACTTTAAATTAACAAAGCTCCAGAGTTTAGCGGCAGATGCATCATGCTGAACAAACAGCTTACAGGCAATAAGAAGCACAAGCAAACATAAGAAAAACAAAAATTACAACTTAGACCAACATTGCGGACGAACTCAGGTCAAGGACAAGGCATCGAGGAGCAGCACGTCGTCGTCTTCACCAAGCCACGCCTAGCCTCAAAGTCCGTCGTCTTCATCGCTGGAAGGGACCCCGTGTCCCTCGCCTAGGCTCGAAGGCGTCGCACCGTCGGGGGGGGGGGGGGGGGGGGGCGAAGAAAGTTCACCTGAGAATATCGGGGGACCAAGAGAGTTAGTGAAACGACACGGATGTCACCTAGAGGGGGGTGAATAGGCGATATAAATTATTTGCTGTTTAGGCTTGAATAAATGCGGAATAAAACTAGCGTTTAATTTATCAAGCACAAAACCTAAGCAAACTAGGTTTACCTATGTGCACCAACAACTTATGCTAAACAAGACAAGCAACTATGTGATAGCAAGATATATTACTTCAAGCTCGATAGCTATCACAAAGTAAAATGCATAAGTAAGAAGCTCGGGTATAGAAATACCGAGGCACTTGGAGACGATGATTTATCCCGAAGTTCACTTCCCAATGGAAGCTAGTCTCTGTTGGAGCGGTGCGGAGTCACAAAGTGATCCCCGAATAGCCGTCAAATGGCACACCGTAATCTCCTTCTTGCCTCTACCAATGTAGAGTACCACGAACCACTATGGGACACTTGAGGGTGGTCACCGAACCCGTACAAGGATGAGGTACACTCCACAACTTAATTGGAGCCTCCCACCGAATTCTCGCAGCTCCCAAAGCCACAAGAATCACAAGATTGAGGCACACTCCACAACTCAATTGGAGGCTCTCAACTATCCCGCGAGTCACCAAAACTCCGAGATCAACAAGGACCGTCTAGGGCACTCCAAGTACCCAAGAGGACAAGCTCTAGGGCACCCCAACTACCCAAGAGAAACAAGCTACTCAACTTCACTTACCACGTATCACCGTGGAGAACTCAAACCGATGCAACCGATGTAATGGGCAAGAACACAAGAAGTGCTCAAGTCCTTCTCTCTCAAATCGCACCAAAGAAACTAATGCTTATGGGAGGAGAAGAGAGGAAAAACAAGGAAGAACACAAAATCGCTCCAAGATCTAGATCCAAAAGCTTCCCGTCACTTAGAGGAGAGATTGATTGGTGGAATGGTAGATCTAGATCTCCTCTCTCTTTTCCCTCTAATTGGAGGCAAGAATCATGGAGGAAGTAGAGAGATAGCAAAGCTCAAGAAGGTTCAACAATGGGGGCAAAAACGAGCTCAAGAGTTGGGGAACCGTTGGGGAAGAAAGCCCCATTTTATAGGTCCCCAAAATCCGACCGTTTGGGCCAGATTCGTGTTGTTCGGAGTGAATCCGGATTTGGTTCGGAATTCCGGGTTTTCGGAATAATCCGGATGTCTGCCAAGTAGAATCCGGACTGAGTACAGAACCGAAAAGCTCAGTTCAGAATCAGTTTGGAATAAGTTCGGAATCAGTTCGGATTGAGTTCGGAATATTCTGAGTCACCTGGATTTCCAGAAACACACATACACAAAATGTGATATCTTTTACATATGAACTCCATTTTCGATGTTCTTGGGCTCGTTGGAATCACCGCAACGAGCATTACAAGATCATGCAGACAAACATCATAGTCCAACATGGGAGGATAAAACGAAATGTAGAAAGGTAAAACCTTTCTATAAATGAACAACCGGTCAAACCTCCAACATCAAAAACTCAACAAGTTTTTCATACGAAATCCGTTTTTGATGAACTTGAGCTTGTTATGAAGATCACAACAAGCTCCAAAATCCCACACAGAGAAAAGTCAAATAAGAACCAAGAAAGATGATGCCAAGTATGCAAAGGTTTGAGCTCTCTTCAACTGATACGTTAAAGCTCAATTGAGAGCCCCTCTTGATAGTACGGTATCTATCCTATAGCCCGGTCTCCCAACTAGCACCATGAGACCGGTAAAATAGAAACCCTATCAAGATCATATCTTTGCCTTGCACATTCCACTTGATCTAGATGATATCGACCTTGATCTCTTCAAGTGGGTCACCTTTCTTGATTGCGCTTCGCTTGGTGAAGTCTCACATATTGCTCCCCCAAACTCCACTATGGGAGAGCCTCTCATAGCCACATCTTCACTTGACCATTATCTCCAAGAAGGTGGCAAGCATCAAGCATATGGTATCTTCGAGATACTTCTCTTGAACTTGCACTTCTCAAGCTTGATGACGATCACCACTTGACGTCATCCTTCATGGGATATATGAATTCTTCATTTGATGCAAGCCCATAGAAAGATACCTAACCACGCATAGAAATGCCCACACACATATCATGGGTTAGTTCACAAAGCTATATGGACAATTGCTTACCATACCAAGAGATACATGATCCCACTTGGTTAATCTTGTAGCTTTGTGTGTTGATCAATATCTTGATCAACCTTGTATCTTTTCTTCTCTTTTCAATAGATGATGTCTTGAAGATAACCATGAATGATCACATAATCCTTTTTTTCAAGACATACTTACAATATGCTCAACTCACATATGACCAATCATCGGATAACTCCTCGAATATTAACTTGGTCATCACATACTCTTCTTCTTGACCATATCAAATATATATCCATACACGTCGATGATCTTGATGCCAAATACTTCACTATATCAATATATTCATGGCATAAACCTTGAATCCAACATATGGAGTTCAAGCATTGCTTATGGACAAACACTACAAGTATAACTCAATGCAACCATTAGTCTATAGGGATTGTCATTAATTACCAAAACCACACATGGGGGCGCCATGCCCTTTCAATCTCCCCCATTTTGGTAATTGATCACAATCTCTTTTACGAGGGTTTATATAATGAATTTTAAGCAACCATGCAATGAAACAATCAAGGATGCATGAGCATGAGAGGAAAATGTTTAAGAACAAATCAAAAGCATAAAACCAAATTCCCTTAAACCCTCTAAAACTTCTCCCCCATTGGCATCCATTTCCAAAATGGGCGAAAAAAGTTAGAAGGTCAATATAGTAAGAGCTCCCCCATAATGTGTGCATTTCTCAAAATGTGAGTGAAATCAAATACACATATCCAATGAAGAATAGTTGGAGGGAGATCACACTATATTGAGGATCTAAAGATTGCAAAAAAAATGATATGGAAAACCTTTTCAATTCTCCAAATAAAAGGAAGCAACCAAAAGATCCAACAAACCAAGTGAACAAAAGATATTATGATTTGAGCAAAAGAGTGCTTTAAAGAAAATAGAGGAGCTCCCCAATATTTGTACACAATTTAGAATTTTTGTATTTGAATACAAGGTGTACAAAAATGGAATCCTCACTCACCCAGTATCCTTTAAAACACAAAATTTAAATGGATTCACAAGCTCAAAAATATGCAAATAAAAATCAAATCTTTTGTCTTATCCCATGGTGAAGGTAATAGGCTCATCAAGCAAGCATGAGGTCAAGAATATTCACCAAGATGAGTGTACCAAGATGTGATAAAATAGGACATGCACTCATAAGATAAATTATTTTTGTGGTCACAAAGAATAAAAAGTAATAAAGAGGTGACACCAAAGAATTAAGATATCAAGTAAAGATGTAACTCTTCTCATGCATATAAGTTTCTATTTAGACAACAATCATGATGATATACATCCACAAAGAAATATGTATATACAAAATTAGTTAGTAAAGAAAAGAACAATATATCCAAAAGGAAGTCATATAATATACACATATGATATTTGTTTAGGATCATAGCACATAGCTCAATATTTTCATATTGTATAATAATGAACTTCAAATTCAACCATAACCAAGGCATCACAAATATCACTAAGGGAAAAAGAGATAGTTGGGATGCATTGAGTAAAGCAACAAGTATCATAAGAACAACTTGAATTTGCAAATTTATCAATATTGCACATGAGAGTACTTTGAGAGAAAGATATACAATAGAATTGTTAGATTGCCATATTTGGGATAGGTGAATCATGATATGATTTTATATGGTCCACTTAATAAGCAATCAACACAAAATACTCTTATTTGCACTAAAGAAGTTTCTTTAAGATTGCAAAAACAACAACATGGGTAGATAGATAAATGCCATGCCATGATACGACCTACACAAGGTCGAATGCTAGAAAATTATGCATGATGTTGGATACTTGTTACCGTGATGACATTGGGTTGATATAGTAGATAGGAGTTCATCAACCATCCTCGCTTGGCTCCAATAAGCATATGGTGAAAACACTTTCTTGGGAAAGAGACAAGCATCCATTGCATCTCCCATATACCTAAAAACACATTTAAGTACAAAATGGTTCCCAAACTAATTTGGTCCCAAAGTAGTTAGTCAAACTACAATACATAGGAGGAACTCCACCCAAATATGTGCATATAGATATGAAATTGAATTTCACGCACATCTTAGCCAAATTAGGATTCCGTGGAGTTTCCCCTATATATTGGTACAAAGAAGGAAAGCATGCCACAAAATAAGAATGTAGTAGATATGCATGCCTAAGATCTTCAATAGCCAAACGGAGATACAATTTGGACAAATATCAAGAAATCAAAGAAGATCCAAATTATATCAAAGATCCAAATCAAAAATTGATTTAGAGAAGCCAATTGAAACTAAATCAAACCAAAACATGATTGATAAGATACCAATTGGATAAAGATATCAAAATGAAAATAAGATACCAATTAATCAATAAATAAAGGGACTAGATATCAAATTCCCAAAGATAGATACCAATTGAGATTAACTCTCAAAAAAGAGTGAGGTTCTAACAAATAAACCATCCATCACACTTTTCATGATGGCACAAAGTACCAAGCCGAAAAGTTTTGTCTTCCATAGAGACACGTCATCGGGATAAAAAAACCAATGGAATACATGTGTTCAAAAGGATATAGGATAGCTCGCCCAATAATAGTGCATTATTTATGATCTTGCATGTGAATAAAAAAATGCACACAAATGGAATCATCGCTCTCCAAATATCTATTCAAACACTAGTCATATAAAAAAACAATAGATCCAATACTAATGAAAATATAAGTTTTACTTAATATAGGATAGCTCCCCCAAGAATAGTGCATTATGTAGAAGTAGCCTTTGAATGCAAAGTGCACAATAATGGGATCAATGCCTCCCATACACCAATTAAATCACTGGAAAGTTCGAGTAAAGCAAAATGGATCCACAAGAGGCAAGGAAGACGATGGGAGTTCAAACCAAAACAAAATATTTGCAAAAAAATAAGGCAATAAGATCAAAAGCCAACATGAAGACGATCTATAAATTCTGCCACTTATGAGTATCACTTGTCAAGGACAATGAGTATATGGAGATAATTCTCGGTGGTATTGGTATTATATTAAGATCATCTTCACACAAAATAAGCATATGGCAAAAGATAAGGTTTAAGCGCGATGCTTAGATAGATGATGTTTTTGATAGCTTCAATTATTCACGCGATCATGCAAAGCTATTATTTGAGCAACTTGAAGCAATCGGTTTCCCAAAAAGAATGTATAAGAATATATTTTAGGAAAACCGTATCATGAACATCTCTCACAAACAAGATCCAAAATATGAGCAAACAAAATCATTTAAGCAAATTGGAACATGTTTGAGCAACATGCCACATAGTAACAAGATAATTTACAATATCAAATCTAAATGGCAATACCTCACATGTTCACATTTTCTAGGATTGTAATATAAGCACATAGCTTATTACTCCCCCATAATATGATAATCCATTTCTTCTCAACAAGAGGTAAACAAAACCAACTAGAGATAATTAATGGACATTATAGAATTTGAATTTCTCATGAGCATGACATACCACATAGAAACTAGATAATATTGATATATAAACACTAAGTGGTATTCCTCATGTATACACATTTTTAGGATCGTTAAGTGTCAAAGAGCATATCACTCCCCCAAAATGGAATAGTCCATTAATCTCTCAACAAGAGCGAACTAAGTTATAAGCAAGGTATTATAAAACTCAACACAAACTCACACATACATGGTGTGCAAACCAACATACACATACTTGATTAATCAAGATAAGTAAGTAGAGAGCACAACACATACAAACACTAGCAAGGTACAAAACCAAACACATGCAAGGGTGCAAGCAACTTTCAATGTATATATGATTTAAATACAAGTTACCGCAAGGAGGAACATTGGATATGAGATAGAACAATAAATAATCGTTGACTTGGCTTGAGAGAATATAATTGATGAAGATCCCTTAATTATTCATGATGTAGCCAAGTCTCCAATGCCCTCTGACCAACACCTATTGATCAAGTTTTAGCTTGTTGGTCCCCAAACAAGTTGGGTCCTAAGAGGTTAGTCACAAGAGGCTTGGCAACCCAAATGTTTCTTTTCTTGACAACACTTTGAGTACCAACATATTTGGCAAACACATTGCCAACCTTATCCTTCCTAAGAGAATAAGCATTATCATTTGATAGGGTTGGATAAGGTACCACTAGTGCATGAAGAAGCAAAGTGACCCTTCTCACGGCATATGTAGCAACATTGGCTTCTTCCTTTCTTCTTGGTTGAAATCTCAACTTGAGAAGGAATAGCTTGATTCTTCTTGGGAAGTGGCCGTTCTTCAACTTGGGAGCTTTAGTTTGAACTTGAGGCATCTTCCCTTATTGCTTTTCACTAAGAGACTTCTTCTTCAAAGGGCAATATCTAACATGGTGCCCTTCAACTTTGCACTTGAAGCAAACAATCTTGGCCGAATTCTTGACTTGTTCTTGGCCCTTCTTTTTCTTGTTATACATGGACTTGTTCTTGTTATTGGAGTTGAATCCAAGTCCACTCTTGTCATTGGGGCGTCTTTGCACACTCAACATGTTGTCAAGTGTGGACTTCCCACCATGACGCTTTTCCAAGTCTTTCTTCAAGGACGTGACTTGGGCCTTGAGCTCTTTTAATTCCTCTACATGGTTAGTATCAACAAAAACACTAGAGGAAGTAGAAACTTCATTGTTAGAGCAACAAGGCATGGAAAGTAATTCATCACAAGATGTAGTAATATTATGAGTGGATGAATTACTAGGACTAGCACATGGTAATAAAGGATTTTGAGTTATGCTTGTGCCATTGTCCACATGAGGCTCACAAGATTTACCTTTGTAATAATAGCCTTATGAGTTAACTTTAGCTTATCATAGGAGACTAGAAGATCCTCATGAGAGCTCGAGAGCTTTTCATAGCTTTCTTCCAATTTCCCATATTTCTAGATAGCAACTCAAGTTGAGCCCTTAGCTCAACATTCTCCTTCACTATTGGTGCTTCACAAGAAATAGAGTTAGTAGCACAATCATTATCATTAGTAGCAATAGGAGAAGATAACTTGGTAAGCTCTTTTGAATATGAAGCTTGGAGTTGCACATGAGAATCGTGAGTTTGATGAGCTCACTCTTAATGACCCTAGAGCCATTTTCGAGGTGCGCAAAATCCCCAAGGAGTCTAGAATGAGCATCCACAAGCTCACTAGTCTTTATTTTGAATTCATTAGCCACCTCAATAGCTCTATCATGGGATTCCTTTACCATAGAGAGTTCTAGAGTAAAAGTCTCCTCAAGAGACTCTTTAGTGGTTTGTTCTTCTTCAAGAGCTTCCTTGAGATCGGCGATCTCATCCCCGTACTTATATTCGCGGCTAAAGCATTCATCAATGCGTGCTTCCAAATCCACTATGGTAAGCTTGCGCTCAACAAAAGTAGCCATGATTTCTAAGAATTTAGCACGAGCATCTTTATTCTTAGCAATAGCATGAAGAACCATTTGACCCTTCTCAATAAGGGAAGCATCATTATCATATTCTTCATTATCGTCATCATTATCATTTTGAGATATATTGGGAGTCAAGGTAGAAGTTACCGTTGATCCCCTTGCCATAAGGCAAAAGTGCGAAGTGGTTGATGATGATGAAGTAAAACTTGGAGCACCATTCAAGTCCATGTCTTGTTCCATGGAGTGTTCGGTTTCCTCTACATTGTTAGCCAAACAAATACTAGAGGAAATAGAATATTTTTATCAAGGGAACAAGACATAGAGAGCACATCATCACGAGGATTAGTCAAGCAATTTGTACATGATATGCAAGGACTATCAACACAAGCATGTGAATCATTTTTGGTGCTAGATATGTTTAAGTCCAAAGATAAATCATTCCAATAAGATACAGGTGAAGGATCATCAATTATAAGCTCACTATCATCATTGTAATGTTTATCACTACTCACCATTGCATTACTTTGTGGCTTGCCACATGTAGGTGAGGTAGGATAAGTTGAGAAATCATCACGGCCGGAGGTGGAGGGAGAACAATCATCTCCACTGATCTTGGACACATCATATTTATCTTGAAGCTTGGTCCAAAGCTCATGAGCATTCCGAAATGGAGTGACCGACATAATAACTACATCGCTCAAAGCATTGAAAATCACATTAGAAACTTGAGCATCTAGATAGGAATTATTCTTATCCAATAAAGATAATCTTTTGGGATTCTTTGGAGGAGAATAACCCCTATCTAGAATTCGCTCTATGTATGGGTCCATGACCCAAAAACTATCAAGCATGCGAATTTTCCAAACATCATAATTTGTGCCATCTATATAAAAGAAGCATTGTGCACTAGTTCAGTAGACGACATCTTTACTCTCGAGGCGGTGAAGCCAAAAACGAGAGAACCCGCTCTGATACCAATTGAAAGGACACAGATGTCACCTAGAGGGGGGGGTGAATAGGCGATATAAATTCTTTGCGGTTTAGTCTTGAATAAATGCGGAATAAAACTAGCGTTTAACTTATCAAGCACAAAACCTAAGCAAGCTAGGTTTACCTATGTGCATGATGACGTGAAACACACGTTCGTTGGAGACCCCAAGAGGAAGGTATGAAGCAGTGCAGCAGCAAGTTTTCCCTCGGTAAGAAACCAAGGTTGTCAGATCCAGGAGGAGTAGGAGCACTTTATAAGGTTGTTGGTGGCGCCGTTGCTCGATCACCAACGTGGAACCTGCACACAATACAATCAAACTATTTTGCCCCAACGAAACATGAAGGTTGTCAATCTTCCCGGCTTGCTGTAACAAAGGATTAAACGTATGGTGTGGAAAATAGTATTTAATTGCAGGAAGTAAAAGAGAACACTTGTTTGCAGTTGGTGGTTTTATCAGTGCAAAAGAATGGACCGGGTCCACAGTTCACTAGTGGTGTCTCTCCATAAAGATAAATAACATGTTGGGTAAACAAATTACAGCTGCGCAATTGATAAAATAGTGAGCGCATGACAATGCATATAAATGACAAGATGACTACCATCTTATATTTACTAATTGGAGGCACCATACGAGGCTCCACGTTAATTCTGGAGTTAGCAAATTTGATCCATTAGATTAAAATTTGATTAGTCTTGAACCGTAGGATTAACCGCGAGCCCGTGCCTCATTGACCCGCATAAGTACTCGCCATCCGACTCTCCTCCTCATTGGTCGCGAGTTCGATTCTGCGCACCTCGACTGCTCCTCCGGTTATTTAATTTCTTCATGTCGTGCAGCTGCCGCGCGTTGCTCCTCCCATTATTTCCTTCCTGCTACAGCAGCGTAAGGCGGGCTGGGAACTCTCCCTTGGGATTTGCATCTCCCATTTTTTTTACTTTGATTTGACAAAAACGAGATCGAGAAGCAACATGGCGACCAGCATGGCAACATCCATGGATGTGGCACGTCCAGACGTCCTGCCTCCACTTTACTCTTTGAGAACAATGGGAAGAAATTGCAACATGGGGCCAGCAGCCATGCATCGCTGATGTCCTGGCCTTTGATTTCAGATTGTGTGTCTGCTCGCATTATTTAATCAGTCAGGCCTAGGGGAAAAAATCGGTCATTTATTTGGTTGCCACCACTTCTGAATTTCATGTACGCCAGTGTTCACCAGTTGATTCGATCATCAGTCTGACTTACAAGTTAGTACTACTCAGTATGGCATATAAATTAGTATTACTCACTCGGTCCATAAAAGATGTATTAACTTTGTCTAAATTTGTATATATCTACAAACTAAAATACGTCCAGATACATACAAATTTAGACAAATTTAAGACATCCTTTTATGGACATAGGGAGTAAGAAACTTCGGTTAGACGGTGACCACTATGATTTAAGGCCATGCTTGCAAATTAATATAAGTATATTTGTTAGAGTAAAAATAGCAGCACAGTATTAAAATCATTATATTCTCTTGAAGTTAATTAACATAAGTTATTAAGTACAACTAGCCTAAGTTATTCAGTACAACTAGCCTGCCAAAGTTAATCTAATTTGCACAAGACGTTACAACTACCATGCCAAAGTTAATCTTATTTGCACAATTCATAAAAGTAAGTTTTATTGGGTTTCATAGGTGAGGACGTGAGAATTACATGCCAAAGTTAATCTTATTTGCACGTTACAACTACCATGGCACCTCATTTATTATCGCTCTGTCTATATCAATGAAACAAAAAAAAAGTTATCTAAAGCTAATTTGTTTCACAGGTGAGGACGTAAGAAAGCATAGTACATAGAATGTAAAAAATAGGTTTCATATTCATTTTGGTTTGTTTTACCTAGAGTAGGTAGTAGGTTAAAATTTGATGTCATATTTTATTTTCTTGGTTTATCCTACCAACAAGTGGGATTATGAAGATATTGGGTTCTTTGTACCTTGGCAGTTAATGAAGGTACGTAATGAAACCCGGCACACTTGGTCAATGAAGTTGGTTCGGGCTTTAAAGTTCCACTTCTCTCTTTTTTAATTATTATGTGGTTTGTTTTGATATTTACTGTATTCTCTTACTTTCCACATCAGAACGATTTTCGTCCACAGAGGGTACCTTTTCAATGCATTTAATATTTAGTGTATGCAAATACCTCTCACCCTTTTTAACGATATTGGTACCCAAAAAGTTAGACATGTCATACAGACATCCATAATCAAGTATGTGGTTCCTACACATTATTTCACTATCTCAACCCTTAGTGCATCCATCACATGCCATATCAATTATTCATAGTAATCTCTAAATTGCCATATTATTCCATATGAAACCAATTGCATGCATTTAAATTGACTATCAAAAAAGAATTTTCTTAAAGCTTTACTGTTATCTATGATTGCAGCATATGAAACCAATTGCATGCATTTAAATTGAATATCAAAAGAGAATTCTAAAGCTTTACTGTTATCTTTGATTGCAGCCCGTGCGGATGCACGGTGATGACTAGTGATATTTAATTGGGCATTACGACAAGATACATAGACCGTTATCCAACTGCATCTATGACTAATAATCCACCGTCAGGTTAACATCCGTGTCCCCCGTTGGTATTAAGTTGCAAGCAACGGATAATCGCATTAAGTAATGTGCATAATGTAAACAAATACATATGACCGTAGACATAGCATTGTTATGTTATCCCTAGTGGCAACAGCACATCCACAACCTTAGACGTTGCTGTCACTCGCCAGATTACTGGAGGCATGAACCCACTATCTAGCATAAATACCCCCTCTTGGAGTTACAAGCATCTACTTGGCCAAAGCATCTACTAGTAACGAAGAGCATGCAAGATCATAAATAACATGTAACATAGATTAATAATCAACTTGATCATAGTATTCAATATTCATCGGAGCCCAGCAAACACAACATGTAGCATTACAATAAGATGATCTTGATCATGTTAGGCAGCTCACAAGATCTAAACATGATAGCATAAAGTGGAGAGACAACCATCTAGCTACTGCTATGGACCCGTAGTCCAAGGATGAACTACTCACGCATCACTCCGGAGGCAGGCATGGCGATGTAGAGCCCTCCAGTGATGATTCCCCTCTCCGGCAGGGTGCCGGGAAGAGCTTCAGAACCCTCCCGAGCTAGGGTTGACGACGGTGGCTGATGACGTGAAACACACGTTCGTTGGGAGACCCCAAGAGGAAGGTATGAAGCAGTGGAGCAGCAAGTTTTCCCTCAGTAAGAAACCAAGGTTGTCAGATCCAGGAGGAGTAGGAGCACTTCAGAAGGTTGTTCGTGGCGCCGTTGCTCGATCACCAACGTGGAACCTGCACACAACACAATCAAACTACTTTGCCCCAACGAAACAGGAAGGTTATCAATCTTCCCGGCTTGCTATAACAATAGATTAAACGTATGGTGTGGAAAATATTATTTAATTGCAGGAAGTAAAAGAGAACAATTGTTTGCAGTTTGTGGTTTTATCAGTGTAAAAGAATGGACCGGGGCCCACAGTTCACTAGTGGTGTCTCTCCATAAAGATAAATAACATGTTGGGTAAACAAATTACAGCTGGGCAATTGATAAAATAGTGAACGCATGACAATGCATATAAATGACAAGATGACTACCATGATATTTAATTCGGCATTACGACAAGATACATAGACCGTTATCAAACCGCATCTATGACTAATAATCCACCGTCAGGTTAACATCCGTGTCCCCCGTTGGTATTAAGTTGCAAGCAACGGATAATCGCATTAAGTAATATGCGTAATGTAAACAAATACATATGACCGTAGACATAGCATTGTTATGTTATCCCTAGTGGCAACAGCACATCCACAATCTTAGACGTGGCTGTCACTCGCCCAGATTAACAGCACATCCACAATCTTAGACGTGGTTGTCACTCGCCCAGATTACTGGAGGCATGAACCCACTATCTAGCATAAATACCCCCTCTTGGAATTACAAGCATCTACTTGGCCAAAGTATCTACTAGTAACGGAGAGCATGCAAGATCATAAATAACATGTAATATACATTAATAATCAACTTGATCATAATATTCAATATTCATCGGATCCCAGCAAACACAACATGTAGCATTACAATAAGATGATCTTGATCATGTTAGGCAGCTCACAAGATCTAAACATGATAGCATAAAGTGGAGAGACAACCATCTAGCTACTGCTATGGACCCGTAGTCCAAGGATGAACTACTCACGCATCACTCCGGAGGCAAGCATGGCGATGTAGAGCCCTCCGGTGATGATTCCCCTCTCCGACAGGGTGCCGGGAAGAGCTTCAGAACCCTCCCGAGCTAGGGTTGACGACGGCGGCGCCTCTGGAACTTTTCGTGGAATATGACTCGGGTATTTAGTGTTTTCCATACGGGAGGAATAAATAGGCGAAAGGGCGGCATCGGAGGCCACCCGAGGGGCCTACACCACCCCTCGGCGCGGCAGGAGGTGGGGCCGCGCCGAGCCCTGGTGTGGCCGCCTCCTGGCGCTTCTCCGTCTCTCCTTTGGACTCCGTGGACGTGTCGGTGAAATAGGGACCTCCGTTGATTTTCGTCCAATTCCGAGAATATTTCCTTAACAACTTTTCTGAAATACAAAAACAGCAGAAAACAGGAACTGGCACTGTAGCATCTTGTTAATAGGTTAGTCCCAGAAAATGTATAAAAATGATATGAAGTGTATGTAAAACATGTAACAATTTGTATAATCAACATGGAACATCAAAAATTATAGATACGTTTGAGACGTATCAGCATCCCCAAGCTTAGTTCCTACTCGTCCTCGAGTAGGTAAACGATAAAACAAAATAATTTTTGAAGTGACATGCTACCATCATAATCTTGATCAAATAGTATTGTAAGGCACATGTAAATGAATGAAGTGATCCAAGTCAATGGTCTATAGTTTGCTACCAAATAGATAATGAGTAAACAACTGAATCATACAAACAAAACTTTTCATGAATAATACTTTGGAGACATTGCATCCACATGTTTACATAAGAGTTAACTCAAAAAGCAATAGATTCTAGTAAAAGGTATTTAACCAACACAAAGGAAGATTTAAGTTTCAGCATTTGCTTCAACTTTTAACATATTTATCTCATGGATATTGTCAACACAAAGCAATATAATAAATCCAATATGTAGCATATAACAATTGTTGTACCAAAGTTGACACTAGTGTTTGCTTGTGGAAGATAGAAAGAAGTAGGAAAACTGACTCAACATAAAAGTAAAAGAAAGGCCCTTCGCAGAGGGAAGCAGGGATTAAATCATGTGCTAGAGCTTTTTAGTTTTGAAATCATATAGAGAGTAAAAATTAAGTTTGAGAGGTGTATGTTAATTGGTCAACGAATCAGTAGTGGAAAGTACAATATGACCCCGGCCAAACAGACTTTTAAGAGCGGCTCCCATGAAGGACGTTATTTCTACCAGCAAGGCAGATCATCCCTCTTTTTCTCTTTGGTTTACACATGCAAATGTTTCACTGAGTATTCAGTTGACAAAATGTGAAGAGATTAAGCGGTTAAAGTTGTAATTAATTGGGACCGGGCACCGCGTTGCCAGCTCTTTTTGCAAAATTAATAGATAAGGGTATGTATATGCCGCTAGTCTGAAGTTAAATCTGCTTGACAAGTGACATAAAGACATCCACCACGTCCTCATGAGCTTGGTAAACATTGACACAAAAAGGAGTAGTAACAATTTTGAATAATTTAAAGGTAGCACATGAGAATTTTACTTGGAGTGGCAAGGAAATACCACATATAGGTAGTTATGGTGGACACAGATGCCATGGATTTTGGCTCAAGGATTTGGATGCACGAGAAGCATTCCCTCTCAGAACAGAGTTTAGGCTAGCAAGGTTATTTAAGCAAACAAGACTGTCAACCGGTACACCAAGTTTTATATGACCAACTGTGGGGACCCCGGACTAGCCGTCCGAAATACCCGATTATGCTTAACACAATAATCCCGTGATCAGTCTGTCGTTGCACATAATCCGAACTGAATACCGAAGTTTACATCCATTACAATACCGAATTAAAGTCTTACATAAATGGTCATTTAGACCAAGTCTTACATAGGTGCCTTCTTGGGCCAAACCAAAATAATCAGCGGAAGCTACGGCGTAGTAGACATCATATTCTAACAACGACCCGATAGGCAGCTGACTTATGGAGATCCCTAGTTCGCATAGAAGTCGCCATACTCCTCCTCGGCGCAGTGCTCCTCGAAGTCTGGCTAAGACAATAGCCAAGGATGAAACCAATATGAGTACATTTGATTGTACTCGCAAACTACCCCAACATGAGTATGTACTAGTTTATTTTAATTTCGGACTTTTATTTATTTAAAACATCTCTATATCTTTATTGAAAAAGGTAAGAAGAATTTTATAACTATCTTTAAATAAAATCACCATTTTATCTGTTTCTCCAAAACTCCTCTTTTTTTCGACCATAGCCCGTCATGGTCCACTTGCCTCCAACAACCTCATACCGATCCGTTGGTATAGGTGTATGAAACATTCTCCACTTCATTTTCCTTTTTAAAACTCAAATCTTTTCAAAACTTGCGCATGGTCTTAGACAGCCTCCCAACTGTCCATATCCGAGGACTCGGCTATTCGAATAGTTTTACACTTGCAGAGGTAGCACGCTTTTCCCACATCCATTCGATAACTCATCGTGTCAGCCACGTCTCGCCATACAAGGTGTATGCGAAGTTGAGTCACCGACCCTAGCCTGTCCTTTGCTCATGCTAGTATAGGACCCTGCCCATATGACACTTTCCATCAACACTTAACCCAGCCCGTCGGAATCTAAGTGTGAGGACTCATAGTTTTGCCCGGCGGTGTATAGGGGACATCCTTCTATCCTCCTCCTTATCTTTCCATAGAGTTTGAGCGAGGACCCAGGTCAGGGGTAGGTCACCAAACCATCCCCCATGCATAACGGAGTCATCTCCGTCGATGAGGCATCATACTAATATGAGCAAATTATATGACTAAGCCCTTTCCCATGTGGGTAAATGTGGTCGCACAGGGTAAGATTGGTCGTCATAGTATTAGGACACATGTGCATTTTTCATAAACATCTCCATTCTCCATTTCTCCATTTCAACACCGACATCTCAGCATTCCATATCCATACAAGTATTTTCAAAGGAGTTTTGAGTAAACAATATTTATTTTTCCCATCCTATAATTTTATATAAACTATCTTATACTTCTACATAGGGTGGCAAAATAGTTTCCATATACTTTTTGAAAAGGTTTTAAAAATCTTTGCCTTAAGAGTAAATCATGTTATCAAAGTAGATGCATATATTTGGGTTGCAAGCTCAGAGAGTAGCTTGCCTTGCTCGACAAAGTGACCTTGGTCTTGATCTTCAGGTTCAACAAATTCCCCTTCCTCGATAAATCCGACAACGCTCTCGTCTAATTAATAAACAAACAAATACAAAAAATCACTACCTACTCAATCAACATCACAACATTACAATCTTAAAGGCTAAATAGCCACTGCACACATCAAGCAACACAATTTGGTTTCAATTTAATTGAATTAACCATTATTTATTTATGTCTTAAATAAGGCAGAAACTAGTTGAACATGTTTAATTGCATAACTCAAGTTTGTTGGTCACAAAAATACAAACTAAAATTATACAGAAAGCTACTGATGTGTAGAAGACAACACAATTTGATTTGGATTAATTGGAGTTACCAAACTCCCTACACAATTGTTTTAATCCAGAAACTTAATAATCAAGTTTTAGCTACAAATCAAGTTCTGTTGATCCTAAATTTAAATCCTTTTAGGGGTAACTAACAATGACTAAATGAGATCCAACAAAATTGGTCCTAACTCATCGGGTTAAACATTAAACATCCATAATTGTTTTAGTGCAGAAGGGTTTTCTAAATTCAACTTTATACTAAACAATTATCATTGCATAATTAATTCTACCAAAATTATGGAAGCTAATAGATCACAGTACCAAGTTAACAAAATTGGTTTGGAATTATTTGGGTTAATAGAGTATCAGAAACAAACAAGTTTATATTTTAAACCTTCTGTGGCATTTTTAATAATACATTTTTATTATTTATCTAAATGAAATGAAACCACTTGGGTTGGTTAACCAATTTCATAAGCTTTCCAGAACATTTGGATTTGATTTATTTGGATTTATAAATCTCGAGATATTGAATTTCTAAGTTATGTCCAGTACTGAAATTTCTAGAGAAATTAAATTAGAAAACTACTCTGTTCTGGATAATGTTGAGAATCCTGACGGGTGGGGTCCACTCGTCAGTGACTCAACCGAAAACGTCTCACGTGCTGGATAATGTTTAAAACACTGATAGTGGGGTCCACTGGTCAGTGACACATCTAAACGAAACGGTATGCTACCGTGGATAGAAGATCCAACGGCTGAGGATCAAGCACATCGGCGACGACCTAAAACGGGCGGCGCCGTGGCTCCGGCGACGGCGAGGTCGGTGATTCGCTCACCTAGGGGCTCGGGAGGATGTGCAGGTAAGGCTGATCGAACGCGGCGGCCTGGGGAAGCTTGCTGGACGAGTTGCGCTTCCTGGGACGGCTCCAATCGTCGGCGGCGAGCAACTCCGCTTCCGTGGCCACGGCACCAGCTCCGGCGAGCTCCTGGCGGTGATTCTGTGCACGATACAGAGGGGAAAAAGGTGCGTGTGAGTGCGGTGAACTCGAGCTACAACGTAGATGGGTCAGAGGGAAGAAAGGGGCAGCAGCACGGCATGGCCGTGATCGTCTTCTACCTCGGGCACGGCTGAGCTCGGAGACGGTCACGGGCTGCAGCAACTTCGCAGCTACGGCTCCGCCCTCCTGGCGGTGCACGAGTGAAGGTGGAGCAAGGGAGAGAGAGTGGTGCGGAGTGGAGAGGAAGTGAGAGCTCGGGTGGCTTATAAGGCCGAAGCTCGGCGCATGGTGGTCGAGGTTCACGCGGGTTCCAGAGGGTGGGAGAGCTCGGCGGAGGTTGTCTGGGGGGCCGCAGGTGAGCTTTGGAGTGGCTGGACGCGGCCACGCGGCGAGGGGTGCAGTGGAGCGCTGGCTCGACCGCGGTGTCCTCGGGTCGGCCATGGCGAACGGCGAGCATGGACGCGTGCTATGCGCGCGAGTGGGGCGCGGTCTGGCCGGTGTTTTCGTGTCCAAGGGAGCAGAAGAGCGAGGGAGAGAGGGGGGCACGGTGCTAGGCCACCACGGCGTCGACACCTCCTTCTCCACAGTGGCGACCATGGCGGCATGGGCGCGCGGCGCCTGTCCCCTGGCGGCGACCACGGCGGCTGCTCCCTGCTCGATTTCTTCGGCTCCAACGGGCGCGGTGATAGGAGTGGAGTGAGAGGGATCGATTGGTGCCAGGGATTCGACGAATTAAACTCGGATTTGATCGATTTGATCTTCGATTTGGGGAAGAACATGGCACTGCCACCAGGTGTTCGACTGTGTCCTCACCCAAATAAAATTCATATTTTTGCAAATTGTTTTCATAACTTGCTTCATACATATTTACCATGATTTGTTGTGCTGTTTTGGAATTTATTTGGCAAGTGCAACATAGCACATTTTGTGATTTTAAGAAGATAAAGAAAGAATTAGAATTTCAATTTAGGCTTTTTTGGAAATATTTATTTGAGAGGGAAAAGTGGTAAGAATAAAATGGGAGTGCTCATATTACCACTCCACTGAATTTTGTTTGAAGGAAAAATAATTTCTCACTTGGAGAAATGGTGTGACACTTGTCACATGATTTTCTAGTTTTAACTTTTGTTTTATTTCTTTTCTTCAAGTTTTTAATTAGAGCAAACAACATCACAAGCAATAATATACAATCAACACATATAAATCAATCAAAAGTTTTTGTTGGCCCACATTTTTGGAATAATAATAATTGTTATATTTTTGGGATGTTACAGATCCTTCCCCCCTTAAAATAAATCTCGTCCCGAGATTTGCTAGGCTTAGGTACTAAAGAGGTTTGGGAATTCGCTTCTAAGATAGTCTTCGCGTTCCCAAGTTGCTTCTTCTTCAGAGTGGTTAGTCCACTGGACTTTGTAGAACTTGATCGCGCGCCTCCGGGTAAGACGAACATCTTCGTCGAGAATCTTGACGGGTCTCTCACGATAAGTCAGGTCTTGGTTCAGGTCGATGGAGAGGTGGTCGATGTTTTTGAAAACATCAGGCTGGTCGGGAACTTCAAGACACTTCCGGAGCAAGGAAATGTGGAAGACATCGTGATAATCCGCTAACTCCGGGGGCAACTCTAGTTGATAGGATACTTCTCCTCGACGAGCAATGATCTTGAAGGTCCAATATATCTTGGCGCTAATTTTCCTTTGACATGGAAACGCTGCATACCCTTGAGTGGTGTCACTCGGAGATAGACATAATCTCCGACACTGAAAGTGACATCACGACGCTTGGGATCAGCGTAACTCTTCTGACGGGATTGGGCAGTTTTGAGACGTCACGAATAAGTTGAACTTGTCTTCAGCTTCACGGAGGGTATATGGTCCAAACAATTTGCCTTCTCCGGTGTCGGACCAATTCAGGGCGTACGACACTTCTTGCCGTAAAGGGCTTCAAAAGGGGCCATTTGCAGACTAGACTGATAGCTATTGTTATAGGAGAACTCTGCAAACGGAAGACAATCTTCCACTTGGAACCATAGGATAGAACACATGCGCGAAGCATGTCCTCCAATATCTGGTTCACTCGCTCAGTTTGGCCTCGGTCTGGGGATGATAAGCTGTGCTAAACGCTAACTTGGTTCCGAGGGCTTCGTGAAGGGATTTCCAGAATCTTGAAGTGAATTGCGTGCCTCTATCAGATACAATCTTCTTAGGCACACCATGCAGGCTTACTATTCTGAAATATACAAGTCTGCTAACTGAACTCCGGTGTGAGTGGTCTTGACAGGAATAAAATGGGCAACCTTGGTCAGTCGATCAACGATGACCCAGATTGAATCATGGCCTCGGTTGGATCTTGGAAGTCCGGTAATAAAATCCATTCCAATTTCATCCCACTTCCACTCGGAATTTTCAAAGGTTGAAGCAATCCAGCGGGTCGCTGATGTTCAGCCTTGACTCGCTGACAGATATCACACTTGGCTACAAAAGAACCAATCTCTCGCTTCATTCCATGCCACCAAAATCTTTCACGAAGGTCTTGGTACATTTTGGTTCCGCCGGGGTGGATTGAATAAGGGGTCTCATGGGCTTCCTTCAGGATTAACTCCTTAAGTTCTACATTGGGCACACAGATACGGCCATTGAATCTCAGCACTCCTTCAGCATCTTCGGTAAAACCGGGTGCTTTGCCGAGAGAAATCTTCTTCTTAATTCCTTCAATGCTTTCATGATCTTTTTGGGCTTCCTTGATTTGATCCATCAGGGTTGGGGCTAACTCTAAATTGGCGAGATAACCATGGCTAACAAGTTCTAGTCCAAAATCTTTGAACTCTTTGAACAAGGCTGGCTGTTCGGCTTGGATCAAGGCATTCAGGGTGCAAGGTTTGCGACTAAGGGCATCGGCAACTACATTAGCCTTTCCGGGGTGATAGTGGATTCCAATATCATAATCCTTGATTAATTCCATCCATCTCCTCTGTCGCAGGTTCAACTCCTTCTGGGTGAAGATATACTTCAAGCTCTTATGATCCGTATAGATCTCGCAGCGATGTCCCGCAAGATAGGGACGCCACGTCTTAAGAGCAAGAACAACAGCAGCTAACTCCAGATCATGGGTTGGATAATTCTCTTCATGCGGTCGCAACTGCGGGACAGATACGACACAACTTTGCCTTCTTGCATCAGAACGCAACCAAGTCCGAGGCGTGATGCATCGCAATACACGTCGAAACTCTTGGTGACGTCTGGCATAATCAAGATTGGGGTTGAGGTCAGTCTCTTCTTCAATTCTTGGAAACTCTCTTCACACTTCTGAGTCCATTCAAATTTCTTGTCCTTCTTCAACAGTTGGGTCATGGGTTTGGCTATACTGGAGAATCCTTCAACGAACTTGCGGTAATAACCCGCTAGTCCGAGAAAGCTTCGGATTTCAGTCACACTGGTTGGGGCTTTCCAGTCAACAATGGCTTGGATCTTCTCGGGTCACAGAAATTCCTCCAGCAGACACAACATGTCCGAGAAATGCCACTTCACTAGCCAAAACTCACACTTGCTAAGCTTGGCATACAGCTGGTGCTTTCGGAGGGTCTCCAAAACTAGACGCAGGTGTTCAGCATGCTCTTCTTCGGTCTTGGAATAAATAAGGATGTCATCGAGGAAAACTACCACGAACTTGTCGAGGTACTCCATGAAAATCTTGTTCATGAGATTCATGAAATAGGCTGGGGCATTGGTCAGACCAAAGGACATCACGGTGTATTCAAACAAACCGTAACGGGTGGTGAAGGCGGTCTTGGGAATGTCTGACTCTCGATTTTCAACTGATGATATCCTGTCCGAAGATCGATCTTGGAAAAGACTCGGGCTCCGTTCATCTGATCGAACAGATCCTCGATCTTGGGAAGAGGGTACTTGTTTTTAATGGTTACGTCATTTAGCTTGCGATAATCCACACACAGGCGTGTGGTACCGTCTCTCTTGTCCACAAAAATGGGTGATCCCCAAGGTGAAGCGCTTGGGCGAACAAGACCTTTGCTGAGCATATCAGCCAACTGCTTCTTCAACTCAACCAGTTCTTCCGGATTCATCCGATAAGGCCTTTGGGATATAGGGGCGTTCCTGGGATAAGTTCAATTATGAACTCAATATCCCGGTCTGGCGGCATACCAGGCAATCTTCAGGGAAAACATCTCGGAATAGGTGAACAACACGGATCTCATCTAGGGTGGGTCGAGCTATGCCCTCATGGCAGCCTGGTTGGGAATGACTTGTTTGACACATACTCCACTTCTACTCTTTGTCGGTGGTGATGGATACAGCTCTTCTGGCGCAGTCTATTCGACCATGGTACTTGGCTAGCCAATTCATACCAAGTATAACATCTATGCCTTGGGTTCCCAGAACGATTAAGTCGACTGGAAACTTTTCTCCTTTGATCTCAAGGGAAACGTCGGGCAAAACAACTTGGTCTCTACGGTGGATTCTGGGATTTGGATGACCATGGGTTTGGGTAAGAGACTTCCGACTAAACCTCCCTTAGCAACAAATTCTTGGGTAACAAAGGAATGGGTAGCACCAGAATCAAACAGAACAGTTGCAGGTACTGAGTTGACAAGGAACGTACCCAGCACAACATCTGGCGCATCCTGGGCTTCTTCAGCATTGATGTGGTGCAGACGGCCCTTGGCAACAGCAACATTTCCGCGGGGTGCGGCATTCTTGCCATTTCCATTACGGCCTTGACCATTGTTCGGTGCCGGTGCATTGGGGCGCTGAACATTCCTCTTAGGATTGGGGCATTCTCTGGAGTAGTGACCCTTGTTGCCGCATTCAAAGCAGACAACATTGGCATTGCGGTTGAAGTTGTTGAAGTTTCCTCCGGGACGGTTATTGTCATTGGGGGGTTGAAGTTGTTTGGGCGGTTAGGGAAATTGGGGCGTGGAGCTTGTGGTGGTCGATAGGCAGGCTTGGGGTTTGCTGAAAGATACGAGGCTTCTGGTTGCTCGAACCTTCCTGAGCATTCATCCTCCTCTTACGACCTTCAAACATAGACTTGCGCTTGGTCTCCAGCTGGATGGCTTTGTCCACAAGTGACTCCAAATCAAAGAAGTCATGGATAACCAAAGCACACTGCAGTTCATCATGAAGTCCATTAGAAACGCTCCATCTTCTTCTTCTCTGTGTCGGTGTCATCAGGAGCATACCGAGATAAGTCGGTAAACTCATCAAGATAACCGACCACATCTTTACTTCCCTGCCTCAGCTTGCGGAATTCATCCTTCTTCCTCTCATAGTCCGCCAGGAATGTGCTTCTTGCGGAACTTCTCCTGGAACTCAGCCCAGTTGATAACATGGCCAGCTTGCTGGAGAGCCTTGGTAGCTTCCCACCAAGCTCGTGCAGGTCCAGCAAGATAGTGGGTTGCATACAACCTTCTCATTTTCTCCCACAGCAGCAACTTCCAGATTGTTCTCGATGGTGCGAAGCCAATCATCGGCTTCCAGTGGGTGAAGTCCCTTGGAATAGGTAGGTGGGTTGGTCTTCTGGAAATCGCTCAAAGTGGATCGCTGGTTTCCATCGCCATTGCCATTGCCACCATTGTTGTTGTTGTTGTTGTTGTTGTTGTTTTGTTGTTGAGATGGGCGGCAGCGATCTGCTGCAGGGCAGCGAGATGAGCTTGACGCTCCTCCCGGGCAGCTTGGCGTTCCTCCATGATAAGCGCAGAAGTTGGGCGGGGGTCGGGTTTGGTG
The DNA here is from genome assembly GCA_947311845.1 of Poa pratensis. Classification (NCBI taxonomy): domain Eukaryota; kingdom Viridiplantae; phylum Streptophyta; class Magnoliopsida; order Poales; family Poaceae; genus Poa; species Poa pratensis. The sequence continues at coordinate 10,267,974 of CAMZMU010000109.1, read as the reverse complement.
GTGGTGGTGCTCCTCCTCCGTGGTGCGACGAGTGTCCACCATCCTGAAGCACACCGGGTATAAGAGGCAAGGCAAAAAGGTTCGACTAAGGGAAAAATGATTTCGCAAGTGGTTGATTAATTAAGGATTATATGGAAAATATTTTACACAGATCAAACAAGACTAACACACTTATATAACACAAACATCACATCAAGGAGTTCACAACATCAAGCTTACAACATCGCCCTACATCTAAGTACATAATACATGGTTTCCAAAAGAACCACTACTTCGACTCGACTAGCGATAGGGGGTCAACCTAATCCTGCGGTAGTACTCAAGTCACTCGCCTACTGAGGTGGAACCTCAGGCTCTGCTGCGTCAGCGTCGGACTGGTAAGGTGGCTCCTCGGGTCCTCCTCCTCGTCCTCGAGAACTGCCTCGAGTGGCTCCTCCTCCTCGTCAACTAACTCCTCCTCGTCGTCCTCCTGCTCATAGTCCATCTCCTCCAGGAAGTCGTCGTCACTGAGGAAAGCGTTGTTCTCCTTGCGGAGATCCTCGCCCTCCTCCTCCATCTCGTTCGCCTGATGCTCCATGTCCTCAATCATCTCGTCCTGCTCCGCCACCCTCTTGCGGAGCTTGGCGATGGTCCTCCTCAGCTGGGTCCTCTTCTTGAGAAGAGCGACCTTCTCCTCTTCAGCTGCGCCTCACTCTCGCGACTCTCACTGAGCGAGATGCGCTCAAAGCGAGACCGAAGCCTAGCGCATCAGATCCTCCTGGGTGCGGTAGAGCATAATCTCCATGTCCAGGATGTACTCTCCGAACGTCGGGTGTAGAGGGGATCGGATAGGGTGTCCATCATCGGTGCGCCTCCCGTAGAACCGGAAACGGGAGTTCACCAACTCCGCCTTGTGCTCCTCACAAAGTCGGGCTAGCAGCCTCTGCATGACACAGTCCGTCGTCCCAGTGGACGTCCATGGTGGTGAAGATCAGCGTCCTGGATCCGGGAGACTTGATGTTCCCCCGAACAGACGACTCAACTAGCCAACACAGGTTCCCGTTGCCGAGAGTGTCAACCTGGGCTCCCTTAAACTCTGGAGCGGGGCGACCTAACAGCTTGCTCAACTCGAACAAGTCCTTCTCGAACATCAACTTGCCGTCCTTCTCAAGCTGAACGAACTCGGTGAAATGGATCGCCATCTACAATTTTTAGCAAAATTTTAAGTTAGTGAGATGACAAGTGTACAAAATTTTAAATTTAGTGAGGCAACAAGTGAGCAAAATTTTAAGCTTAATGGGATGACAAGTGTGCAAAATTTTAAGGATACAAGGAAAAATGTAATATTTAATGAGAGTAAAATTTTGCATAAGTAAGAGGATTGGAGATAAGAAATTTTCGAAAATACTTCACTCCTTTATTTTAGAAATTAACTTTTGTAACACCTATCTAGCGACCATGCTAATCTAAGGTCTCTTAAAGTCAGGATGGCTCTGATACCAGCTCTGTGGGGACCCCGGACTAGCCGTCCGAAATACCCGATTATGCTTAACACAACGATCCCGTGATCAGTCTGTCGTTGCACATAATCCGAACTGAATACCGAAGTTTACATCCATTACAATACCGAATTAAAGTCTTACATAAATGGTCATTTAGACCAAGTCTTACATAGGTGCCTTCATGGGCCAAACCAAAATAATCAGCGGAAGCTACGGCGTAGTAGACATCATATCTAACAACGACCCGACAGGCAGCTGACTTATGGAGATCCCTAGTTCGCATAGAAGTCGCCATACTCCTCCTCGGCGTAGTGCTCCTCGAAGTCTGGCTAAGACAATAGCCAGGGACGAAACCAATATGAGTACATTTGATTGTACTCGCAAACTACCCCAACATGAGTATGCACTAGTTTTATTTTAATTTCACTTTTATTTATTTAAAACATCTCTATATCTTTATTGAAAAAGGTAAGAAGAATTTTATAACTATCTTTAAATAAAATCACCATTTTATCTGTTTCTCCAAAACTCCTCCTTTTTCCGACCATAGCCCTCATGGTCCACTTGCCTCCAACAACCTCATACCGATCCGTTGGTATAGGTGTATGAAACATTCTCCACTTCATTTTCTTTTTAAAACTCAAATCTTTTCAAAACTTGCACATGGTCTTAGGACAGCCTCCAACTGTCCATATCCGAGGACTCGGCTATTCGAATAGTTTTACACTCTGCAGAGGTAGCACGCTTTTCCCACATCCATCCGGTAACTCATCGTGTCAGCCACGTCCCCATACAAGGTGTATGCGAAGTTGAGTCACCGACCCTAGCCTGTCCTTTGCTCATGCTAGTATAGGACCCTGCCCATATGACACTTTCCATCAACACTTAACCCAGCCCGTCGGAATCTAAGTGTGAGGACTCATAGTTTTGCCCGGCGGTGTATAGGGGACATCCTTCTATCCTCCTCCTTATCTTTCCATAGAGTTTGAGCGAGGACCCAGGTCAGGGGTAGGTCACCAACCATCCCCTCATGCATAACGGAGTCATCTCCGTCGATGAGGCATCCCATACTAATATGAGCAAATTATATGACTAAGCCCTTTCCCATATGTGGGTAAATGTGGTCGCACAGGGTAAGATTGGTCGTCATAGTACTAGGACACACTGTGCATTTTTCATAAACATCTCCATTCTCCATTTCTCCATTCAACACCGACATCTCGGCATTCCATATCCACACAAGTATTTTCAAAGGAGTTTTGAATAAACAATATTTATTTTTCCCATCCTATAATTTTATATAAACTATCTTATACTTCTACATAGGGTGGCAAAATAGTTTCCATATACTTTTTGAAAAGGTTTTAAAAATCTTTGCCTTAAGAGTAAATCATGTTATCAAAGTAGATGCATATATTTGGGTTGCAAGCTCAGAGAGTAGCTTGCCTTGCTCGACAAAGTGACCTTGGTCTTGATCTTCAGGTTCAACAAATTCCCTTCCTCGATAAATCCGACAACGCTCTCGTCTAATTAATAAACAAACAAATACAAAAATCACTAACTACTCAATCAACATCACAACATTACAATCTTAAATGCTAAATAGCCACTGCACACATCAAGCAACACAATTTGGTTTCAATTTAATTGAATTAACCATTATTTATTTATGTCTTAATATGGCAGAAACTAGTTGAACATGTTTAATTGCATAACTCAAGTTCTGTTGGTCACAAAAATACAAACTAAATTCTACAGAAAGCTACTGATGTGTAGAAGACAACACAATTTGATTTGGATTAATTGGAGTTACCAAACTCCCTACACAATTGTTTTAATCCAGAAACTTAATAATCAAGTTTTAGCTACAAATCAAGTTCTGTTGATCCTAAAATTAAATCCTTTTAGGGGTAACTAACAATGACTAAATGTGATCCAACAAAATTGGTCCTAATCATTTGGGTTAAACATTAAACATCTATAATTGTTTTAGTGCAGAAGGGTTTCTAACTTCAACTTTATACTAAACAATTATCATTGCATAATTAATTCTACCAAAATTAGGGAAGCTAATAGATCACAGTACCAAGCTAACAAAATTGGTTTGGAATTATTTGGGTTAATAGAGTATCAGAAACAAACAAGTTTAGGTTTTAAACCTTCTGTGGCATTTTTAATAATACATTTTTATTATTTATCTAAATGAAATGAAACCACTTGGGTTGGTTAAACAATTTCATAAGCTTTCCAGAACATTTGGATTTGATTTATTTGGATTATAAATCTCGAGATATTGAATTTCTAAGTTATGTCCAGTACTGAAATTTCTAGAGAAATGAAATTAGAAAACTACTCTGTTCTGGATAATGTTGAGAATCCTGACGGGTGGGGTCCACTCGTCAGTGACTCAACCGAAAACGTCTCGCGCGCTGGATAATGTTTAAAACACTGACAGTGGGGTCCACTGGTCAGTGACACATCTAAACGAAACGGTATGCTACCGTGGATAGAAGACCCAACGGCTGAGGATCAAGCACATCGGCGACGACCTAAAACGGGCGGCGCCGTGGCTCCGGCGATGGCGAGGTTGGTGATTCGCTCACCTAGGGGCTCGGGAGGACGTGCAGGTGAGGCAGATCGAATGCGGCGGCATGGGGAAGCTTGCTGGACGAGTTGCGCTTCCTGGGACGGCTCCAATCGTCGGCGGCGAGCAGCTCCGCTTCCGTGGCCACGGTACCAGCTCCGGCGAGCTCCTGGCGGTGATTCTGTGCACGATACAGAGGGGAAAAAGGTGCGTGTGAGTGCGGTGAACTCGAGCAACAACGTAGATGGGTCAGAGGGAAGAAAGGGGCAGCAGCACGGCACGGCCGTGATCGTCTTCTACCTCGGGCACGGCCGAGCTCGGAGACGGTCACGGGCTGCAGCAACTTCGCAGCTACGGCTCCACCCTCCTGGCGGTGCACGAGTGAAGGTGGAGCAAGGGAGAGAGAGTGGTGCAGAGTGGAGAGGAAGTGAGAGCTCGGGTGGCTTATAAGGCCGAAGCTCGGCGCATGGTGGTCGAGGTTCACGCGGGTTCCAGAGGGTGGGAGAGCTCGGCGGAGGTTATCTGGGGGCCGCAGGTGAGCTTTGGAGTGGCTGGATGCGGCCACGCGGCGAGGGGTGTAGTGGAGCGCTGGCTCGACCGCGGTGTCCTCGGGTCGGCCATGGCGAACGTCGAGCACGGACGCGTGCTATACGCGCGAGTGGGGCACGGTCTGGACGCGAGTGGGGCGCGAGTGGAGCCATTGATAGTATTAAAATGCAAAGTCCATGTTAGTTTTATCACCTTCATACTCGGGACGAGCATGGGTTAAGCTTGGGGATGTTGATGCATGTAAAATGCATACATGAACTTTACATTTTATTAAATGTTATTTGCATCATATAAGGGTTATATTCATGATTTATATTAAGTTTTGGGGATAATTAACAATTTCCCCATTTTTCTGGAATTAACCCTGCACTGTCAGAAAACCCCTTTTTCTATATTTTTACGTTTCAGGCGACCAAATCACGTCATAATGACCTGAGATTTTACGGGGATCACTTTTTTGGAAGGAACGAAACGTAGGCGCAAAGGAAACGAAGAAACGGAGACCAGAAGGCCGAAAGGGGTGGGCCCACGCGGCCAGATTCCCTGACCGCGTGGGACCCACCAAAATGGCCCTCGGGCCTCCGCTGCCGTCGATCTTCTTCCCGAAGCTTCGTCTTGACCTAAAAACGACTATATATAGACCCCCCAGGGCTTTCGCGAAAGGAGCGCCGCCGAAACACAGAAACCACGAAACAGAGACCTGGAGCTGAAGATTGGAGGGGGAAAACTCCGGCGGGGCGCTGCCGGTGTGGTCTCCTTCCCCTCCAACAACATCTCCACCGACACCATGATGAAGAGGGAGTAGTCCACCCCTGGACTATGGGTTTGTGGAAGTAACTTATGTATCTCTCCTCTCTATGAGCTTCACTAATTAGTACCGTATGAGCTGCTGAACATGATTACGGTCATCTATGTAATTCCTTTGTGGTGGATCTTTATTATGAGTTAATACATGTTTGAGATTGCAATGGTTTTGTTTCAGTTATGAAAGTAGATGCATATTATGTACCCCGTTCTTATTTACTTGTCATGATCAAGCATGTTTATGAGAGCATGTGAGGGGGAACGTGTGCATTAGTTGGAGTAACGGGGGTGGCTAGTGCAGTGAACGTGACAGATAGTTCTGCGATCCACTTGGGTTTTCTACCTTACTTTGTTGCCTCACTAGGGATAAACAAAAATACCATGCTACCGGAGAGTGGATGTGACCTTGGCCACTACCTCCATGACTAGATCTAGCATGTTCTTATTTTAACTTCATGTCATTGAACTTATTGCTATGCTCTGATTTATCTTAATTACTAAGGTGTTATGATTTAGTTCGCATCTTGGTGGAGCATAAGAGAGAGAACAACTTATACTTGAGATCTCTATGTTAGGACGTGATGCCCATATTATTAATAACTTGTCAAACCATGTCTTGCCATCTTACATGTTAATTTTAGTGTTCCATTGTCTACCACGTTATCAAGAGAGAGTGCATTTGTGAAACCATGAACCCCGGTCCATTTTTAATCATAAGAAACACCTTTCCAACACTTTTATCACCACTTTTGTTTGCTGCCATTATTAAATCCGAAAATACAAAAACACTTTTACATCTTGCATTCATATAAAAAACCCAAAAATATCATTTATCATTCCACCATCATTGCATATTTATTTTACCATCATTGCATATTTACTACTGTTTGCATATTTATTTTATTATCATTCTCACACCTTGTGCTTGACAACCACTTGGTGAGGTTGAGGGCACAAAACAATTTATTTTGTTGCAGGTTCTCAAGAGAAGGATAAGGAGATAACACCTGAAATACTGGTTCCCCGAGAGTTCGATATTAAACCCTCGAGTCACCCCTCGTGGGGAAAACTGTCTTCCACTACTACATACACTCTGCACTTGGAGTCTCAACCTAACCCATTTACTTTTCACGCAGGTAACCACACGAAGGGTCAGAAGTGTTTTGGCGCCGTTGTGGGGTAACTACGTGAAGGGCCATCAAGACGTTTTCTGGCGCCGTTGCCGGGGAACCATAGCTGAAAGGTTTATCCAAGGATCACTCACATCAAGTCAACTTCATCACCAACTTGTGTAACAACCTAAGCTTGGGGAGGTTGCACCTACGTGAGCATCATCTTATCCATCTTTACCTACAATCATTTTATTTTGTTTTGTTCTTGTCTTGCATATCATCTTTATATTTCGGTTTGCATATTTATATTCAGTTTTGCATTTTTGTGTTGCATTTGTTATTTCGAGTTGCATTAGTGTCATTTTACTTTCAGTTTTGCATAAAAAATTAAAAACACATAAAAACTTGCAATCATGAGTCTTGAAAACAAAAAGAAAGTGAGTCTTCCTTTAAGTTCCATTTCTAGTTTTAAACAACAACCTGGAGAAACATTAAAAGATGCCTGGGTTAGAATTAATAGGATGCACTATGAAGATCCTACACCTTGTGAAGATGAAAAGCTAGATCTTTACTTTTATTATGGAATAGATCCTTGGTATCAAAATGCTTTAGATGGGGCTACAGGTGGAAGTTTTGTCCTGTCAACACCATCCTGTGCGGCCATGACACTTAGAAGAATTTTTGGTAACTTTGTTGGTAGAAAGAAAAAGGTAGAGGATACCACAGTAGCACTTGCTTATCTAAAGATAAATTCGAAGCTGGTTTAGAGAAACTACCAAATAAAGAGGATTTTGAACAACTAGCATCTGTTTCTAAAAATATTATTCCTAAGATAAATGATGAATTAGTTAATGTCATGCATAAACTAAGATTATGTGAGAAAGAATTTCTTGAAAAAATATTAGTCTCAACAGTATTGAGGAAAAGTTGGTTTGTGTTAGTGATTTATTAAGGAAAAACCCATCATTTAAACATGTGAAGGAAGTTCCTATTAAGAAACAAGTTTGGATTAAAAAAGAGAAAAAGTTGAGGAAGTTAAAATGCTTAGTGAAGTTAAGGAACCATTTGTTGATTTAGAGAAGTGTAGCTTGCATGAATTAATTTCTATCTTACAAAAATTTGCAAGTGATCCTTCTGTTAATATTAACCAGGCTGGTTTTGGTTCCTATATTGCTAATCATGTCTTAAAAGAAAAGATTGCTAGGTACAATCAAGAAGCTATGATACCACCTAAGCTTGGGGATATCTGGATCCCTAAGGTACTAGTAACCATTGGAAAAGAGACACACCATGCCATTTTAGATCTAGGATCTAGTGTCTCTATATTATCTAAAGAACTATATGAAGTCCTTGAACTTAAAAATATTGAGAAATGCTCTATTGAACTTGCACTTGCTGATGATTCCATTAGACATGCTCTAGGAAAAGTAAGTGATGTTATGGTAGAGTTACACATGACTTTTGTGCCTGTTGATTTTCTAATCATGGACATGGGGAATAAAACCTCTAGTCCTATTATTTTGGGAAGACCTTTTCTTCGTACTACAGGTGCCATTATTGATTCAAAGGAAGGGAATGTGAAGTTTCAGTTTCCACACAAGAAGAGCATGGAACACTTCCCAAGGAAGAGGGACACACCAAGGTTCAAGCTCCCTCATGAGCTACGTCCCCTTTGATTATCAAGTAAGTAAGCCTAGCTATATGGCTATAAAGAAAGCGCTTTACGGGAGGCAACCCGGTTGTTTTTGTTTGAGATTTTCTTTGAGTCCTCTTGCTGTAACAAGAGAGTAGTTTGTTAGTTTTGTTTCTGGGATTTTTAATAAAGAACCAAGTTTTACCTATTTTGGGTTTGAAAAGTTGCTATTCATTTTCGGAGAGTTTTCTGCCTGCACGAAGTCTGTGCACGGTTTGATTTTTCATTTTTTATCTGTAACTCCGATTGAGCTGTAATTTGAACTGTAGCTTCAACTTTTCATCCTCTGCACGTGATTTTTGCAGATTTTTCTGACGAGTTTAAGTAGGGTAGAAAAATGCGTTTTGCTGCTGCTGTTTTTCTGGACAGATTCTGTCTTGATATTGTTTGATGCATTCTTTGAGCTTTTTGCTTGAATCTTTTTGATTCAATTGAGTTTATGAGTAGGCATACAACATTATATACTCTCTGGACATTCATATGAATTTTTGCCTAAGGATTTTATGCAGCAAGGAACCTATTTGTTTATCACTACTAATATCACCCCACAGAAAAGAAATGGGAGAAACGGTGTTTTGAAGTTTTTTCACAGGGATTAGAGGAGCTGCACCAAGAGCTATCCAAGGATGGTGAAGACCATAAGCTTGGGGATGTCAAGACAACCCCACTAGACCAACACACTCTCGGTTTGCACACGTCTAACTTCTGTTTTTCGATCAAAGCACTTTATCGTATAAACTTGGAGCGTCTGTTTTTTTTCTTTTGTTATTTCGGTTTGTTAATAAGACCACCACTATCATTTATATATGAGAGAGCTACTGGAAGTTTGGGTTGAATTATGTTGGATGCTATTAAATATATTGGGATAGGGATGTTTGAGTTGATTTTAAAAGATACATATAGTTGCATAATTCATGTGCTTTGAATGAATGTTAATTTGCAAGTGTGTTGTCAAGAGCTATCTTTTACCATGTTTAGATGTTGAATTTTAACTTTACTTGGTTTAACATGGATTGATTAGTTCTATGGACACTTATGCATGCATTTAGATGGTCAACTTTCTCCCTATTGCTAGCCCAAAAATTACAACAAGTAAAAAGCTTGTTTCCCAACACCTTCAACCAAAGTTTTTCCAGTGAGTCCACCATATCTACCTATTAGCTTTATGCTATTCCAAGTATGTTTATCATGTTATATTGTGTTATCTACATTTCTGAATTTAAATGCTTATGTTATTGATTGTCATGGGAAAAATTGGTTAAAAGCTCTCACGAACTTGATGCACAATTTACTTTTATTGCATTTAATAAGCATGAACCATTGTGATTAAAATTATGAAGTTGTGGGCTTGACAATTGTTTTGGTTGGGAGTTAGCCCATATGTGCTGTCACATGGCAAGCTTTCAACATTGCACTTATTTATATTTAGTTGATGTCATGTACTTTTGTTTATGGATGCCTATCATGGGTGAAATGAATGTGGATACTTAGTAAGTTCAAAGAGTTTGTATAAATGGTTAGAGAAATGCCTGGGCCGCTAATCTAAGCCATGCATCATTCATGGTGGAAATTTACAGCATAACCATAATGTTCATTCAGTGATGCACCTCATAATAAAAAGCTATACCCATAGTAAATAAAAGAGTGCTGAGATTGTTCATTGTCTGTTTGTCTTGTTGTTTTGACATGGGCTTGTTCATGTCAAGGGGCAAGAGGTACCCCAGTGCAGTTCTTGATGATACTATTATTACTTGCAATGACCTTTATTTGAATTTACTTTGTGGACCAAAGTGAGTAACACATGGTGTAGGTACTTGTATTCAAGGGACATGAGACATTCAACCAATACATTGTCAAGCACACCACTCATATTTGCTTTCACTTTAAACATTAATCATTCAAGATGCTATGATAGGGGTAATGAGAGCTCCACACCAATGACTACCACATTGCAAGCATTAACTTAAGTAGAAGTGTTTGGAAGTTAGATGAAACTTATTCATGCTTTACCTCTACTTATTTATCTATCCAAAGTGTCCACCTTTTATATTCAGTTTTCATAAGAAGTACTCTATGACCACCATAGGATGTTTTTACTTTTCATTATGCATACATTTGGTCCATAGTACTTTCTTCTATTTACACTTTGTGAATTTATCATTGAACATCTTTACATTGAGTATTTGATATCACTTCATAATTTATCTTGCATATTGTTATTCCTTTGAAGAATGAATCATTTGACTCTATGTAGCAATAGTAATCACCTTTGATATCCATTGATAGTATTAAAATGCAAAGTCCATGTTAGTTTTATCACCTTCATACTCGGGACGAGCATGGGTTAAGCTTGGGGATGTTGATGCATGTAAAATGCATACATGAACTTTACATTTTATTACATGTTATTCCATGTTATTTGCATCATATAAGGGTTATATTCATGATTTATATTGAGTTTTGGGGATAATTAACAACTTCCCCATTTTTCTGGAATTAACCCTGCGCTGTCAGAAAACCCCTTTTTCTATATTTTGATGTTTCAGGGACCCAAACGACGTCCAAATGACCTGAAACTTTACGGGGATCACTTTTTTGGAAGGAACGAAACGTAGGCGCAAAGGAATCGAAGAAACGGAGACCAGAAGGCCAAAAGGGGTGGGCCCACGCGGCCAGATTCCCTGACCGCGTGGGTCCCCCATCCTGGCCCTCGGGCCTCCGCTGCCGTCGATCTTTCTTCCCGAAGCTTCGTCTTGACCTAAAAACGACTATATATAGACCCCCCAGGGCTTTCGCGAAAGAGCGCCGCCGAAACACAGAAACCACGAAACAGAGACCTGGAGCTGAAGATTGGAGGGGGAAAACTCCGGCGGGGCGCTGCCGGTGTGGTCTCCTTCCCCTCCAACAACATCTCCACCGACACCATGATGAAGAGGGAGTAGTCCACCCCTGGACTATGGGTTTGTGGAAGTAACTTATGTATCTCTCCTCTCTATGAGCTTCACTAATTAGTACCGTATGAGCTGCTGAACATGATTACGGTCATCTATGTAATTCCTTTGTGGTGGATCTTTATTATGAGTTAATACATGTTTGAGATTGCAATGGTTTTGTTTCAGTTATGAAAGTAGATGCATATTATGTACCCCGTTCTTATTTACTTGTCATGATCAAGCATGTTTATGAGAGCATGTGAGGGGGAACGTGTGCATTAGTTGGAGTAACGGGGGTGGCTAGTGCAGTGAACGTGAGAGAAGTTCTGCGATCCACTTGGGTTTTCTACCTTACTTTGTTGCCTCACTAGGGATAAACAAAAATACCATGCTACCGGAGAGTGGATGTGACCTTGGCCACTATCTCCATGACTAGATCTAGCATGTTCTTATTTTAACTTCATGTCATTGAACTTATTGCTATGCTCTGATTTATCTTAATTACTAAGGTGTTATGATTTAGTTCGCATCTTGGTGGAGCATAAGAGAGAGAACAACTTATACTTGAGATCTCTATGTTAGGACGTGATGCCCATATTATTAATAACTTGTCAAACCATGTCTTGCCATCTTACATGTTAATTTTAGTGTTCCATTGTCTACCACGTTATCAAGAGAGAGTGCATTTGTGAAACCATGAACCCCGGTCCATTTTTAATCATAAGAAACACCTTTCCAACACTTTTATCACCACTTTTGTTTGCTGCCATTATTAAATCCGAAAATACAAAAACACTTTTACATCTTGCATTCATCATAAAAAACCCAAAAATATCATTTTCATTACTACCACATCCTTGCATATTTATTTTACCATCATTGCATATTTACTACTGTTTGCATATTTATTTTATTATCATTCTCACACCTTGTGCTTGACAACCACTTGGTGAGGTTGAGGGCACAAAACAATTTATTTTGTTGCAGGTTCTCAAGAGAAGGATAAGGAGATAACACCTGAAATACTGGTTCCCGAGAGTTCGATATTAAACCCTCGAGTCACCCCTCGTGGGGAAAACTGTCTTCCACTACTACATACACTCTGCACTTGGAGTCTCAACCTAACCCATTTACTTTTCACGCAGGTAACACGAAGGGTCCGTAAAGTTTTCTGCGCCGTTGTGGGGTAACTACGTGA